>CM046029.1:8773972-8881243 GCA_025215565.1 Flaveria ramosissima
CCGTTCGGTATGGTTTATTCTCTACTTACTCGTGTTCATGGCGTTTACAGTTTCGGGTTTTTGTACGGGTTGCTGTGTATGTATCTATATTGTATGGGTTGTTCTGTTGGTGCGATGGTATGTATGTGCGATGTGTATATGTGTGTTTCTGCGAATTTTGTGTGTATGAATGTGGTCGTGAGTGTGCATGATGTGTGTGTTTCTGTGAATTATGTATGAATGTGGTCGTGAGTATGCATAATGTGTGTGTGATTTCTGTGAAATCATGTGTGGTGTGTTATATGGTGATGATGTGGTGTGGAAGGTAGTGACAATGGGTGGGTCATGTCCGTGAGGTTGACTTGGAATAGCAAAAGGGCTGTGTTTATCGATTATTATGTGAAAACATAGTTATCGGGTCGGGGAATAATCATTGAAAAGAGTTTGAGCTTAAACTATATGATTTGAGTTTTACTAAAACTTATGAACCTGAAAAGACACTTAGATGAGTGTCCAAACTTGTTTTAGATGATAACATGGTATTGTGAAGTCATTGAACATTGTTAGGATACACGTTTAGACTAAAACTTGATATTTTCTGGTTCTGGCAGATTCTGTTAGCCAACTTGTGCACGTTGTAACTTGATGATAATAAACTCATTCACTGTGTTTCTTGGGTGCAAATTATGTATTTTGAATCTAGTTTCCAGAAAGCCCAACCACATTTAAATTGGACATGTAAAACTCAAGTTATTGTCTTTTTAGAGAAGGTAGGTCAAAACTATTCTTTTTGACAGCAAACAAAAGGTCAAGTGTTTTGGTACATGGTTTGTATTTTTATGAAGTTATGGTTAAAGTAAATGATTTGGGAAGTAATCCCATGAGTCTTGGAGCACCTTCAAGTGGTTTCATCTTAAAATAGTGTATAGATTCGTGTTTAAAGACATTATAATAAATGTATGGCATACGAGTTTATTATAAAAACTCTTATAATTAAAGATATATGAACAATACCTTCATGTAGGATCCGGTTTTGTGCGTGAATAACTGAGTTTTATGTTTGTGTGAGCTTGTGTATGATGGTACTTGTTTGTGATTGGGGAGTCAACCAATAGTCGGCACCGTAACCGAGTCATGGAACATGAAACCATACGACCACATTATTATTATTTAATATTGATTTCAAATAAATATACGTTCAGGTTAATTCGGAAAAACAAATCATTCATGATTTCAATTACTTATTGCTGTGCATTCAAGGTGAGTTCTCAGCCCCACTTTACCTACTTTCATTGGGGTGAAAGAAACGTGTGTTCTAAACGTATTTTCATTTGATCAGTTACTTTAATATCACTTGTTTACTAGTGTGACACCATACTTAAGTCCTCACTTTCGAACCGTTAATGTATGTATTATAGCGAGGTAATTTTGAGTAGATCTACTGGGTTTGACAAACCCCACCCAGGTTAGTCGCGCTAGCACAACGTACGTCAAACGGGTGTTTAATTGACCTAATTTCTATTGCTGTGACCTGGTGTTCACAGCTGAGGCATTCTGTTACATTGTCAACGTCCGTTGCGAATTTTATACACTTAGTAACTTGTTGAGTAGACTAGCTATCTACTGATATTACTTTGTTTACTGTATCAGTTTACTATTATGTTATGTTTATCAAAACCTATGAACTCACCAACCTTGTGTTGACACTTTAGCATGTTTCTTTCAGATTCTTAAGGTGCACACGAATAGAAACATCTCACGCTGCATTCATCATCATAGTGTCTAATGAATGATTTACATTTTCTACAAAGCCGTTTAAATTATGAATTTATACGCTTCCGCATTTACTTTCATGTTTTCTTATTTAACTCTGATTTTGAGAATTATTGATTTAAATGAGTAATTATGTTTTTATAATTGTAATGCCGTTTGGTGTAACTAATGGCTGAGATCCTGGTATGTTACGCGCCTAACGGTATTACCCCGTTTGTGGAAATTGAGGGTGTGACAAATAAAACCTAGAACTCGGGAAATCAAAAAAACCTTTGAAGAAAGTATCCGCGTGAGAACTTAGATTCTGTGTGTTGTTAATTCTCACCCAAGAACCTTTTTGGTTTAATATAGATATAGATTTTGATGTTTAGTTGTTAGAACACTTGAAATCTTTTACTTGTAATCAAATATATCCGAGTGTAATATATTGAAGTTCTTTACATTGTACTGGTGTTCATGCTTGATCTCATACTTCTCGTTCAATTTATTGTCCGTGTTTGATTCATTCCACGTTTTAATCATGTGATCGATCTTTCTGGATTTCCACGATCTTACACATATACATGCAAGGTGAGTTCAGAATTTTCTTTTTATTATTTTATTCTTTTTAGGATGGGAACATGCTTATATATCAAAAACTATAAACATCTATTAGAAACCATTCTTTTACACATCAATGGCAACTCTATAATACTAGTAACATGTTGCTATATCTCTATGCCTCTTTTCTATAACAAGTACCACTTATTTTCTAAACAAACTACACAACCATTAACATCGGAGAATGATAACAGGAGTAAGTAAGTAGATCTATTTGGCTTGACTAGCCCATCTAGTACTTAAGTTGGAGCATGCCAATCAACTTTGGGGTTGGGAAGGAGTTGAATGACATAAACAGACACACTATATTATCCGACATGTCTAATCATCTTAAAACAAAGATTTATATGGTAGTGCTATAAATCATTACAGATGGTTGTGGACTCATGTATGAAAATCTAAATAATTATATTTTAAATTTGTGTTGAAATATAATTTGATATATTTTGTGCTATAACTATATCTAAACCTATATTTTCACCAACTTTTTAGTTAATCTATATTTGCATGTTTTTCGTTCATCCGGACTCCAAGGCGTCGAAGTAGTCCTCCCTCTCGTATTCCGCCGTTGGCGGGGTGTGATAGATAGCATTAGGCAAGTTTATTGCAAACACACTCGTAAGGTTAGACCCAATATGTGAATGGTTAAACACACCATAAACACAACTCACTACAGACCTAGACATTTTAATACACCATGCACATGATATGGACACACCATTGTATCAGGTATACGGTTTGTCTCGTGACACAAAACGCATTTTAAAAATGTTGTTTTTTAATATACTTAGTTTTAAAATAATGAATTTCTAGATTTTATAGTATAGATTTTTTAAAAAACTATGAAAGTATACATATATTATTTTGATATAAAAGTTAGTGAAAGCATTTAGAAAGATCAACAGAAAAAAATATATTGTCTTTTACCTCTTGTAATAATTAGTAACTATTTAAATTAATATATAGGTTAATTATCAACGAGTCAATTTTAATGTTGAAATCTTCCTACTCTAATAAAGGGTAAATGAGGTGCAACGTGTCAGCACCACAATATTGGATGACACGTGTCAGCACCACAATCATTCTCATCAAAATTTTCCCCCTCTCTCTTCTATTAAATATTACCTTATTACTAATAATATTATTTAATACTTTTTAATAATTAATAAATAAGAAAGAAATCTTTTTATTAAGGTTATATCTAAATAAATTGATATTTTAAATTATCAAATTGGAATTGTTGTAATAAGAAAACTTTTTAAATGACATTTTAATACGGTTTGTTTTAAAAACAAATATTTATTTTCAATAAAAGAAATTAAAAATAAAATTTTAAAAAGTTGATATACCGTTTTTTTTATTTCAGTCATATCATATCTTAGAATATCCATATTTTATTTATTTAAACCGTGTAATACACGTGTTTACTAAAGCTAGTTGCTTAATAAATTATCTAGTAACTACAAAATGGAACGCTAGTTCAAATTTAACAAAAACCATTTTAAAATGGAAATATGTGAAAAATTACTATTCCTTAACCTTGCCTATTCATATAGAAGTATAGTATAATTAAATTTTATATATCTCTATACTAATAAATACAAATAATTCTGGACACTTGTCACCATTCTGGGTCATCTAATAATTGATTTTCTCGCTTCTCTCTCCTCTTAATTATGAATGCTATAATAGTTATTTATTAATTAATAACTATCCACAATTAAAATTTTAAATATGTTAACTTCAAATTTTCAATTTTCAAATGTTTAATACATGGGTTTATTCAATCCGTATAATACACAATATTTAATACATAACTTTTTATATTATAAATCATGTAATAGTAAAATTATTTAGCCTGTGTATTACACGGGATTGTAACCTAGTTTATTTAAAAGAAAAAGCTTTTTGTTTGATCTACTTGTATAGAATCTACTTCACCTAAAAAGTCTTAAACACCTAACATGAATAAAGTTTTATACATTATTATTTTTCAAAAACTTGTATCATAAATTAACCATTTTTGTTTTTGATTGTAGTAATGTATTGCTATATGTCAAAAACCCTTTTAAAACGTGTTGAACTAAGAGTATGTATAATGGTGCTTCAACAAATCAAACAATGCACCAGACTTGTGTATTATTGCTGTCAAGATTTTATTTTTGTTGGACATTTTTACTCACTCTTTATGATAGTTATGACTCTAATTAGCTTTTCATAGTCCAAAAGCTTTCAACCCTTTCTATCTTATCCCATAGTATATATATGTTTATATATTGATTTTCCTTTTCGAAAACAACTTTCCTAAAGGTGGTTCCCCATGAAAGCAACAACCCACGATGGCTTTCCATTATGAAAACGACCATGTCAAGGTGTTGTTTGATCTAAAATCCTTCTTTAGGGTAAATGACAATTGATAGGGGAAAGTTGAGCGATTTAGTCGGTTGAAATTTGATTTAGACTAACGTGTTTATATCTTTTTCTTCATCTTCATCCTCATCTCATTTCTTTATTTGTATTGCTAGACAATATATATATATATATATATATATATATATATATATATATATATATATATATATATATATATATAAGCACGTAAAAAGTCACATAATTTATATTGGCAATTACTGTATTACAATTTTAGTTACGTAAATATTTTCTTGTTGTTTTTTGTAATCATCAAAAGATGATTGTAAATAACCTTTAAACTTTAATTATAATACGTGCTCATAATAAATATACTCAACGACTCCTTTGGTTGTGACTTGTTAGTGCTTATTCTCACATAGTCCAAGGATGATGTTTGTAACTTAAATTAATAATAATATGTGTTGGTTGATGTCTTATACAAATGATTTTTTTTAATGTGTTCAGGATTTTACTCATAAGTTGGAGATAATCTAAGAACGACTTGGATATATTCTTTGGATCATGTTAAAATTGTTTGAAAGTCGTAGGTTGGCCTGGATTGTATGTTACCTTACGTGAGATGATCCAAGAAACATTTTGATATGAGTAAGAAATACGCAGATGATAAATTTTTCACGTCTTTTAAAATTGGAATTTTTAGTTGTAAAGATATATTATTGAAGTGACAGTAAATGTAAATGTGGTTAATATGACACTCTTTCGTGGAGGAATGCTATAACGATGAGATGTGGATTGAGTGATATAATAAATCAGAATCAATGTTTCATTTGATAATCATAATAACGGAATGCTAAGTTAAGGATTACAATTGAAGAAACAATTGATTCATAAGCTAAACTCTAGTTATGAAAGGATGTAAGGAAACTTGCTCTCAAATTACCCATAGTAATTACACACATTGAATTCGATATAAAATTGAAACACCTAAAAAAATAATAAGTTGTTATGATTTGTGTAGATCAGGATATCATGCACATAATATTAAACTTGAGTACTTGAATTTATATATAGCTTTGTTGTAATGACATTATACCATTTGATTCGTTAGCAAACCTTCATTAGTAGAAACTCTATTTTTAGTGGTACATTGCTCAACAAAAACTCTTTATCAACTATAAGTTGCTCATCAACAACTTATCTTCAATAGTGGTTGTTTAAGCACCATAGTAAGTATGTTCATCACTAGCAAGTTACCATTAGCAGAAACTTATACTTCAGCAGCAAGTTGCCATCGGTAGCAACTTGCATCAACTTAAGCTTTATTCTTTAGATGTAACTATTAATAAGTTAATTATAAGTTGCTTTGCTAAAATCAAAACTCTTTAGAAGTTGTAATTCTCATCAGTGGTAACAATTTGTCTTTAATTGTAAGTTCAAGAATCACGCCTTTAACAATTAATCCTCTCCGACTTTCACACATTATTACCATCAATTACTTATGTCTAAATCTTAGCTATGCAAACAACATAAGTGATGTTGAGGTAGATTAAAAATGTCCTTAAGAGATGATTGAAACAAATATCAAAATTTGTATGACATATTTATAACTTGGATACCATGTGATTGCACAAAAGTTTCCCTATCATTTTCACAACAACTAGCATAGCCAATAAGCACAAACATGATAAATACAATAAACACACAACCATAAATACGAATGTGTCAATGTTTTGACGAAAAGATATCTTATAACAAACTTTTATATCACATGAACCTTTAATTGTTGGTTGTCTTTCTTCTTGTGAGGTTTCTAATCCATCTACCTCCTTTGACCATCCTTCCACTTCCTACGAGCCTGTTTGATTTTTTTAATGTAATGAGCTGAAAAACATGTCCTATCCGCTTTCGCCACCTTAACGAGGACCATTGTGGTTTTGTATGTTCAACTATACTCTTGGAATCTTTCCCTTTTTCCCACTTGCCCGTAGTGTTATCATCATCAAACCTTATTGAAATAAAGGAATCTACAAATGACCCGCAAGGTTCATACCTTAGTAACTAAACCAATTTTTGAACTTTCTAAAGAAGAATGTTTTAAGGGAAATAGACATAACATAAAATAAAGATGATAAATTCAATCCATTCACAACCAAAAGAAATATAAAGTAAGTTTGGAGTTTAAAAAAATAATAAAAAGCTAGATTTTGGTGCGTTATAGTAATGCGATAATAAATTTACATTATTTACATTTATACCTATTACATACGTGACTCAATTTTATAGTTGTAGTTGCTAATCTAGCTACTTTGACTCGTGTATTATCTTATTAGCCTAGAGCATGTATAAAATCATAAGTTACGTGAGTAGAAAAAAGTATTTACTTAAATGTGATTGGCATATCATAAAAAAATATTCTTAAAGGATTCACAAGTATAACAAGTAGATACTCAAATATGTTTCATGTATAATGACTTATATACATCATATGAAAGACATCCATAGATGATACTTAGCTGAATTTTTTCATATATATCATGCATTTTTATCTATATGTTTTTGATACTATATTCGAACAAAAACTTTTTTTACAAAAGTTTAAGTTGATATGTGAGCAAGTGTATTTTCTCATGTGATAATTATTTACTAAATAAAATATTTTATTTGTTTTATATTATCATAGTTGATCAAAATATATAACAAAAGCTGACCTTATTAATCTAGATATATATGTTGAGATGTACACTTAAATTATATATATGTGGGTGCATTATATCTTCTACTACAACTCCCCATCCACTACAAAAATAGGCAACTTTTGAAGTCATTCTACCTTATGAAATGTATAAGATTCGTGTATAAGAAAAGTGTACTTATGAATATTATTTATTCAATGATTAAATAAATCATAGTTAATTAGTTTAATAAGATGCAAAGGATAATAAGACATGAAACCTCCATACCACCTTGAGGACAAAAGCTCAAAACATTGATCTCTAGAGTCTAGACTAACCCCACCCTGCTTCCTCCACCCACCACCCACTGGCCACCGGTCCCCGTCACAATCCACTTTTGCCCCCACAACCCATACTCCATGTGCATCTTTTTCTCTTCATCAAACCCTTATCTTTCTCATTCCACAAACTTTTACAAATTTATAAAGTTATTTGAGGCGTTAACAAGCACCGGCGTTCTTAAGCTATTTAAGACGCTTATAAGTTATTTGAGATAGATTCATAAAGGTGTTTGAATTGATCCAAGCTTTAAACGAGGTTGCTCAAGTTAGAACTTAAACCTAAATTAAAGCTCATACACTAAATGAATTTTAGGCCAAGTTTTAATTCTTGACTTTTAGAAATAGAGCTGAAAACAAATCAAGCCCAAGCCTTTTCACATTAAACGAGTTGAACCAAAGCTTGGTTTAAGTTTTAACCACTAGATGTTAATCATCTGTTATTCTCACGGTTACTTTGAACATATCATTTTAATTTAAATTCTATATGGAATAGGAGTAAATGATTGATTAACTATTTTATACAATATTTCATGTTTCCTTAATTTCTTATGTTTGGCTAATTATTTCAGATATTTTCTTGATTCCGTAACAAAGAAATTATAAACCATGCATGAGAGCGGTTAATATTTTGTTTACCTCTTACTAATTTGAGACTTATACAAAAACATAAAATCATCAAAATATTAAATCATTGAGCCAATTCAACGAATTGTGAACTGCTCAAAGTTGAGTACGCCCGAATACTAGCTCATTTATCGATCGTAGATTGAAGACTGCATGCTAAGCTAGCATTCTCGAATGATATGGTTATGACTTAAAGCCATAGTTGATGATGGCTCGTTAGATGCATATTTCAAATGTGATTAGCTATTGTAATTTTAAGTAAAGATTTAGACAAGTAGTTAAGACGTTCATAAATTATCTATTTAAAATTCAGTCGTTAGAAAATTAAAACAAGCTGAATTTTAATAAGCTCAAGTTTCAATTTAATAAACAAGTCAACTGTAGATATATAAATAAGTATTTGGAGTAAATAAATAACCTTTAATTCTAAAAGCAATAAAATGAATTAAAATAACATAATGGTTGATGAGTTGTAAGAATTTTAAAAGTTGGAAAATTGGAAGTGGTTGTTTGAATTATAGAAAAAGAAAACAGAACAACCATGTGATGTCAAATTAAATAATAGCAACCCCACATCACCCACCTTCTTGTATGGTTACCCTCTTAACTTTTTCCATTTTAACAAAAAAAATGAAAAAAACTACAAAAAAGAAGTTAGAAATTATTTTTCTTATACACTAAGATATATAATTATAAGAAATCAATCAATCCAAACCATAACTTTAAGAAGTTTGAAATGATAAGAATTTTAAGAAGTGATCATAATTTTGTTTCCAAACCACAGGAATTGATCAATTAACAATCATATACCTTTAACAAAATGTTTAAAAAGGTAAATTATATTATGTTATAAAAAAATCAATAAACACATATTTTATATTGAGGAGTGCTTGTCCACACGACGTGGCAGTGAACACAAAATGTATATATTTTAAAATTTTAAAATATAATAACATTATACTTAAACTAAAAAGAATAAAAGCTCATTTTTATGGTATAAGTTTTTTAACAAAAAATTATGTATGAAAATATTAAAGTCATTTAAAAATCATGGAGGATTAATATATTTTAAAAGTTAACAATTATAATCACATAATAGATATGTGTGTAAAAGATAATTAAGATTGTTAAATTCATAAAAGACACTTTTTCCCCCTTTAAGCTCTTAAAAATTAATGTTAAAAAATTCTACTTAAATGTATTATAAATATAATACATATTTTTGTTTAGATTTAAACAAATTAAAATTATACTTTTATTTTGTTTTCCATATTTCATCGATAAAAGTTAGGATTCGTTAGTGCTCGATAAAACGAACCTGATAAGCATTATTAGTACCTAAATTCCCAAACATGTAATTACATTCTATAAACATTATTAGTGTTACTTCTAGGAGAAGACCACCTATATATGTGTAACAAAGTAATTACTTGATTCATTCATGACTTCATGTATAGGATATTCTTGTGGAATTATATTCTCCACACATTCTCAAACAAAGATTGTACTTGTAATATATTGTATTGTCTCGATATCAAAAATGATTGATTAACTCACAGCCTACATGTTTACTTTATTATTCTTTTGTGATTCTTTTAATAGCCTCAAGCACATTTAAAGTTCTTTGGATGGAGTAAATAATAAACAAATATTTTTAAGCATTTGAAAATTGTAATTATATAATAAAATTTTGTTTAAAATAAAAATCATTTTTTTTGTTGTAATGAATAATAGATAAAGACATGAAGATATTCCTAGATGAGCATCTTTCGAGTCCTTGAATACTATTTAATGTTCGATATATCTATCTTCGTGACTTGTCCCCGGACAAAAGAATTTGTATATTGAAGTAATGATGTATTTTTTTGGTAATTATATATGAAATATTAAATAATATTAGAAAAACTATATAAAAACGACTAACTGGGAACAATTTGTGTGAATACGACGAAAAGATGTGTAGTCATCGCGGTGAAATGGACGACTTTGGCTCCATCTTAAATAAATGTACGTAAAATATAAAACTAAAAAGTTTACTTTTAAAATTAAATTATTTTCTAATCTTAAACCCTAATCTCCATCTAAGATAGATTTTAAAAAAACATATGTTTAATTTTTGTTTTTTAAACCATAAATTTTTTTGATAAATTATCTTAAAAAATACATTTAGTATATCACTAAATACCATAGAACTTATTACAAATCAAGTTTACAATGTTTTAAGACATGATCAATTTCTATTGATGCAAACATTTAATTTTCAAAGTTATTAAATTTGAAATGAAATAAAAAGGTTATGTGACAAAAGAGCTTCAGATTTTAGAAATAATATAAAACATTGCTTCTGTACATAGTAATAATTTTAGATAAAAATCTATTTTAAACAATTATAAAATATTTTTTTTCAATTTTAATTTCAATTTTAAGCAAAATACTCTTGAAAAATCTAGTTGTTTTGTTTCTTCTTTAATTTATCCCTCAAGTGATATATAATCAAATAATCCAAAATCATCTATTTTAATGATCAAAATTCATTTATGAACATGTTAATAATTAATTAACATGATTTTCTTTTATACTTTTGTAAAATAAGAACATATATTTGTAATGATTTAACATAATACTATAACATAATGAAATTCCAAAATAGTCATAATCGAGGCAATCATTTCCTTTGTATGAAATCCATATATATTGTCTAGTAATCATCGAATGGGACTGCGAGATTTACAAGATATGAAACTTGGATCTTACTAAATCGATCCATCATAACATAATCCCTTCTCATCCCCATATAACCATAAAATTATTATAAAATAAAAGATTTTAACTTTATTATTCTAGAAACGCGTTATAAGATCATATATGAGATTGTTATTTGACGTATGCCGATTTATTAATTAAATAATATATAGATGTATAACTAAACCAGTATATATAGCTTATAAAACGTATTAGCCACTAAAATATAACAAGTTAACTATTTTCCTATCATCCCATGTCAACATGCATATATTGCAATAAATAATATGATTATTACATATATTCCCATGAACTTTAAAAGTTATATTTTAAAGTACGAGGTTTTAATTTTAATATTTCTTTATTAAAAGATTACACATCCGGTTAGACGTATGATTAATCTTTAATTGTGGATGATTTTTGTTGACAGGCATCATTTCATGTACGTCGGTTTGAAAAATCTAATCACGAAACAGTAACCAAATATCTTTTTCTTGTTCTATTTAAGTCATTTATTTTAATAATATTAAACATTTTGAAAAGATTTACAGAACAATGGAACAGTGAATAAAACATAAGCAGGCTTTTAATTAGTTTTAAAAACATAAGCATTTTTATTAAAACTAGTTTGTTATATCGTAGTTTACCAATTATTTTAGATATTATTATTATATTAATCGTTATGAACAATGAATACTACCGTTGATCACCATGAAACACCATATCCGACAGTACACTTTTGTCTTCAACCCACCTATGTAAACCTAACCAAACCTAACCTAACCTATCCAAATCTAAATACATGCATATCCTACCTCACTAATTAACCTTAACAAATCCCAAACCCTAACTCATATTTCAAAACCAAAACGGCAAATCCATACACACCAAGAATATTAATTTGTAAAAGTTTTACGTGTTTTTTGTGCGTGTGATTTATTGAGGGATTCACTACATAAAGTAATAATTTGTATAAGTTTCATTCTATTTCTATCGATATTATTACTATACGGTTCATTATAGAGTATTTTCTCTAGTTTAGGCATATGGATGTATTAATCGATTTTCGAAACCTCAATTTATAATAGTGGTTGAATTTATCATAATAATTTAAAGATTTGTAATTCAGATCTTAAACATAAGTATGCACAACAATTTAATTTAATTTTTTTCCAAGTTCTCTAACTCAATCCATCCTAAACAATATTATCATCTTAGCTAATTCATATAATATAAAAAAAATGCTGATTAATTAATCACCAATATTTAAAAATAATATGAATCGCAATAAATATAACGAAATTGGTGGACCAAACTCATATCCTTATTTCTATAAACTCATAACTAACTAAAATAATGTAATTATTGATTAGTTTTGCATTATCTTAAGATCTCAGGATATAAAATAAAATACAATAGTGGAGTACATACCGTCTTGACTGGCTGATGCATCATCATCTTTAACATTAGGCTTGTGTTTCTTGTTCTTGCGATGAATCAAATAATCTATGGCAAACATCTTAGGCACCACCATGCAAGGTTTCGACGATTTGCAGGTGCTACTCGCGTAGAGACGAAGGCCTCCACGACATCGTTTAGCTGCCACAACGATAAGCCGCTCGTATAAGCATAAGGGACACACCCTACAAACACTTCATCTGGATGAAAGTAGCAGTAACTCCCTTGATGATCATCTTTCTCCATATGCCTTCAATTCACTTTTAAAAAAACATACACATGTAGACAGTAGACACACACAAGGTGTATGTATAGGTTGAGATTGATGTGTTGAATAATCGATGTATCTTTATATAAAAGATAAAGTGGATGGAAAGTGTAATCAATATGGGGAAAAGCGACATATGTTTGTCTGGATTTTGTAAAGATATCATGTATTACTTTTATCCTTGCAAGCAAAGTTTAAATAATGTACTTCGTGTTTTGTTATTTTTAACTTCTGGTCATAAATATATGCACGATATGCTTACTATCAAACTGTTTTTTCTTTCTTTTTTTTTTCTTTCTGATTTTATGTAATTAAAAAGTATTGAAAAAATAAGTATAGTTATATATATATATAACATTTCTAATTTATAAATGAGAAAAACCTAACATAATAATAACCAAACTTCAAAAATTTTGCAATTAGTTCATTGTATATATTTGCACAAACTGAATCACTAACTATCAAATCAAGTCATAGCGGATACCTTCTGTATCATGAAAGAAATGAATGAAAAGATGTGAGTGTCAGAATTTTTAATATTTAATTATATTAAATAAATAAAAAATCATGTTAATTATACTAAAAAATAAATAAATAAATTTTAAATTTATTTAACCTCTCCACATTAGCATTATAGAAAAAAACTATTTTCTAATTGAGTTAAAAAGAACAGCATGCTAAAAAACATGTTAAAACATTTAATTTTAATGAACTATAAAAACTGAGCGACTTAATTAGAAAAGTTTTTAAACATAAGTCACCATTTATAATACATATAAGTATATAAGTATAATATTTTGGGTTTGGATTTTATATTTAAATTATAAAAATAACTATATTATATATATATATATATATATATATATATATATATAATATATATATATGTATTATATATATAATTTCAGATATCTGAATTTTCTAAAATTACTATCTAAATCCAAAAATTCGATTATCTGAAATTTCATAATATAATTTTATTGCTTCATTTTTCAATATGTTAATACAAGCCAAATGTATTTTCTGTAAAATCATAATATATAAGAATAAATGTATTGCATAAAAATAAAAAACAGATAAGGAAAACCTATATAGTATAATGGGCCAGAAAAAAGGAACAAACCTATTGAAGGGGTATCACCCTAAAAAGCCAGACAAACCCGAGCCACTAACGTAAGACAGGATGACGCCCAACGAGGCCAGTCGCAGTTCACCTGGGACGCCAGCTGAGCAGTGGAGAGCAGGCGAAGAAGAAAGAAACCAGCCGCGGATCATTCAGGGAACAACGGCTAGGCCGCGGAGGATCCCCAAAGCGGCAGGCACAGCCGCGGTTCACCAGGGCCGAAATGAAGCAAGCCGCAGGCCCACCCCTGTGACACTCATCCAAAAACTCACTCGATTCGATTTCTGTTGTGCCAATGCGTTAGACCAGTGATGGAACACTCTCACCATGTACGCAATTTTCGGGACGAAAATTCTTTCAACATGGGGATAATGTGACATCCGGTAAATTTCCGTTACCAAACTCCGTTAGTTTCGTTAAGTCTTGCATACACGTGTCGTGAGCACACACTAGTTGTCGTTTAACGTTGGTGACCTAATAATATTAAATAATGTCAAATTATTGATAATCTAATTGATTATGTGATTATTGTGTTATGTTTATGTGCTTGCATGTTTTTATATGTTAATTGAGAATTAATCGCGTAACGTGGAAACGTGTGTATTAATTCGTATGTTTGTGTTTTATAAAGATAAAACATATAATTTGTTACCATGAGTTATATGTTTATATTGTAGTTAAAAACCATTTAAAAGTGTTTAAAGAGTGCCTTTTAATAAAATGCAAAACACAAGGGCCTAAGTTGTCATTATGCAAAGTTAAACTAAACAAAACATAAACCCTAGCCCCCACCCCCTTGTGCGACCGTAACCCTCATCCCCCTCTCAAACCTGCGATTTTGATCAAGTTTAAGCAAGAACACATTGGGTTTGATCGATCTCAAGGCCTACAACGCATACAGTCTCAATTTTGTTACATTACACGTTAAAGGTTAGATTTTTCATGTTTTTGTGATGTTCTTCATTATGGCCGAACCTTAAATCACGAAATTGATGTTCTTGGTGTTGAGTTTTGATCAATTGATGATGTTATATGTTAGTTAGTTAGGTTGATACATGTTAGTTAACGTTGATCATGGATGAATTACATGTTTTAGTGGTTTAATCATGGTTTTGATTCTAGTCAAACCCTAATTCGAATTTTAGTATGATTTTGTATGGATGATCATTGTTGATGATGAATGTGTGATTATTAGTAAGTTGTATGAATGTTAGGAATCATGAATCTTGCAAGAAATTGATGATTTGGTGTTGATGTTCATAGCTTACTAAGAATAGTAACTTTATTTTGCATGTAATGATGATCTAGTGATGGATTGATGTTATGGATGTGTTCATGATGATGATTAGATACTAGATTGTTGTTATGAATGCTAGAAATCTTTGAATGCATGTTGTTGGTTCATAGCTTGCCAAAAGTAGAAACTTTTGTTTATGAAGATGGTTAGATTATGTGTTTAGGTGATGTTAATCATGTCTAGATATTGTATGGAGCTTGAGATGGTATAATATGTTGAATTCATGTATGCTTTGGATGTTTGATAGATTTTGGGATGTTCTTTCCCAAAAGGGAAACTTTTTGTGTAAAGTTTGAAGTATGATGATATGAACATGTTTGGGATATTAGGAGCATGTTAGTATGATCATGGATGAATTCTAAGGTGATGAACATGTTGAATTAGTTGTATGGGATGTTTTGGATAATCATGGATGATATTTGGATTTTGGTGATCATGTATGAAGTTGGTGTTGATTAGTTGCTAGGATATCATGTTTGGGTTTGGTGAGTAATGATTATGGTGTATGTTGTATGCTATGGGCATGGCTATGATTTAAGTGTTATGTATGGATAATGTAGCATGTGTATGATACTATTTGAATGTTAATCATGTATGTTATATGTGCTCATTGGCTTTATTTGAATTATAACTCATAATGTCACCAACGGGTCAAACGGGTCAACTAGGTCAAACGTGTCTATTTTTCTGAAAGCTTGAGTCTTTGGTTTTGGTATGCTTAGGGTTTCACATGTCTTTCATTTACACGTACTTATGTACTCGCATGATCTAGGTAACCTTTGAAGGTTGGCTATCCTCTCGTTTCTCAAATAAACCCTAAGTACTCTTGCATACATCAGGTGAGTTCATGCCCCACTCTTTACTTAATCTCTTTTGGGGGAGATAGCATACTGGTATTTTACGAACGCTTTTAATATTAAGTTGTGTATATATTAATATAGTGCTGTTTACCATGGGAAAAGTCCTCACACTTTCGAATTGTTAATATTTAATAGCGGGGAAACTTGGGTAGTACTACTGGGTCTGACGAGCCCCACCTGTGTGACTCGAGGTCAACCGGGTGCAATTTGTCCTATTGAACATTGTCACGACATGGTAAGTCGTGACAGGAGGCAACAACTATCACAGTCAGCTTCAATTGCGAAATCACTATGTATTAATATTTGCTGTTAATAGACTAGCTATCTATTACAATACACTGCTTATGTATATCACAACTGTTTATATGTTTACTGAACTCAAACTCTTGAACTCACCAACCTATGTGTTGACATTTTAGTATGCTTTTCTCAGGTCATTAGCTGCTTGCCTCTAGGAGCACTCCACGGTTCACTTGCATACTAAGACTCGGTTTCAAGACATTAGCATTTTAATGATTATGGTTTACTCTTTTGGGTTGGCACATGTTTTGCCATATTTATACTTTTATTTATTTGAGTTGTTTTCAAAACGCTTCCGCACTGTTTAAACTAAACTTTGGTTGTTTTATTTTACTTGTGGCATATAGAGTCGTTCTATGTAACTACTGACTGTGATCCTGGTTTGTTCACACGCCTCGCGGTAAAACCCCGCACGTGGATTTTGAGGGTGTGACAGATTGGTATCAGAGCCATTGGTTATAGGGAACTAGGTTGCATACACACTAGACTATAACCGCACACAGTTAGTTAGTTACCTGTACTTTATTTTCATCTACTGTATACTCATTGGCATACACGTCACACTATCTGCAGCATGGCATCGTCATCAAGAGCTTCTGGAAAACGACCTGCATCACCTGCACGATCCGAGTCCCCACCTCCCGCACCTGTACCTGATGATGGACTCGACTGGCCTCGTTTAGATTATCCTCGAGGGGAGTTTGACTGGGATCAACCTTTCGCGTTGATGAAGCGTGACCCCCCAAGGGACTGGAGTTTTTATCCTAGGTTTGTCAATCACCTCATGTATAGGGAACGCGTGCCCGAGCCGAGACCCAGAACGAGAGGTAGCTCTGATCAAGCAGTGCCTTCACTTCCCCGGACGGTGCAGTCCAACGAGCAGTTGATTGCTGCATTGGTGGCAGCATTAGATACAGAACAGCATCGAGTCAGGCGACTCATTAGCGACGTTTGTACACTACAGACCGAGGTGTACAACCTAAGGCATAAGGTGGATGAACTTGAGGGGCGCCATGGAAAGACCCTAGACGGGTGTTACCAAATGGAGGACGGGATCGTAGCACTCAGTGGACGCGTGGCTGCTCGCGAGCAGAGGGATGCTGTGGTTGATGATAGGATTGCTACTTTGGAGGCACAGCTAGCAGCACTCCAGATTGCTATAGCTCCTGCTCCTGCGGTCGAACCTGAGGAGGAGGAACCTGAGGAGGAGGAACCTGAGGAGGAGGAACCTGAGGAGGAGGAACCCGAGGAGGAGGAGGATGAGAGTGATGGATCTGATATTGTCGATTGATTTTCTTACATGACTTAGACTACCTAGTGTTTTCTTTGAAACCTATGTGGGAAGGGTGTTTCCCCACTCGAACGACAAACTTAAATTTTGACATTGATGAATACATTGTGACTCATTTGCAATTTATTTACTTTGGTTATTATTTTTGTTATGAATGTTGTGGTTGTGATGATTTATTATTTCTTTATTGTTTACTGTACTTCAATGAGATAAATGTGTTTGATGTTACTCATTATTGTATTTGTGGATGTAAAGTGAACAATGGACGCACGTGGACGTGGTCGTGGACGTGGTCGTGGGCGCGGTCGTGGACGTGGCGCCGGAGACCATGGCGCCGGAGATCATGGCGCTGGTGCCGTTAATATGACCCCTGCTGAGTTAGCTGCCCTGATTCAGGCAGCGGTGGCTGCTGCCCAAGCGGGACAGCCAGCAGGTAAACAATGATTGAAAGTTAAACCGAATATCTTGTATAACCGTATAGGTTGTCTGATCAATAATTGTTGTGTTAAAGCAGGACCACCGGCATGTACTTATAAGTCCTTCATGGACTGTAAGCCCCATACCTACAGCGGTACTGAAGGCGCTGTGGGACTAGTACGCTGGTTCGAGAAGACGGAGTCCGTATTCTCCAAGTGCAACTGTCCACCTGCTGATCAGGTGAAATATGCCACCGGGACCCTGGAAGGTGCCGCCTTATCCTGGTGGAATGCACAAGTCCAGATGTTGGGACAAGCACTGGCTAATGGACTGCCGTGGGCTGAGTTCAAAACCATGATGACCGAGGAGTACTGTCCTCGCAATGAGGTGCAGAAGTTGGAGATAGAGTTCTGGCAACTGAAAATGCAGGGCTCAGAAATCGAGGCTTACACCACTAGAACTCACGAGCTAGCAACACTATGCCCGGGAATGGTAAATGAGATGCATAAAAGGATCGAGCATTACATACGGGGACTTGTACCCGAAATTCAGAGTATGGTAACTGCTTCTAATCCAACCACCATACAGCAAGCCATTCAGTTAGCCCATAAGCTAACTGACCAAGCCGTGGAACAAGGACGTCTACCCAAGCGGGCGCCGTGGCAAGCGTGCCCGATAACAAAAGAAAGTGGGATAGTACTAGCAACACCAAAGCATCATCATCTTCTGGCGGTCAACCTCAACCTCAGCAGCAACAACAACCGGTCCAACAACAACGGAGGTTCGACAACAATCGTAACTTCCACCAAACGACTGCAACTAATCAAGGACCCAGTGGTTATGGTGGTAGACACCCGAAGTGCAACCGGTGCAACTATCATCACGTGGGACGATGTGATAGCTTCAAATGTCAGCGTTGTGGTAAAATTGGACACGCCGCGAAGGATTGCCGTGGTGAGCTGGTTAGGAGGACACAACAACCCCAGGAAACTCCTAAGGGTTGTTTTGAATGTGGAAAAGAGGGGCACTACAAGCGAAATTGCCCACAACTAAGGAGAAATGGAAATGGCAACAATGAAAATGGACACAATAACAACAACAACAATGGTAACAACAACGGTGGAAATGGCAATGGTAATGGCGGTAACAAGGATGGAGCAAAAGGGAGAGCCTTCGTCATTGGCTCAGGTGAGGCTCTAAATGATCCTACAACTGTTACTGGTAGATTCTCTGTTAATGGTTGCTTTGCTACGGTACTATTCGATACTGGAGCTGATAGGAGTTTCGTGTCCTTAAAATTCTGTAGTCTTTTAAGTGATATACCCTCCGCCCTAGAATCTAAATACACCGTAGAGTTGGCTGACGGTAAACAGATTCACGTAACGCATCCTTAAAGACTGTAAGATAGAGCTTGCTGGTCATACTTTCGCTATAGATCTTATGCCTGTTACGCTGGGGAGTTTTGATGTTGTGATAGGCATGGATTGGCTTTCTAGCAAGCAAGCAGAAGTTATATGTCATGAGAAGATCATACAATTCCTGTTGATGACACAATTCTGACAGTCCGAGGTGATAGAAGTGGTGCTGTGATAGGCATCATCTCGTTCATGAAAGCCCAAAAGTTACTACGAAAGGGTCGTGTGGCTATTCTAGCACTTGTAACTGATAAGCAGCAAGCGAAGGAAAGGAGAATGGAGGATATTCCCATAGTGCGCGACTTTCCAGAGGTGTTTCCAGAGGATCTTCCTGGATTACCACCTCATCGTCAAGTGGAATTCCAAATTGAGCTAACTCCCGGCGCAGCCCCGATTGCTAGAGCACCTTATCGATTAGCACCGAACGAACTACAGGAGTTGTCGTCACAACTCCAGGAGCTATTAGATAAGGGCTTTATTCGCCCTAGTACATCACCCTGGGGAGCCCCTGTCCTGTTTGTTAAGAAGAAGGATGGCACGTTTCGGATGTGTATTGACTATAGGGAGCTAAATAAAGTAACAGTCAAGAACCGATACCCTCTACCCCGTATCGATGACTTGTTTGACCAACTCCAGGGATCAAGTTACTATTCGAAGATTGACTTGAGATCTGGCTATCATCAACTCAGAGTCCGCGAGAAGAAGACATTTCCAAAACCGCGTTTCGTACCCGCTACGGTCATTATGAGTTCTTGGTCATGCCTTTTGGGTTGACAAATGCACCTGCTGTGTTCATGGACCTCATGAACCGTGTGTGCAAACCCTACCTCGATCAGTTTGTCATTGTGTTCATCGATGATATACTGATATATTCCAGGACCAAGGAAGACCATGAGGAGCATTTGCGAATGATCTTAGAGCTACTGAAAAGGGAACAGCTGTACGCCAAATTCTCTAAGTGTGACTTTTGGATACGAGAAGTACAATTCCTAGGTCATATTGTTAATGAGAAAGGGATACATGTTGATCCTGCCAAAATTGAGGCGATCAAGAATTGGACCACACCTAAAACGCCGAGTGAAATAAGACAATTCTTGGGATTAGCAGGTTACTATCGACGATTCATAGAGGGATTCTCTAAGATCGCACAACCTCTCACAGCTTTGACTCACAAAGGGACTACATACAAATGGGGTGAAAGCCAAGAATCGGCTTTTCAATCGTTAAAGCAGAAACTATGTACCGCCGGATACTAGCACTGCCAGAGGGGACGGATGACTTCGTGGTGTATTGTGATGCATCCATTCAAGGATTGGGTTGTGTCTTAATGCAGCGAGACAAGTGATAGCCTACGCCTCGAGACAATTAAAAGTTCATGAGAAGAACTATACTACTCATGACTTAGAGTTGGGTGCAGTAGTCTTTGCCTTAAAGATTTGGAGACACTACTTGTACGGTACCAAGTGCACTATCTACACCGATCACAAGAGTCTTCAACATATCTTTGAGCAAAAGGAATTGAATATGAGGCAACGACGTTGGGTGGAACTGCTAAACGACTATGATTGCGCTATTAAATACCATCCGGAAAGGCGAATGTGGTTGCTGATGCCTTAAGCCGGAAGGAAACAGCTAAACCCAGACGGGTGCGAGCTTTACAGCTTACTATCAGTACGCAACTGCCTGAACAAGTTAAGGAGGCACAGATAGAAGCTTTAAAAGCAGAAAATATGGGTTCTGAGTCGTTGAGAGGAATGGATAAACAGCTGGTGATGAAGGAGGATGGAATTCGGTATTTCATGGATAGACTTTGGGTGCCTGCTTATGGAAATCTGAGAGACCTGGTTATGAGTGAGGCACACAAATCTAAGTATTCTATACATCCTGGATCTGATAAAATGTATCATGATCTGAAGGCGCACTATTGGTGGCCTAATATGAAAGCGGATGTGGCTACATATGTGAGCAAGTGCTTGACCTGCTCGAAGGTAAAGGTGGAATATCAAAAACCATCCGGACTATTGCAGCAACCCGAGATACCGATGTGGAAATGGGAACAAATCTCCATGGATTTTATTACCAAGCTGCCCAGGACTAGTACTGGTTGTGATACAATATGGGTTATTGTGGATCGATTGACAAAATCTGCTCATTTTCTTGCAATAAAGGAAACTGACAAGATGGAGAAGTTAACCCGCCTGTACCTCAAGGAGATCGTTTCCAGACACGGTGTACCGATCTCAATTATCTCTGATCGTGACGCTCGTTTCACGTCACACTTCTGGCAATCATTGCAGAAATCTTTGGGAACACGATTAGATATGAGTACTGCTTATCACCCGCAAACGGATGGCCAGAGTGAGCGTACCATACAGACGTTGGAAGATATGCTACGTGCTTGTGTAATTGATTTCGGGAATAACTGGGAAATTCACCTGCCATTGGTGGAATTTTCTTATAACAACAGTTATCATACTAGCATACAAGCAGCACCTTTCGAGGCTTTGTATGGGAGAAAATGTAGATCACCTGTTGTGGGCGGAAATTGGCGATAGTCAGCTAACAGGTCCCGAGTTGATTCATGAGACAACTGAGAAGATCGTACAGATACGGAACCGTATGGTAGCAGTGCGAGACGACAAAAGAGTTATGCTGATAAGAGACCGACAAAAGAGTTATGCTGATAAGAGACGGAAACCTTTAGAGATTCAGGTTGGTGACAAGGTTTTGTTGAAAGTTTCACCATGGAAAGGCGTAGTTCGGTTTGGCAAGCGAGGGAAGCTAAACCCGAGGTACGTTGGACCATTTGAAATAGTGGAAAGAATAGGTCCAGTGGCCTATCGTCTAGCCCTACCTGATTCGCTAAGTGGAATCCATGATGTATTTCATGTATCAAACTTAAAGAAATGCATAACTGATGAAACGATGGTCGTACCACTGGAAGAGGTTCAAGTGGATGAGCAACTACGTTTTATTGAAGAACCAGTTGAGGTGATGGACCGTGAGGTGAAAACACTTAAGCAGAGCAAGATACCTATTGTCAAAATCCGTTGGAATTCGCGACGTGGACCGGAATTCACATGGGAACGGGAAGATCAAATGAAGCTTAAGTACCCTCATCTATTCGAGAAGACGATGTCTGCAGACGAAGGTATTGATTTAAATTTCGGGACGAAATTTCTTTCAACATGGGGATGATGTGACAACTCATCCAAAACTCACTCGATTTCGATTTCTGTGTGCCAATGCAGTAGACCAGTGATGGAACACTCTCACCATGTAACGCAATTTTCGGGACGAAAATTCTTTCAACATGGGGATAATGTGACATCCGGTAAATTTCCGTTACCAAACTCCGTTAGTTTCGTTAAGTCTTGCATACACGTGTCGTGAGCACACACTAGTTGTCGTTTAACGTTGGTGACCTAATAATATTAAATAATGTCAAATTATTGATAATCTAATTGATTATGTGATTATTGTGTTATGGTGTCCTTGCATGTTTTTATATGTTAATTGAGAATTAATCGCGTAACGTGGAACCGTGTATTAATTCGTATGTTTGTGTTTTATAAAGATAAAACATATAATTTGTACCATGAGTTATATGTTTATTATTGTAGTTAAAAACCATTTAAAAGTGTTTAAAAGGGTGCCTTTTTAATAAAATGCAAAACACAAGGGCCTAAGTTATGCAAAGTTAAACTAAACAAAAATAAAACCCTAGCCCCCACCCCCTTGTGCGACCGTAACCCCCTCATCCCCCTCTCAAACCTGCGATTTTGATCAAGTTTAAGCAAGAACACATTGGGTTGATCGATTCAAGGCCACAACGCATTACAAGTCTCAATTTGTTAATTACACGTTAAAGGTTAGATTTTTCATGTTTTGTGATGTTCTTCATTATGGCCGAACCTTAAATCACGAAATTGATGTTCTTGGTGTTGAGTTTTGATCAATTGATGATGTTTATATGTTAGTTAGGTTGAATACATGTTAGTTAACGTTGATCATGATGAATTACATGTTTTTAGTGGTTTAATCATGGGTTTTGATTCTAGTCAAACCCTAATTCGAATTTTAGTATGATTTTGTATGGATGATCATTGTTTAATGAATGTGTGATGATTAGTAAGTTGTATGAATGTTAGGAATCATGAATCTTGCAAGAAATTGATGATTTGGTGTTGATGTTCATAGCTTACTAAGATAGTAACTTTATTTTGCATGTAATGATGATCTAGTGATGGATTATGTTATGGATGTGTTCATGATGATGATTAGATACTAGATTGTTGTTATGAATGCTAGAAATCTTTGAATGTATGTTGTTGGTTCATAGCTTGCCAAAAGTAGAAACTTTTGTTTATGAAGATGGTTAGATTATGGTGTTTAGGTGATGTTAATCATGTCTAGATATTGTATGGAGCTTGAGATGGTATAATTATGTTGAATTCATGTATGCTTTGGATGTTTGATAGATTTTAGGATGTTCTTTCCCAAAAGGGAAACTTTATTTGTGTAAAGTTTGAAGTATGATGATATGAACATGTTTGGGATATTAGGAGCATGTTAGTATGATCATGGATGAATTCTAAGGTGATGAAACATGTTGAATTAGTTGTATGGGATGTTTGGATAATCATGGATGATATTTGGATTTTGGTGATCATGTATGAAGTTGGTGTTGATTAGTTGCTAGGATATCATGTTTGGGTTTGGTGAGTTATGATTATGGTGTATGTTGTATGCTATGGGCATGGCTATGATTTAAGTGTTATGTATGGATAATGTAGCATGTGTATGATACTATTTGAATGTTAATCATGTATGTTATATGTGCCCATTGGTTTTATTTGAATTATAACTCATAATGTCACCAACGGGTCAAACGGGTCAACTAGGTCAAACGTGTCTATTTTTTTGAAAGCTTGAGTCTTTGGTTTTGGTATGCTTAGGGTTTCACATGTCTTTCATTTACACATACTTATGTACTCGCATGATCTAGGTAACCTTGAAGGTTGGCTATCCTCTCGTTTCTCAAATAAACCCTAAGTACTCTTTGCATACATCAGGTGAGTTCATGCCCCACTCTTTACTTAATCTCTTTTGGGGGAGATAGCATACTGGTATTTTACGAACGCTTTTAATATTAAAGTTGTATGATATTATTAATATAGTGCTGTTTACCATGGGAAAAGTCCTCACACTTTCGAATTGTTAATATTTAATAGCGGGGAAACTTGGGTAGTACTACTGGGTCTGACGAGCCCCACCTGTGTGACTTGAGGTCAACCGGGTGCAATTTGTCCTATTGAACATTGTCACGACATGGTAAGTCGTGACAGGAGGCAACAACTATCACAGTCAGCTTCAATTGCGAAATCACTATGTATTAATATTTGCTGTTAATAGACTAGCTATCTATTACAATACACTGCTTATGTATATCACAACTGTTTATATGTTTACTGAACTCAAACTCTTGAACTCACCAACCTATGTGTTGACATTTTAGTATGCTTTTCTCAGGTCATTAGCTGCTTGCCTCTAGGAGCACTCCACGGTTCACTTGCATACTAAGACTCGGTTTTCAAGACATTAACATTTTAATGATTATGGTTACTCGTTTGGGTTGGCACATGTTTTGCCATATTTATACTTTTATTTATTTGAGTTGTTTTCAAAACGCTTACGCACTATTTAAAGTTGAACTTTGGTTGTTTTATTTAATGTGGCATATAGAGTCGTTCTATGTAACTACTGACTGTGATCCTGGTTTGTTCACACGCCTCGCGGTAAAACCCCGCACGTGGATTTTGAGGGTGTGATAACCCCTTTGGGGGGGCCATACCGCGGATAAGAGGAATAGGAGCCCAACGCGGCTGAAGGGATGAGCCTAAAGCCGCGGCTAGGGATCAATAACGAAACACAACCAATCTCATGTTCAACACTTGTAAAAATCCTCACGTAAGCGTGATAACCAAAGTACCCATTCATTGGTTGCAGGGGAATAAGAAAGCCATAAAACGACAAACGAGCAAAGCCAAAACATTGGCAGGAGGTCAGAACAGCCCCAAATCTCTAAGTCAACTATCAAGACAAACCACATTAATGCTAGTCAGAAAACCCTTTACACCAGAAGGGTATAAAACCCTAAATAGGGATTTCAGTCCCAGATCGTTGGCCACAGGTTTCCAAAAATAGAACCATGTCATATTTAGTCTCCATACATCACACTATAAATATTCTTTCATTCTACAAGGTAGTGGCATTCAGATATTCACTCACACATATATTCTCACATTCTGAGAACATTTTCACTATAAACTACTCACTCAATATTTTTCTCTCCAAAGTTATATCAACACAAATACTTATTCTCACGCCGGAGTGTGGTCTCGGGGAGAAAACCCTTTCTACCCGAGGCGAGGCTCACGGTGTTGTTCTTGTCTCGCAGATACTCCGTCCAGCCGAAAGTCCAGCTCAGCCGAGCCCAAGCCCAGTCGCATCTTGCTTCTCAGCCGCATCCAGCTCCCCAGCAGTCAAAGCCAAAGTTCCTGCCTAATCCTCGGTAGCAACCTCATTCTCGCACTGCTTCCCGGTCTTAATCCGTTGATTAGGATTCGTGTAGCAACATTTGGCGCCATCCGTGGGACCCAGACGTTACTCAAAAAATTACCATGGATTCAGGCCAGGGAACCCCTCACCATAAGGACGCTAGTGATACCGAAAATCCACACACCACCACTTCCCGTTGGCAGCCACCACAGGGGGTGGAAAACAACTGTGGTAGTGTCATCACCCTGGAATTCATCAACAAAAACCGAGAGCAAATCCTCTCCATGCTGGAACAAGAAGAAAGGGAGTGACGCCTTAGAGAAATCCGAACACGTCTCGAATATGAAGAGACCCTAGAGGAAAGGAATCGTGAAGAGGGAGAGGATGATCGGAGAGACAAGGTAGAGAATGCTGAAAACAATCCAAAAACAAAGATAAGTCAAGGCACCGCCGCAACCGGAGAGAAGGCGGGAGTTGATGATGATTTTAGCAAGCCATACCGCCCATCGACGGCGCGAGCCAGATCCAAGTTTGTACCAGAATAGCAGAGTTCACTTTCCCTCCAAAACTCAAAATGCCATCCAATGTAGGGAAGTACAACGGCACGGGCGATCCAGACGATCATCTTGCAATTTTCGTAGGCGCCGCTGAAGTTGAGCAGTGGTCAATCCCTGTATGGTGTCACATGTTTGCTCAGACCCTGACTGGTGCAGCTAGGGTCTGGTTTGACAGCCTTCCGGTCGGAGGGATCGGAAGCTTTGAGGAATTGGAGGAAGACTTCCTAAGAAATTTCAGCCAACAAAGGCTGTCCGCCAAAGATCCGACAGAATTGCACAACATCAAAAGAGGCGATGGTGAGTCTATCGAAAACTTTATCACAAGATATTCAAAAGAAAGCATGCAGGTACGAGGAGTTGGGGAGACGATCCGGATCTCGGCCTTCATCCACGGAGTAAGGAATGACCAGTTCGTAGAAAGATTTCACAAACATCTTCCAAAGACGGTGGACAAGATGTTGGAGAGAGCCAAGACATTCGTCAAGGGAAAGAAGGCGTGCGAGCGTTGAAAGATAGGACGCCAAAGAAACTCGTGTCCCCTATGTGGGACCCGCAAAAAAGATCAGGAGGCTCGAGGTCATGGGAGAAACCATGTTTCCAGCCACGTTACCCCCAACGAAACCCATCTTTTCAACCTCGTTTCACACCTCCAGTTCGGAACCCGCAGGGTCCCAATGTGACTCTTCCACCTTTGATTAAAACTCCAAGTGAAATCCTAGCTACAGAAAACATCAACTTCACCAAGCCCACATTGTTGAAGCCAGAGTAAAAAGAAACACGAGCAAGTATTGCGAATTCAATAAAGAAAACGGGCATACAACAGATGATTGTTTCTCATTAAAACGACAGATAGAGCTGGCGATAAAAACCGGAAAGCTGGCACATCTGTTGAGAGAGTTGAAGAAAGCACCTCAAGCGGGAGACAAAAGGAAGGAGATATTCATGATGAGGGTTGCAGAGTGTAGCATCAAGCCTTATTCTGACCACATGGAGCCTTGGATGGCACAAGAAATTTCATTCCCTCCGATACATGGCGGGAGCTTTGCCAACGGCCCTCTCACGATTTCAGCCATCATCGCAGGACACCAGGTACACTGAATATATGTAGATAGCGGGAGTAGTTCAGAAATTATGTACGAGCACTGTTTCTTGCAGCTTGATGAAGAAATCAAAGAACCCTAGATACAAGGACGCACATCCTCACTAGTTTTGCAGGAGAAGTAGTGTAGACCCTGGGCCAGATACAATTGCCAGTTGCAATAGGTAAACCACGCGGGGTGGCGGGAGGTCACCATGACTTTCCTGGTCGTGAGATCCGAATCATCTCACAATGTCTTACTTGGAAGGCCGGGTCTATGCATGCTTGGAGCAGTCATATCCACAGTCCATGCCGCAATCAAATTCCCCACTCCAACCGGAGTCGTCACTGTTATTCCAGCAGAGAATGCAAGGACGTAAAGGCTATCGCTCCAGGAACAGCAGCTGGGGAGGACGAGCTGGTATGTCCAACACTGGAAAAGTGGGTAATCAACCCCCTCTTCCCGGAACAAAAGATTACCATCGGGGGGCAGCTGGGTGATGCCACTAAAGAACGACTCCGTCATCTGCTGCAGCACAACCTAAATGTTTTCGCGTGGCAACCCACTGACGTGGAGGGTGTCCCACGCAGCACGGCAGAGCACAAGTTGAACACACGTGCATCGAAGGAGCCAGTTGCCCAAAAACGTCGACGACAATGGGCCCGGAACGAAGTCGGGCTGTGGTTGAAGAAGTCAAGAAACTGCTCGAGGCGGGTATCATCCGAGAGGTACGTTACTAAACCTGGGTGGCTAATCCGGTAATGGTAAAAAAGAGCGATGACACGTGGAGGATGTGCATCGACTTCAAAGATCTTAACAACGCATGCCCTAAGGATTGCTATCCACTCCCGGATATTGATCTGAAGGTGGATTCCTTGGCAAGCTATCCTTTGAAGTGTTTTCTAGATGCTTACAAGGGATACCACCAGGTGCAAATGACGCCCGAAGATGAAGATAAGACTGCTTTTTACACAGATGTTGGCATTTTCTGCATCACGAAAATGCCGTTTGGTTTGAAGAATGCAAGGGCAATTTATCAACGTAATGGATAAAGCTTTTTCGCAGCAAACGGGAAGGAACATTGGGATCTATGTGGATGACGTGGTGATAAAAAGTCGCGACGAAGAAGCTTTGCTCGCAGATATCGCCGAAACTTTCAAAACTTTGAAGTCGATAAACATGAAGTTAAACCCCCAAGAAATGTTCATTTGGAGTGGAAGAAGGAAAGTTTCTGGGGGTGGTTGTGACAAAGAAAGGGTTGGATGCTAACCCTGAGAAGGTGGCAGCTGTTCTCAATATGCCATCACCGAAATCCGTCAAAGAAGTACAAACGCTCGATGGGCGACTGGTAGCCCTGAACAGGTTCCTGTCAAAACATGCTGAGCGTGCTTTGCCTTTCATGACTACTTTACGCAACTGCTTGAGCAAGAAGGACTTTTCATGGACAAAAGAGGCAGAGGCAGCATTTCAACAAATGAAGGTATACTTAAGCAACCTGCCCAAGCTAGTAGTAGCTCCCTTCCCCAAAGAGCGACTGGTGATGTACTTGTCCGCAGGAGAAGAAGCCGTAAGCGCGGTGCTGATGATGAACAGAGAAGGAGAGCAGACCCCGATCTACTTCATCACCCGGGCTCTCAAAGATCCAGAAACTAGGTACTCACCTATGGAAAAAACTAACCCTTGCTTTGGTATATGCTTCCAGGAGATTAAGAAGGTACTTCCAGGCCCATGTGATTGAGGTCTGGACTAGCCAACTTATACAGCAAATTTGAGAAGGCCAGAGATATCAGGGAGGTTGGCGAAATGGGCCATAGAGTTGGGAGTCTTTGAGATAGAATACAAGCCAAGAGTAGCAATCAAGGGGCAGGTCGTGGCTGATTTTCTAACAGAAATGCCACAAGAGAAGGAGGGTAATAATGTCAATGGAAAATCCGTGAGTCAAGACAAAAGGGAATGGTGCTTGCATACCAATGGAGCGTCAAACGACGAAGGATCGGGTGCTGGAATAATACTGGTGGGGCCTGAGAAGAAGAAGAAATAACTTACGCTTTGAGGCTGGCTTTCAAGAGCTCTAACAACGAGGCGGATATAAAGCGCTACTGGCTGGCTTGAGGCTGGCCAAACAAATGGGAATCCAAAAACTCCATGCTCATGTAGACTCATTACTGGTTGCAAATCAGATTAACGGGTCTTACGATGCTAAGGAAAAAACAATGAAGCAGTACCTGGGAAAAGCAGGATTTGATCAGCGGTTTTTGAAGTGCGATGTCTCGACATCCCGAGAAAGCCCAAAACAAGAAAGCATACGCTCTTAGCAAACTTGCTTTAGTGACTTTCAGCCACCCAGCCAAGGGAGAGTCAGAGTTGAAGTACTACAATCACCGTCGATTGACGAGAAGGAGGTGGTAACTTCGGCGGATGATGTAGCGCATGAATGTTGGATGAGTCCAATTATCAAATTCCTGGGAAGTGGGGACCTACCTGAGGAGAAGGGAGATGCCAGAGCAATTCAAACAAAGTCACTACAATACGAGCTGCGGCAGGGGGTCCTATACCGCAAATCCTACATGGGGCCATTACTACGATGCCTTACGCCAGACGAAAGCAAACTATGTCATCAGAGAAATACACGAAGGCATTTTGTGGCATCCTTGCAGGCAAACCAACAGAAAAAAAAAAAGGCTGGTACTATTGGCCTGGGATGCATAGGAGTGCAACTGAAGAAATCCAAAGGTGTGAAAGTTGCCAAAGGCACGCACCAATGTGCCACAGACCCAAGAACGATCTAATTCCAGTCAATGCCGCGTGGCCTTTTCAGAAATGGGGAATGGATATTGTGGGTCCATTCCCAGTGACAGCCGGAGGAGTCAAGTTTCTCTTAGTAGCCATGGATTACTTCACCAAATGGGTGGAAGCCAAGGCCCTAAAGTCGATCACGGAAAGCAAGTGAAGAAGTTTACATGGAAAAATATCATATGTCGTTTCGAACTCCTTTGTTCATCGTAACAGACAACGGAAGGCAATTGCTGAGAATCCATTCAAATCATGGTGTAGAGACCTGCAGATCCAGCAAATTTTCACTTCAGTAGCTCATCCACAAGGTAACGGTCAAGTTGAGAGAGTCAATCGCAGTATTGTCGAAGGAAAAAACACAGATTGGGCATTGAGGGGAAGAACTGGGTGGAGGAACTATCCAATGTCTTGTGGGCCCATCGAACCATGCCCAAAACCAGCCACGATGAAACCCCATTTAGTTTAACTTACGGATCAGAATCCATGATACCTGTTGAGATAGGTATGCCAACAACCCGGGTCACACAAGCTCTTGAGAAGAGAATGAAACCAATCTACGACTTAATTTGGATTTGCTTGAGGAAAGACGGATGGTGGCGGCAATTCGAGAAGCGAAGCATAAGAGGGAAATTGAACGGTATTACAACTCTCGTGTGAAACATCAAACGTTCAGGGAAGGCGATACGTCTTAAGAAGAAAGAGGCGAGTAGAGTTCAAGATCAGGGTAAGCTGGGTCCACGTTGGGAAGGACCTTATCAAGTCATCGAAGTGGGAAACAATGGAGCTTATAAACTCAGGCAGCTGGATGGAGCAGTCATCCCGAGAACTTGGAATGGAGCTCAGCTCCGACGATGCCCATGTAATAGGTATTAGCATTTAAACAGTGTAACTCGTTTTTTCAGTAAGAAGGTGCTTGAGCACCAGTAGTTACACCAAATTAATGAATCTTTTATATAACCAGTGTCATAACAAGTCATGAAACCACAATGACGTGTGAGTAAAGAAAGAAAAGCGAGAGATACAAATACAATTACTCGAGCGACATTTGCGAATGGCGTAATAAGTAACTAAACAATGCAAATGTTTGTCAAGCTAAGATTAAACAAAACTATAACTAAGCATAACTCGTTGTTAGTAACCAGATCTTAAAGAAAACCAATGCATTCCTCCATACGCCATGATCATACTTTGGCAAACAATTAGAGCCATTCAACAATGTACATTTTCATTCGGCTAAAACCCCAATCCAGAAAAACAGCTAACTCGAAATCAAAACGAGTAAGAGGGGTGCCAATACGTCAAGTATAAGGCAAAATGACATCTTTTATAAGACAAATAACATCAATAACCAGAAAATGCATTGATGCATAGGGCCTGCCCTCGAGTCACGGCCTAAGTCTCATCCGCGGCTGAGATTACGAATCGCGGCTAAAAATGTAACCATAATTATATTATGAGCGAGTGGCAAGTCGCGGCCCATGAAACAAGAGTTGCGGGCGAAAGCCGCGGCTGAGTGAGGAAGTGAGGTAAGAAGTCGAAGAACTGCTCAGTCGTGCGTTTGCGCAACAGCGCTAAGGTGAGCCGCGGCCGAGAAGTGACTTGTGATCGAAAGCCGCGGCCAACAGCACTAAGGTGAGCCGCGGCCGAGAAGTGACTTGTGATCGGAAGCCGCGGCCAACAGCACCAAGGTGAGCCGCGGCCAAGAGCCTCAACCAAGGGGGAGCCGCAGCAAGGTCATAGGCAAGCCGCAACCAAAAGGCCAGCCATAGCCAAACCTCGAGTCGCGGCCAAAGCCTCGGGTCGCGACCAAAAACTCTAGTCGTGGCCGAAGTCCGAGTTGGGAGGTGGCATGTCGCAATTAAAAATATAACCATAATAATATTATGAACATGAAACAGTCGTGGCCAAAAGCCGCAAGGCATCTCGCGGCCATAAGTCGCGGCACAATCACACGTCGCAATGCACGATCTCAATGATCAATAATATAACACAAAGTATGGGATATCAAAGCATAAATACCATTACAAAATAAACATCAAGTCAGGGTACAAGTTTGATAACATTACAAACACAAAATAAACACCCAAAGATAAGCTAGCTACACTGGAGCAGGGTCTTCAGCTGGAGTAGTCAGGAATGACTTGATCTCCTCAATGGTTGAATCACGCATTGCAGCAATAGTCTCGGTCATAGGAAAAGTCGCCTTGTCAAACGAGTCGGATTCAGCTCGTAGCTTCTTCAATGCATTTTTATCGAAATTCTTTGCCGTTTCAGGTTTCTTGCCCTCGGCAGCGAGGCGAGCCCCATCCAACAACCCAGCATTATAACCCACTTTGTCCGACAAGCTGTTAATCCTAGCCAACGCATCAAGGAACTCATCGCTATCACGAATCTTGTTAAAAGCCAAGCCAACACCTTCCGAAATAATCCATTTCTTCTCGGATGTGAGATGCGACACTTTCTCCTCAAGATTAGCAATGCGGTTTTCAGAAGCAATCTTTTTATCTTTCAAATCCAAAGTAAGTTTTTTCACTGCAGCATGCTGAATACAAAGCTCCTCCTGCGCACCACTGAGATCTCGAGTGAGTTTCTCTTTAGCAGCCTCAGATGCGTCACAACGAGATTTGAGAGACGCATTCTCAATCTCCAACTTAGACACCTATTTCTTGAGGTCACGAATCTCATTGACACCATCCACCCAACGGCTATGAATCTCAGCAAAAGAAAACAAACTATTCACCATGGAAAAACAACCGGCATTCGACAATGCTTATTTTTCAACCCTTCTCCACGAAAAAATTCTGCAGGTGTGCGAGATGCAAACATGAAGTCCCTACATGAATCTGCAGTCTCGAAAGTGGTTCCATTGGTCAACTCCCAATCAGGAATGAATTTGTCTTCCGCATGCAGTTCAGTGTCGTCAGAAGAAGCGGTTATTTTTTCCTTACCAGAACCGCTGACTGACTGACCATCAGAAGACAAAGGGGCAGAACCACCATTGCCCGAATTCGAACCAGATGACACCCCAGCCGCGGCTGAGGGACCTTCCCCGTGAGCCGCGGCAGACGGGGCCGGAGGCGACGACCGCGGCCGAAGCCCGGTCCCCCCAATCCCTGTTTGCGCTTCATTTTTGGCCGACTTGTGGGAGCAGAAGCTTCATCAGCACTTTTTCGCTTACGAGAAGGTGGCGACATAGTTTCACCCGGTTGAACAACGTAGCCGGCGGTTGTCTCCAATATAGGAGTCGCACCTTCAGGCAATGCTTCAGCCTGTTCAGAAACATCCTCTTTGGCTGACAATTTCATACGCTCGAATAGACCCATACTGTAAGAGCACAACATACAAACAATAATCAAACACATGATCATGTACATTAAGGCACAAGGGAGGAAGCAACTTACGTTTCCCTTGATAAGTCATGAATGGAACCGCGTTAAGGTCGGCCCAGTTACGACTAACACCGGCCATCACAAGGAAATGCTAAGAATAGCTACGAAGAGGAGTTGGCTCGGCTTTCAAGAGGACATAAGCAGACATATCAAACGTGTCGGGCTCGGGAAAGAGGTCCTGAATGGACTTACTAGGTTTCAACCAGTGCATCTCAAAGGGAACTATGCTAGCTGAAATGAAGAAAAAATGGTCTTTCCAATGTTTTAAACTAGTTATGGTTCGTGACACTAGAGGAGGTTTTGGCGCTTTTCTTTTATCAAAGGATAACCACTCACCTACCCTAGTCAACTTATAGAATGCCCTAAAAAGGTTTATTTCAGGTTCTAAGCTAAGGGCACGACAGGATAACTCAAAGTGATACACTTTAACCAAACCTAAGAGAACTAGTTGCGATAAATGGATATCGTAATACCTAAGGAGCAGGCACAAAAAGCGGCTAACGGGAACCCGAAAGTTACAAAAACTAAAGAAGGGAGTATACAAAGCAATCATCCCAACCGGTGCATTTCTCACGGTTGAAAAATGAGGAGGAACGATAGGACTAAGCTCGGGTGAAATACCATAACGGAGCACGAAGTTATTTAAAAAATCTTGAGAAATAACCGAGTATTGACGACCCATATCATTCCTACACTCCATCATAAACGCGTAAAAGGAAGAATGGTTCGAATAACTTACCAGCAAGGTTGGAGTTCTTGAACAAGAAAGTGTGGAGGAAGGCTTGAAGAAGAATGAAGAGAGAAAAAAGAAGAAAAGAGGATAGAAGGAAATGGGGGGAGATATATATAGGAGAACCCTAGAGGCTTGGCCCACAAGGGGGGCAGCTAGGGCCGCGACTCAAGAAACAGGCCCGAGGGCCGAGAAGCTACTCGACGGCTGCTCGAGGGCAAGGCCCGTAGGCCGAGGAGCCGCTCGGCGGCAAAAGGGGCCGTGACCCGATAAATAGTCGACCACAGAATCAAGCATCGGCCGCAACCCGAGGCGACAAGCCCGAAAGCCGAGCAGCTATATGGCGGTTAGGACCGCCACTCGAGGAGACAGGCCCATAGGCCGAGGATTAGTTGGCTGCCATAGGGGCGCGAGTCAAGGTGATTACATCAAAAGTCAATTGATATGATTGATTAGAACCAAAGACCGGGGCTCGAGGCAAGGTTGAAAGGTGTCAACAATTTTTTGTCACATCAGTTTAAAAGACAGCAAAGAGGTACAACCGTCAAAACATAAAGCAATTATTACTCCAATGACATGATGGGTATCATGACATTGGATTGGGGGACATGAAGGGGTATCACCCTAAAAAGCCAGACAAACCCGAGCCACTAAACGTAAGATCAGGATGACGCCCAACGAGGCCCAGTCGCATTTCACCCGGGATGCCAGCTGAGCAGTGGAGAGCGGGCGACAGAAACCAGCCGCGGATCATTCAGACCAACGGCTAGGCCGCGGATCGCCCAAGCGGCAGGCACAGCCGCGGTCTACCCAGGCCGCAACAGAAGCAAGCCGCAGCCCACCCCTTTGGGGGGGCCATACCGCGGCTAAGAGGAATAGGGAGCCCAAACCGCGGCTGAAGGGATGAGCCTAAAGCCGCGGCTAGGGATCAATAACGAAACACAAACCAATCTCATGTTCAAAACTTGTAAAAATCCTCACGTAAGCGTGATAACCAAAGTACCCATTCATTGGTTGCAGGGGAATAAGAAAGAACCATAAAACGACAAACGAGCAAAGCCAAAACATTGGCAGGAGGTCAGAACAGCCCCCAAATCTCTAAGTCAACTATCAAGACAAACCACATTAATGCTAGTCAGAAACCCTTTACACCAGAAGGGTATAAAACCCTAAACTAGGGAATTTCAGTCCCAGATCGTTGACCACAGGTTTCCAAGAATAGAACCATGTCATATTTAGTCTCCATACATCAACACTATAAATATTCTTTCATTCTACAAGGTAGTGGCATTCAGATATTCACTCACACATACATTCTCACATTCTGAGAACATTTTCACTATAAACTACTCACTCAATATTTTCTCTACAAAGTTATATCAACACAAATACTTATTCTCACGCCGGAGTGTGGTCTCGAGGAGAAAACCCTTTCTACCCGAGGCGAGGCTCACGGTGTTGTTCTTGTCTCGCAGATACTCCGTCCAGCCGAAAGTATTGCTCAGCCGAAGTCCAGCTCAGCCGAGCCCAAGCCCAGTCGCATCTTGCTTCTCAGCCGCATCCAGCTCCCCAGCAGTCAAAGCCAAAGTTCCTGCCTAATCCTCGGTAGCAACCCCATTCTCGCACTGCTCCCAAGTCTTAATCCCTTGATTAGGATTTGTGTAGCAACAGAGGCTAACCCTGAGAAGGTGGCAGCTGTTCTCAATATGCCATCACCGAAATCCGTCAAAGAAGTACAAACGCTCAATGGGCGACTGGTAGCCCTGAACAGGTTCCTGTCAAAACATGTTGAGCGTGCTTTGCCTTTCATGACTACTTTACGCAACTGCTTGAGCAAGAAGGACTTTTCATGGACAAAAGAGGCAGAGGCAGCATTTCAACAAATGAAGGTATACTTAAGCAACCTGCCCAGGCTAGTAGCTCCCTTCCCCAAAGAGCGACTGGTGATGTACTTGTCCGCAGGAGAAGAAGCCGTAAGCGCGGTGCTGATGACGAACAGAGAAGGAGAGCAGACCCCTATCTACTTCATCAGCCGGGCTCTCAAAGATCTAGAAACCAGGTACTCACCTATGGAATTACTAACCCTTGCTTTGGTATATGCTTCTAGGAGATTGCGAAGGTACTTCCAGGCCCATGTGATTGAGGTCTGGACTAGCCAACCTATACAACAGATTTTGAGAAGGCCAGAGATATCAGGGAGGTTGGCGAAATGGGCCATAGAGTTGGGGGTCTTTGAGATAGAATACAAGCCAAGAGTAGCAATCAAGGGGCAGGTCGTGGCTGATTTTCTAACAGAAATGCCACAAGAGAAGGAGGGTAATAATGTCAATGGAAAATCCGTGAGTCAAGACAACAGGGAATGGTGCTTGCATACCGATGGCGCGTCAAACGACGAAGGATCGGGTGCTGGAATGATACTGGTGGGGCCTGAGAAAGAAGAAATAACTTACGCTTTGAGGCTGGCTTTCAAGAGCTCTAACAACGAGGCGGAATATGAGGCGCTACTGGCTGGCTTGAGGCTGGCCAAACAAATGGGAATCCAGAAACTCCACGCTCATGTAGACTCATTACTGGTTGCAAATCAGATTAACGGGTCTTACGATGCTAAGGAAAAAACAATGAAGCAGTACCTGGGAAAAGCGAAGGATTTGATCAGCGGTTTTGAGAAGTGCGATGTCTCGCACATCCCGAGAAGCCAAAACAAGAAAGCAGACGCTCTTAGCAAACTTGCTTCAGTGACTTTCAGCCACCCAGCCAAGGAAGTCAGAGTTGAAGTACTACAATCACCGTCGATTGACGAGAAGGAGGTAACTTCGGTGGACGATGTAGCGCATGAATGTTGGATGAGTCCAATTATCAAATTCCTGGGAAGTGGGGACCTACCTGAGGAGAAGGGAGATGCCGGAGTAATTCAAACAAAGTCACTACAATACGAGCTGCGGCAGGGGGTCCTATACCGCAAATCCTACATGGGGCCATTACTACGATGCCTTACGCCAGACGAAGCAAACTATGTCATCAGAGAAATACACGAAGGCATTTGTGGCATCCATGCAGGTCCAAGGATGGTAGTAGCAAAAGCAATGGGAGCGGGGTACTATTGGCCCGGGATGCATAGGAGTGAACCTGAAGAAATCCAAAGGTGTGAAAGTTGCCCAAGGCACGCACCAATGTGCCACAGACCCAAGAACGATCTAATTCCAGTCAATGCCGCGTGGCCTTTTCAAAAATGGGGAATGGATATTGTGGGTCCATTCCCAGTGACAGCCGAAGGAGTCAAGTTTCTCTTAGTGGCCGTGGATTACTTCACCAAATGGGTGGAAGCCAAGGCCCTAAAGTCGATCACGGGACAACAAGTGAAGAAGTTTACATGGGAAAATATCATATGCCGTTTCGGACTCCCGTTGTTCATCGTAACAGACAACGGAAGGCAGTTTGCTGAGAATCCATTCAAATCATGGTGTAGAGACCTAGGGATCCAGCAAATTTTCACTTCAGTAGCTCATCCACAAGGTAACGGTCAAGTTCAGAGAGTCATCGCAGTATTGTCGAAGGAATAAAAACAAGATTGGGCATTGAGGGGAAAAACTGGGTGGAGGAACTACCCAATGTCTTGTGGGCCCATCGAACCATGCCCAAAACCAGCCACGGTGAAACCTCATTTAGTTTAACTTACGGATCGGAAGCCATGATACCCGTTGAGATAGGTATGCCAACAACCCGGGTCACACAAGCTCTTGAAGAAGAGAATGAAACCAATCTACGACTTAATTTGGATTTGCTTGAGGAAAGACGGATGGTGGCGGCAATTCGAGAAGCGAAGCATAAGAGGGAAATTGAACGGTATTACAACTCTCGTGTGAAACATCAAACGTTCAGGGAAGGCGATTACGTCTTAAGAAGCAATGAGGCGAGTAGAGTTCAAGATCAGGGTAAGCTGGGTCCACGTTGGGAAGGACCTTATCAAGTCATCGAAGTGGGAAACAATGGAGCTTATAAACTCAGCCAGCTGGACGGAGCAGTCATCCCGAGAACTTGGAATGGAGCTCAGCTCCGACGATGCTACATGTAATAGGTATTAGCATTTAAACAGTGTAACTCGTTTTTTCAGTAAGAAGGTGCATGCGAGCACCAGTAGTTACACCAAATTAATGAATCTTTTTATATAACCAGTGTCGTAACAAGTCATGAAACCACAATGACGTGTGAGTAAAGAAAGAAAAGCGAGATACCAATACAATTACTCGAGCGACATTTGCGAATGGCGTAATAAGTAACCAAACAATGCAAATGTTTGTCAAGCTAAGATTAAACAAAACCATAACTAAGCATAACTCGTTGTTAGTAACCAGATCTTAAAGAAAACCAATGCATTCCTCCATACGCATGATCATACTTTGGCAAACAATTAGAGCCATTCAACAATGTACATTTTCATTCGGCTAAAAACCCAAGCCAGAAAAACAGCTAACTCGAAATCAAAACGAGTAAGAGGGGTGCCAATACGTCAAGTATAAGGCAAAATGACATCTTTTATAAGACAAATAACAACAATAACCAGAAAATGCATTGATGCATAGGGCCTTGCCCTCGAGTCACGGCCTAAGTCTCATCCGCGGCTGAGATTTTGAATCGCGGCTAAAAATGTAACCATAATTATATTATGAGCGAGTGGCAAGTCGCGACCATGAAACAGGAGTTGCGGCCGAAAGCCGTGGCCAACAGCGCTAAGGTGAGCCGCGGTCGAGAAATGACTTGTGATCGAAAGCCGCGGCCAACAACACTAAGGTGAGTCGCGGCCGAGAAGTGACTTGTGATCGGAAGCCGCGGCCAACAGCACCAAGGTGAGTCGCGGCCAAGAGCCTCAACCAAGGGGGAGCCGCAGCAAGGTCATAGGCAAGTCGCAACCAAAAGGCCAGCCATAGCCAAACCTCGAGTCGCGGCCGAAGCCTCGGGTCATTCAGACCAACGGCTAGGCCGCGGATCGCCCAAGCGGCAGGCACAGCCGCGGTCTACCCAGGCCGCAACAGAAGCAAGCCGCAGCCCACCCCTTTGGGGGGCCATACCGCGGCTAAGAGGAATAGGGAGCCCAAACCGCGGCTGAAGGGATGAGCCTAAAGCCGCGGCTAGGGATCAATAACGAAACACAAACCAATCTCATGTTCAACACTTGTAAAAATCCTCACGTAAGCGTGATAACCAAAGTACCCATTCATTGGTTGCAGGGGAATAAGAAAGAACCATAAAACGACAAACGAGCAAAGCCAAAACATTGGCAGGAGGTCAGAACAGCCCCCAAATCTCTAAGTCAACTATCAAGACAAACCACATTAATGCTAGTCAGAAACCCTTTATACCAGAAGGGTATAAAACCCTAAACTAGGGATTTCAGTCCCAGATCGTTGACCATAGGTTTCCAGGAATAGAACCATGTCATATTTAGTCTCCATACATCAACACTATAAATATTCTTTCATTCTACAAGGTAGTGGCATTCAGATATTCACTCACACATACATTGTCACATTCTTAGAACATTTTCACTATACTCACTCAATATTTTTCTCTCCAAAGTTATATCAACACAAATACTTATTCTCATGCCGGAGTGTGGTCTCGGGGAGAAAACCCTTTCTACCCGAGGCGAGGCTCACGGTGTTGTTCTTGTCTCGCAGATACTCCGTCCTGTTGAAAGTCCAGCTCGGCCGAGCCCAAGCCCAGTCGCATCTTGCTTCTCAGCCGCATCCAGCTCCCTAGCAGTCAAAGCCAAAGTTCCTGCCTAATCCTCGGTAGAAACCCCATTCTCGCACTGATTCCCGGTCTTAATCCGTTGATTAGGATTCGTGTAGCAACACCTATCATTTGGCAAATGAGATAAACAAACTTACATAACTTTTACATGCTAGTATAAGAAATTTTGTCACATTTTAGGATGTCTCAAGTTAATGAAAATAGGAAAATTAGATTTTAACTAGTATTAAGCCCTCCGCATTGCGATGGGAGGCATAAATTATATTAAATAGCACAAATGTTACACACCATCAACGATCATTAACAAAGAAAAAAACTCGTATTAAAAAGAAAATAAAATAAACTAAACGGAAAGTAGACGTTAAAATGTTAAACCACATACGTAACACGTAAAAAGTTAAAAAAAAATAAGTAAGTCGATATAGAACCCGCACGTTACGACGGGTATGTTAAATGAGAAAAATAACCATAACAATGTTGAGCCTTAAGTGCACGCTACGACGTATTAACTCTCAAAATTTAGACTGTAAATCGAAAATTTTGTAAAAACAAAAGTATGAGGGACTAAAGTTGAACGTAAAAAATTTTAGAGTTTAAAAATATATAATAGTACTGGGTTTAAAAACAAATGTTAAAAGGAAAAAAAATATACAACCTTTTGTGCACATTGTACAATAATTAATGTATACCACCCAACACTTAAACCTTACTGACTAAGGCACAACTTAGGGTACAAATTTTAAAGTATATGGTACAATCATAATGCACCAACAACATTGATAATTATTATTATATAAATGATCTAAACTATTGACTATTGGGTAATTAATTCCAACTTATAATTTGACCGATTTTATCACATTTTCAGAAAAAGTATTATAATGGTCGACTTTCTGGTGATAACGTTTAATGAATGGGCCAAAGGACCCACTTGCAGAAGTGCTGCAGAAGTGCACAAATCACAGTGACCCAACTACTTTAGCAACCGACCCAATGCCAAGGAAGAATAATCAGTTTCAGTTTTGAAACCGGTTTTAAACTAGACCCGATTCATCAAGCTAAACTGGCTTGGCTCAACACGATTCCAACCACACCCAAACAAGCGATTTATATAGCGGATTCAATCCGGTCCAGTTTGGTGTTTTAGTTAAATCACAATACTCAATAGCGCTAAACTATTAGCCTTTTTTACCATTAAAAGAACTAGCCTTTTATTTACTGATAGACTCGGAAATTAGCCTTTTATTTTATTTAACATTTGGCTTGTATATGTTATTAGAAATATGTATATGATGTTTTACTTAAATCACAATTCTCAATAGCGCTCTGTACTCTCTAAAATATCAAAAGCGTTCATTATTATCTTGAACATTCTAAATAAATTCTCTCAAGTGGCTTCAATCTTCCGTTAGTTGTGTGCCTCTTCAACCAAGACGGTGGTTCGAGTCATTCCTACTAGAAGGAACCTACAGATTTGATGTAACATTGATTTATGTAGGACGATGAGCGGTCCGAACAATACTCATTGCAAGTATTGTGGTAATTATTTTTTAAAAGATGCAAACACAACATTGAAAAAACACATTGCGTTAAATTATTACAAGGTATTGAAAAAACAAACCAACTCGAGGTAAAACATCAACGGAAAGTGAACGAAGTGTGTGGACTTATACTATTGATGGGGTCTGTGAGAAAGTGGCGTATTTTGTGATCCAAAAAAGCTTTCCATTCAAACATTATACGGATCTAAGTTGCGGTGCTACGCAGAACAGATTGTTCAAAAATGTTGAAGAAATCTACATATGAAGAAAATAGAAATTAGAGCTTATTTAACATGTGATATTTGGTCTACTTCATACATTCATTGAACTCATACATTTATGTTACCCTCATTGAATACAACATGATATATGTTAAATGGTGAAATTTAAGATTATGTTTGAATTGTTAGATACCTCACATTGTTGAAAATTTATTTTATATTTTAGACAAAAAGTTATTAAAACGTTTTAACTAGAAAACAATATTTTTTTAAAATTTACTTTTAATAACGCACGTGAAGTACAACATAAATTAAATAAAAACCTATTTGTGATAGTATTTTTATTGTACAAATTCTGTTACTATTGTATTGACTATAATGTTTTTATAGAAACAGTTTATTGTTACATTTGCGATGTGAAGTTATTATCAATAAGTCACAAGGTAGGGTACATCCTAGGTGGGTGTGACAGACTAGTATGTTCTGAGGTTTTAGCGAACTAGTTATTTGACAAATTACCTAAGTTTTAACTGTTAAGCATATAGACATTCATTAAGTTATTTATCTACTTTTACAATTAGAACAAAATGGTGGGGAAAGAAAAAAGGTATAGGATACTTAGCTTTAAAACCTCCTAACTCCCTCGCACTTTGAAAACGACGGCGATCCCAAGGAGGAGGAAGAGGAGATACTCAATAACACATATAGGGTTACACACATGTAACTTAAGTAGAATAATTTGATCGAGCAGGAAGTACCACCTATAATGATTCTCGCACTACCCTAACTCCGACTTGGAGTGAACTACATAAGGCCAAATTAATATATGCTTTTAAGTCTGAACCTTTAAGCATAATACTACCCTCAAAGCCGTAACACCACTTGAGCATCGGTAAGGCTTTTCGGGAACCCTGTTTTATGTATGATAACGGCACCTAGAAAACCAGTTAAATATGGTGAGGTGATAAGGATACAATAACAGGAAGAAAAGTCAAGGAAAAGAAAGACATAAAGAGATCTGTAACCTTAGAAAATTTCGCATAATATAGGTAGGACTAAAGAGTAAAAAAAGGCAAGAAAATTGTTTGTTTATAATATGCATTGTAACCAAATGTGTAATAAAAAGTTATATATATACATATATACAAAGGAATGATCATTTGAAAACCATGTTATAAACAAAAACCATAAAAACCAAAGGTTACGTATATGTAACTATGTGTTAACAAGTGTACAAACTTATGTATATGTAACTTGTTTTCTTTTTCGGGAGCCAGAGGAAATGCATCTCAGGTACATCAATTAGTAGGTATGAATGATTGGATAATTGGTTTATATAAATCCTCGTAATCGATCGAACACTACTTGAAAACGGCTCTTCTGCTCAGAAACGAAATGTTCCAAATGTTCCTGTCTACTTTCTAACTTGCTCCTACGGAACCAAGATCGAAAAGATTGAAAAAATCAGTCATTCACAACCACTGATGAAGGATTCCTCGAAAAGTTAAGGATTAGTAATCTTTTTTAGAAATCGAATGGATTTGGTCTTATACATACGCGAGGAAGGTAATCAAAAAAGAAAGAAGAGGAGTTCTTCTTTCTTTTATCACTTAGGAGCCGTGTGAGATGAAAGTCTCATGCACGGTTTTGAATGAGAGAAAGAAGTGAGGAATCCTCTTTTCGACTCTAACTCTCCCACTCCAGTCGTTGCTTTTCTTTCTGTTACTTCGAAAGTAGCTGCTTCAGCTTCAGCCACTCGAAAATTATCATCATCATCATCGATCCTTAGGGTTTAAATTAAAAATAAAAATATAATTGACCCGGTGATTTCTATGATTATGATTGAATATACTTATTGATTCTAATTATCAATTGCAGCAGAAACACAATTAATAGAGATTAAACATAAAATAATAATTATAATTTCTTTGTATTGAAATGCTTTGTTAAAAATATAAGGATTTGGTGTAGGGTTCAGGGTTGCAAAAAATAAACACTAACTTTCTATTTATAGGCTTGACATATGGCCTGTACTATGAGTAAAATACCCTGACAATACTATTACATCAGAATTACAAGTTGTAGATACATGTTGTTCCTAGTTTATGAGCTTTAATGTAAAAGTCTTTCATGTCTTACACTTGTGTAATGAATTGGTTCAATGAAATATAATATGTGATTGATGTTTATTCATGTTTATTTATTTCATATTATTATTGGGTTGAAGTATAATGTATATGTATGACCATATTATATAGGTTTGAGGGTGTTGTACATGATTCTTAGTCAATGATGATTAAGTAATGTGTTCAACCTAGTCGGATGCGAATGGACCATACTTATGGACCATACGCATGAATACATCATGTTTATGGACCAGTCGCACGACTGAACCAGGAGACTGGATCAGTCGTACGAATGAGACATAAGATTGACTCAGTCGCACGACTGAACCTTCAGTCGTGCGTATGACTCAATCGCATGATTCAGTCGCACGACTGAACCATGCTAATGGTTCAGCCGTACGATTGGAAACCCCTAACCTATAAATACCACTTAATTCGTGGAAAAACATAACAATTGAAAAACACTTGATATTCTTACGAACCCTAGCCGTCCAGAACGTCCCAGGAAGCCTGTCCAAGTTCATAGATCATTCCTGATCGATCTCTATTCGTTCATAACGTTTAGTTTCAATCATATATCGATCGGGTAATTGTTCTCACTGATTGGATCGCCAATCAAATAGGATTCCGCACTATTTGATTCGGTATAAACACAGAATCTTTTAGTATTCCGTACGTACACGGTCCTGACAAGTGGTATCAGAGCTTTGGCTCTTGACTTTGCGTTTGATTCAATTAGAATTGTGTCAAAACTCACGTTTTAACTCAAAAGAGTCATCTTTTTGAGTCCACATGTGTTTTGGTGGTTAGTAAGACCGATGATATAAATTTTATACATTGATTATAACGATACCAGTATATCCATTACGAGTCTTGGTGGTTAGTAAGACCGATGATGGAATGGCTTAACAGTGTATGTATAAGATTGAAAGTGAAATACTTTGGCAAATAAAGAACGTAAAACTAGGATATATTAAATGTAAAACCATTTGTATACGAAAATTTGCTCCTGCATATACAAGATAACCAGGATAAAATTAAGTCACCAGCATTTCTTGCTGACTTATGTTTTGTTTTGAGATGATATATCTTTACAACCGCTCAAGACATAGGTGAGCTATTTTAGCTAGAAGTTTTATAATACATATCTATTACTGTTGTAGTGACTAAACTTTCGACAGAAGCAATTTATTGTTTACATTTTCATCGTGAAGTTAGTATCAATCGGTCACATGGGACCGATAGGGTGTGACAATATAGTTTATATGTGATTTAACTAAATATATGTAAACCTAATTATTTAATGTGCCATTTGTGATGTTTTAAAAAAAATTTAGCTTCTCTATGACCATTTTAATAGCCTTTATTGTTGCACCTGTTTGCTAAACATAGTGTGTTGTCAGTTTCAATTCATGAAGGCCAGATGAGAAGCTCAGAAGGTTAACAAATGTCAAACCAAGACAAGTGCCAAAAGAATGACGTCCATGTTCAACTTGACATTGTATAAAACGTAACTAGCCTCTTGTTTTCGCATAATATGAAGAGCTAAAATAATCCCCGTCACAACACAAGCGAGAAATAAAACTAAAAATAGTTAGTACTTGATATTTAATTAAACAATTACCATATAATATTAGTACTTACTAATGCTGTTAACAAACTCAATCCGATGTACACATATTCTTACCTTAGTTTTAAATTTCCTTGAATTTTTTTTAAACAAGTTTTGTTTTGGATAAGGTTTGAACCCACTGGGTTAGAACTTGAAACTCACTTCTTACTACTTTATCACTAGGCAACAACAGACCCTCAACATTATCAAACTAGTTTTAACATTATCCAAGAGATCCAACATATAAACACAATCATGTGCTAAAGTAACGAGATTCAACAAAATATAGCAAAGTGCAACATTATTTAACAAGATCCAACGGTATCCAACAAGTTCCAACATTATCTAATAAATCTAACATCATCTTTGTAAAGAATAACACAAAAAAATTATAAAAAAAAGTTTGTAAGTTTGTCAATTGGGTCGGGTTGTTGGTTAGGTTCTCAACTTGCACCAGGTTCATTCTAGGGTTATAGCTTAGGATTGAGCTTGAGCTGATTATGTTATGAACTTGCACATATTGACCGATGATAATTCGTACTATTAATTTGGCCAGTAACAATCCCAACTTTAGCTTTATTACTGGTAATAGTCTCAGTGACATAATCACTAAATATTACGGTTGATTTGCATTTGATTTCACTTATAATATAATTATAAATGACATGAAATAACATACAAGTGAAATCGAGCGGAAAATATATACAAATTGAGTGTGAATGTATGATAATTATGGTAGTAGGACTACCATTGGTAATAAATGTGAAAATTGGGATTATGACCAGCCAAATTAAATCGGTAATAAGTAATAGTTTGGAAATAAATGAATCGAGTACGAATCTACAATAAATATGCTACTAGGATTACCATTGGTAATAAAAGTAAAAATTGAGATTATCACAAGCCATGTAATAATATGAAATATGGATTATTATCAGGCAGCATGGATTATTAAAATTCAATTTACTTAATAATAATATAATAATTATGTCATTTTAGGATTTAGAGTTCCACTTTTTGTCAAAGATTTTCATTTATTAAATTAAAGTCTTTCCTAAAAACGTACGTGTACAACCTTGAGTTATGACAATAACATTATATTCTGATGTTAAATTCAGAATACAAAGTCCCAACATCCATAATTCATCACATAAACCAACTATATACACATGACTGATACCAACCACACAACACAGCAGCATCCCATCAAACGCGAGCGGAACGAGAAAAGCGTGCCGCGTCTCGATGTGGTTGATATTTACACGCGCAGTGGACCGAGGTTAAGTTCAAGCAGCCACTAATGATGAGAGAGTGCCTACCTGGGCACGTATGAAGTGCAGGGAACGAATCACACAGTGCTTGGACCTCAGGAGGTGTTAGAGCCGTGCATTGACTGATGTTGAGATTCACGAGGCCTTCTTCCTCATATCGGGTCTTAACCGACTCCCATAGTTCATGTTTATTTTTCACCCGGCTGTGGGCTAAAGCGTACATTGCTCGATCCGTGATGTTTTGACAGTAGTATAGACCAAGAGACCTCAGATGTAAGCAGTTGTTTGCCAAAGCTATCACACTCTCATCTGCATGTTTCAACGCATAAATATACATAAACAAACCATTGTTTTTTAATTTTATTTATTTCATTATATTGGTATTTACACATCAAAGCTATCACAGTATGTATAAACATATTATTGGTTCGTTGTCACAGTATGTATATATATACATTAAAATCAAATTTCGAATGTTAAAAATGAAATTTCCAACACCAAATTTTTCATCTACGCATTTCTTTTATCTTATTTTTGTGTTACATTGCAAATTATAGAAAGTACAAAGGACAGAAAAAGAATGGTGTTAGAGATGTAAAACAATGCATCATATAAAATTTGTATAAAAAAGTAGTCAGCTTTGACATTCAAAAGTCAGCTGTATAAGCACAAGTTACCTGTTATAAGGACACAACCACACAAGTCAATAGCATAGAGATCAGGACATCCATAAGCTAAACTCATCACTCCAGCATCACCAACTCCCTCGCACCAACCAAGATTTATCGACTGAAGTTGTCGACAATTGTATCCAATAGCCTGCAAGCACAACTCAAAGACGGTTTATTAGCCCGACACAAAATGTCAAATACAATCAAACTGCACATTTGTAATTCTTGTATACCTTCAAAGCCTTATCAGATGCCGCTTTCACACACCCACAAAGGTTCAAAACCTTCAATTTTCTACAGTAACTACTAAGATACTCAAGAGCGTCATCACTAAAAGCTGAGCAGCCACTGATGTTGAGCTTAATAAGATTTGGGCAGCCACGAGCCAAAGCATGAAGTGACGGATCACCAAGTTTAAAGCTCTTGCTCAGGTCAAGATCCTCTAAATCATGACAATTATCAGCGATTGTCTCGACTGCATTGTCATCAAGAAGGGGTTTATCTTGCCGGAGGGTCAAAACCCTTAGTTTTGTGAATTTAGGAGCAAGAGAAAGCACCATGTTGTTCATGTTCTTTTTGCACCTATTATGAGAATTGAAATCAATATTACTGACAGCCAAAGATCATAAATGTAGCTGAGACCATAATAATAAGAATACAACTTATTTGATGGACATGCAGTATCGTAGCACAGCCAGACCTTACCCATACTACACTAGATGACCAAAAAAGTACTTTTTTTGACCCGAGTCCATTCTGACTTTCAGCTTAACCCGTTTCGAAAGAGAGAAATCAAAGGAGGACATACACGTAGTATGTATCCTAAAGCACATAAACCACAATAGGAAGCACCCAAAATGTTTGTTATAAAACAAACATTTGTCTTACAACAGAGTACAGACTAAACAAGTTAAAAGAACAAAATTTCAAGACCAACGTAGCAAACCAACCCAACCACTATATTATCAAACATAAACGGGGCTCATGGTTATTATTCACAAACTGGCATATAACAGGAAGCGCAATGGGAGCAAAAGGTTCGATGTGGCACTCTCTCAATGACAAGATGTTGTTACTTGACTAGCCGACAGACATCCATGAAGGGTATCGGGTTTTCGTCCGAACTTGTCCAAGGGGAACCATGGACAAACTTTGCCAAGTCCCACTGCAATTTGTGTAAGAACTTGTAAATTTAATGAAAAACTATATAAAAAACATTAAAAGGGGTTTGTTCATAGAATCTATTGATTTTTAAAATCTAACGGGACAGAATCTAACAAACAATCAAACATACTCAGAAAATCTAAGTCAATAGTTGGGTTTGGAAAGATAAGACAAAGGAAAATGTTTCTGCCAGAAGATAGAGAGGTTACATTCACGAAGACCCAAATAAAATCTAACGAAACATGACATGACAGCTGATGCTCCGACTCCCATGTCATAGAACAGCAGAAAAAGTTTATTACTAGCCTAACAAACTAAGTACCTAACCTTGAACTAGTGGTTCACAATTCTTAATTGAAGACAAAGAGGGATAACATGTCAAATACATCTATAAAAACACATGCCATGAAGAATTAATTAATAATGACAACACCAAACCAATATTCAAGAAATTAACTAGTTCAAATGAAAATTTGAAAGAAAATCTTAAAGATTGTATGCAAAAACCAGACAAACTACAAACTATGAACATATAAAAATACTAGGACGCCCATGCTTGACTAGACAACAGGCATCCACGAAGAGTGTCGGGTTTCGTCCGAACTTGCCCAAGGGGGACCATGGACAAACTTTGCTAGGTTCCATTACATATTTGTGTAAAACTTTGTAAAATTTAATGAATAACTGTACAAATAGATACATTAAAAGGGTTTACTCATAGAATCTAGTGATTTTCAAAATTTAACAAGATAGAATCTAACAAACAAAACAAACATGCCCAGTAAAATCAGAAGCAAAAGCTGGGTTTGGGAAGGTAAGACAACGGAAATTCTTTCTTCTACACAAGAGATAGAGAGGCTACACTCACCAGACTCACAGTATCTAGGGATATACATAGAACAGCACAAAAAGGTAATTACTAGCCTAACATCATCATAAAAACACATATCATGAACACAGAATCAACCAATCATCACAACATCAAACCCATATTCATGTTCAACTTAATAAACGAAAGAAAATCTTGAAATTTGTATGCAGAAACCAAACGAACTATAAACTACAAACATATTGAACATAATAGAGCAACAAAGGCTGAAGAACAGATACCAAGAGAGTGAAAGATGAGTAAGTCCCCAGGAAATAGCATCCCTCCATCCACTACAAACACAAGAAGCAACGATCACCGTCCGATCATCCAACAAAGACACAATCCTCATCAAAAGCTCCATCGGAATATCCTTCCACTCTGTAATAACCCTACTCCCACCTCCAAACACCATCAATTCATTGAAGCAAAGGTTCAATTCATCAGCTTGCACCATCGACATTCTCAAAACACCCAAATCAACAACAGACGAAACCCCTTTGTCTAATCGTATCTGTCACCACAACGATGAAATCAAACATATAACAGATGAAAGTCAGAGCCCAACAATTGAAGCAATTCGACTGTCAATAAGCTGGAGACTTTGACGTCACACGAAGTTGAGTAGCAATTGAAAAACCCAACAATGGAGAACGTGATCAGACGCAAAACAAGGAGACGAAGGTTGAAATTGTGTGATTCGGGGGATTAAAATAACCTAATTCGTCAAACGAACAACTGGGGTTTCTTCACGAAAGAGAAAGCTTAAATGGGAATTCGAATCACAGATCAAGTATTCCATAACCGCAAGCAATTCCGAAATTGGGGGAAAGAAAGTGATGTTTTCCGAATCAAACGAAGAGTGGATTTCAACTAATTTGGGCAACTGATGATGATCAAAGAGAGTTGTAGATGTGAAATTTGGGGGATTGTTGATGTGCGTATAGATGAAATTGAGGGTGAATTTTTGGGGGGTGAAAAAGGGTTGAAGACGATGAGGGGTTTATCGGGGTGGAGAAAAGAAGCGTGACGGAATGAACGACAGGGTGACACGTGTATGAGGAATGGGTGGTGGTGTGTGTTTTTGGGAGATTTGGGACCCACTTCGATGCCACCAATGGATGTTTTAATATAAATTCAATTGTTTAATTATATGGATATTGTTTGGGTTTATCGGTATTGCATTTTTGTTTCTTAGAACAAGGGGTGGGGTTTTTGAGATAACGAGTAATGTTGTCTGCGGATTTTTTTTAAAAACTTTGTGAATTTTTCGTTTTTGTGTTTTGTTATATGTGTTGTGGTATGAATATTAACATATTTAAATACACAGAGAAATCATATTAAAACAATATAATCCCTCATAAGTTACGACATATTGTTTATAAAAAACTTTAAATGCAAAACCTGTATGTTTCGGCGGGGCCATACAATAGCATTAGCGTGGTTAAGCACACTGCAGCATATATACGAATTATGTTACGAATGTAATAGTTTAAATAATTTAAAATTAAAACAAAGTAAAATATATTTTAAATAGAAAATAAAAAAATCCAAAAAAACTTCGAGTCCACATGTAGCACCTATATGAGCGTAACTTTGCCAACACCAAGTAAAGCGTTCAATGTGTTCTCAGAAAACAGTTATTTGTCATTAAGGTCATTTCAAAATAAAATTTAAAAAAAAATACAAAAGGTTACGGACTAATGAGGTTATGTCAAGTGGCAAGGTCGGTGGAACCCCACTGACCTTGCTAAATGAATAAGTATATATAATGTGCTTTCTATTTTTATCTACGATCTGTGTATTATATAGCTTTACGATACAACGATAAAGTTCATATAACTTTTATAAAATTTTGGTGGTGGTGGTGGTGGCGGTGGCGGCGGCGGCGGGAGGGGCGGGGGCGGCAGCGGCGGCAGCAACAGCATTAGCATTAGCATTAGCATTAGCATTATCATTATCATTATCATTATCATTATCATTATCATTATCACTATTACTATTACTATTACTATTACTATTATTATTATTATTATTATAATTATATGTTTAAGGGTGACAAAAAAATTTAGTTCTTAATTAAAGTAAGACATGATCACAGGTAGATTTAATTGAAAATCATTTTTCTTTAATTTATTTTTTATCTTTTAGAAGAATCAAATGTTTTGTTTTTTTTCTCTATCCGTGCTGTTTTGTAATTCTTTCTTTCTCTTTCATCCATTAAAAATTTGAGAAAAACAATAACATTTTGTCTTATTAATTTTTCTTCTAAAATTGATTTCTAATATATTTTGGTAAAAGTTTGATTATCTAATCTTTATAAAGTTTGAGGAACTATATTATTTTAGTATTTTGAGTCACCCTACATTAATTCTTGTAACCAAATCTCTTTGAACAACTTTTTGTTCTTGAGGATTAATGTGACCTTGAAAGAAAAAAAAAGAATCATGAAGGAGATGAGTAGAATAGACAACTCAGTTTAAGGTAAAGGTTGACTTTTGAGGTCAAACAGATACTATTATGTACTAATTATGAAATTAAAGGCTGAGTTTTGGGCTCCAAATGAAGGTAATCTTGACAAAGTTGCATTAATTATAATCTTTTTAGATATGGTTTGATCTATGATGAGTCATGCTATCTTGTCTTACTTCTTCTGGAGTTATGCCATGAAAACAATAGCTTGAATAGTCAATATGGTTCAAACCAAAAATGTGGATAAAGCTTCATATGAATTATGGAATGGAAAACCTTTAAAACTTACCCTACCTTAGAGTCTGGGGTTGTGAGGCCAGCATTAAACATGAGTCCTCTAACAAGTTAGATCGTAGAGATGTAAAAGCAATCTTTATCGAATACTACTAAGAAACAAATGCATATTAGTTCTATCATCCTGTTGATAATAAAGTTTTTATTGGTCGACGAGAAGCCTTCTTAAAAGACCAAATTCTTTGAAAGGGGACAAACAAAAATAACATGAAACTTGAAGAGATTCAAAAACCATAGAATACCATATCATATGTGGCAATACTGGTTAACATAGCAATGTTGAGCCTTGACCACTAATGGATGAGATACCTAGTGTAACACAAAACATTTGCAGCTCCGGGTGGATTCATTAGGAACCAGAAAGATATGGTTATCTCATGGGTGATGATGAAGTGTCTATAGTAGATCAATGTGAACCCACTAATTTCAAATATACTATATCAGATAAGAATATGATAAATGGCTTGTAGCCATGGATGTCAAGATGAGTCTATGTATGATAACCAAGTACGGGATTTGGTTGATGTTCATCCTAATAGAAAGACAGTTGTCACACCCCGCTACGTCTAAAGCGCAAGGTGCAATGTATGGCTTCCAAAGCATATGATTATCGCAAACGTAAACATACCATCAGATACATAGCTTTTAAAATTCAAAGTTTTACAACCCAAAATCAAATGTTTTGTAACACCCCGAAAAGTCAAAACAAGTCATTAAGGATAATGGGCTTAATTAATGGGTATTTAATAAAAGAAGGAAATGGGTTATGGGCTAAATTAGGTTTATGGGCAAGAGGTTAAGTGATTAAGGCCCATAATCAGCCCCTTAACCCATCCAAATCAGCCTCCATCTCCATCATTTGCAACCCTAGCCACCAAATTCGTAGAGAGAGAAAGTAGAGAGAGAAAGTGAATGAAACTCAAGATTTGGAGCTTCAAAGGTAAAGGGATTGAAGATCTGGGTGTTGGAGCATCAAACCACAAGGAAGGAGCAACAAATCCAGGTAAGAATTGACCTCTAAACGCTTCTGTAGATCAAACCCGGATTCTAGGGTTTTGGGTTTTGAAAAATTGTAAAGAATCGCATAAAGGTCACATTTTTACGTATGAAAACATGTATAAAGCTTAGATTTAGCCTCATGGATGATAAACTAAGGGTTTGGACGTAAAAAGTTGCGATTTTGGGTTAAAATGGGTTGGTTCGTCATTTCAGCTCGATTTGCGAAACTGTGTATGCATCCAGCGAAATTGCATGTTCAAGCTGCAAAACGGTGGGTGTTCTGTGAAACTATAGTTTCGCAGGTAATTTCACAGCCATGAAAATTCCAACGAAAGTTGGACGAAACTGCCATGCGAAACTGGCAGTGAAACTGTCAGCGAAACTGGCAGCGAAACTGTTGGCTAATCTAGCTGCGAAATTGCTGATCTTGTAGCGAAATTAGCAACGAATTTAGGCAGAATTTAACCCTTTAAATGTCAAATTGTCTGCAGGCTGTGTAGTATGATCTTAGCCTAGAAACCTTAGTCTAGAAGTTATTTGCGGTATCCAGGTGAGTTCTAGATCCCCTATTTATAAGTTTTTCCATGTTTTGGGGCTATTATGCATAGTAAATTTACGTTTTTAAATGACCAAGATTTTAAGGGGTTTTAACAGGAAGAACGATTTTTCTATAAGTAAATGTGCTATATAAACGTTTAAATATAAAAAATTTTCGCGCTGACCTGGCAGCCCGGCCCCAGCCAGGGGCGTTGCCCCTTGGACCCCACTAGGGGCTGCTGCCCCTAGGACCCCGCTGTCAGGGGCTGCCGCCCCCGAACCCCTGTTGTCCCGCGGGAGGGTCGGTTATGTTTTATGATGACTAGTACTTGGTATGTTGTGTACTTAATAAGTTAAGTATTATATATTAAAGTGGAAGATGATATTAATGAAAAGCGAAACTTAATGAATGTTACCCCCAGGCCCGTTTGATGATGTAAAGTCTTGCAAGCACTATGATAGACTTCACTTAGGTGAGTCTGATGTATGATGATAGATCCGTATTCATGAGCGGGCTATGTGCCTTGCAGTGTGGATCAACTGTTGGGGGTTAGCTACCATGAAAAATGTGTACCGACAGGGATCGGCATTTGTTGTCGATCAACATGGAGCTCTTGCTTTGTGCAATCTCGTTTATGATGAAAGTGAAAGATAATGAAAGATAATGAAAGAATGAAAGATAATGAACATGCTTATTATGATGCATGTAATGTTATGTACTATGTTGTATGCATGGTCATTATATGAAGGATAAAGTTTATATTTTCTTATATTATTTAAAACTAGAACTCACTCAGCGAAGCTGACTTTTATGCATAATAGTTGGCAGGTAAGTGCTGATGCTGAGGATGGCACACGGAGCTACTTGGGGAGCTATGGATGACATTCCTGTTTATGAAATCTTTATTGTAATTTAAGAACAAGTAATATGTTTTGTTTACAATTAAAGGACAAATGTATGAGTACGATATGGTTTCTAAATTTTAAATGAATGTCTAATTATTTCCGCTGTAATGTTTTGTTATTAAACTGATTTTATGCTATGATTAACCAACTGTGAGGCTTTCCGGGAACGGGGCCTTACATGTTTAATGATCACATTTCGCCCATATTACCCAACCCGATTAAGTTATACAAGTAATATCTTTCCTAACAAAATAAATGTATCCAATGTATGCTTGATTTCCTAGTTGCTTACTTCCAAGGATCACGCCTTATTCACCTGAAAAACATACTTTAAAATGTCAATATAAAGGTGGTGAGTTTACATGTTTTAATCATTTTAGAAAGCAATTCCATTATTCAAGAACATTAATAGATATGATAATCAAAATTAATACATATGGCCAATTCGTAGACTTGTAAGAAATACAAATAAAATGTGACATCATGAGCATAACCAAACCATGACTTCTAAGAACTTTACCCCAACCCGTCTAGCGGGTAACAAGTTGGACAATATGCTATCATTCAGACATTTGGACCAGCCGTTAGCGCGACTAACCATGATTGAGGTGTCAAGACCTAATATTACTATTTAATATTTTCATGGCTAAACAAATAGATAGTGGTTAATACTGGGGAAGGGGACTTTTCAGGCACGCAAACAATAACTCATGAACACATAAAGGTCTACTACTTATTTCTAAAAATCTTATAAACATGAGCAAGTATGTTTTTTCCCAAATAAAATTATAAAATGGGGCCATGAAAACTCGCCTTGAAGATCATATGTGTGGTTCGGGATTTCTTGATACAAGATAGGGTGATGCTAAGCCAAAACGATTCCTACACGTATATATACTTAGGGTTTACCTAATAAGTTTGGTAAGTCGTAGTGTAAGTCATTATTAGGTTAATTCTTTGAGTTTGCTGTTCATTGTGTTGGTAACTTGATACATTGAAGGTTGTTTTGGATATTATTAGCAACGTATACTTATCATATGTTCTAACGTTAACAAACTTTTATTTAACTATGACCTAGATCATTAACTAATAACTTCAACTTTTGCATAAAGGTTGTTTTGGATATTAATTAATAATGTATAATTATCATATGTTCTAACCTTATAAAACTTGTATTCAACTATGACCTAGATCATTAACTAATAACTTCACCTTTTATGTACCTACTCATGACGTGCATTAAGACACCTAAATAGATCGAAATAGTTCCTGGGAATTAATGTAATGACTAAATATATCTCCTAAATTTTGTACACATGGAAACTGACTCTAACCATATACTAAAATCTGTTTTAAAATCGTTTTTCCCAAGAAAGTTCACTGCAATCTTGGTCGTTTGGGGTCCAAATCTAAGTGTTAGAAGGCATGCTTATATGTGTTGGAAAGCTAAGACATTAAGATAACTTTAAAACTAAAATCACATTTGTTTCTTAATTATTTAGAAGGTTATGGTCTTGCAAATTCGGGCCATATATAAATAGTTACAAATCAACTTTTGACACTTCATTTTGTTTTTTGTATTTTGGGAGGTCAAATCTCCATGAAAAATCACGAGACCAGTTAGGTAAGAAAGCTAACTTCTTAAAAATAACTTTAGGCTCAAGAAATACTTTATTTAGTTTAGTTTTGACCAAGATACAACCTTCCAAAGTTGGGTCTAATATTCTGTCAGGTTACTGTTTACTTTACGAATTCTGCTTTGTCATTATAAATAGAGAGGTTGACTAGACAATGAGCAATATGCTTGTTAGAACTTTAAAATAAGTGTGAAATATATCTATTTCATGCTCTAACTTGTCATTTAGGTGTCGTTCTTAGAGTTTAAACTTTTATAACATAAGTGTAACTAAAACCCTATTTTGATCTAGTTTACATGGTAGTTCTAGATTTGGCTTCCAGGTTGTTATGGGACCTTATTAATAAGTGATACTACATGTAACATGTTTATTATAAGTTTTTTAAGTTCATACCCGGTGGTAGTAAGTGCGAGAAGAACGTGTTGTAACTAGTTGAAAACTTGTGCTTCTTTGTCCCTTCTCTACTTGGTCTAGCAACAGCAGCAAACAACTCTTTTGGAGCTGTGTTTGAGCAGGGTTTAGTGGTGTTTTGGGTATGAGAATTCATCTGGAATCATAGTGTTTATATAGGGTCTTTGGGGTGGAATAATATCAAGAGATGCTTAAGCATCTTTGAACAAGATGACCCTTGATGGATGAGTCTTTCTTATGCAGCGGGAACTGCAGTGTTCTTGAGCCAGGAGTAGCTGGTCTGGCTAGCTTTTGTACCATATTTCAGCCACTTTGATCAAAAGTTGAAGTGATGGTGGTCAACGCTTCCTTAACCATTAGCTTAAGGTTTAGTCTCTTGGTAACTTGCATTGTAATTATGGTTGTTTTAAGGCTGTTTCATCAATAGTAATCGAGTAGTAGACAACAACATTTCACATCCCTTTTGTATCTTTTCTCAGCCACATTTGACCAAGGATGTTAGTCAAGGTTCAATCGGCAAAGTGTAGATTTAGTTTAATGGTAACTAGGTTGTAACTAGGGAATTAATGGTGTTTCGAGACTAGTTTAGCAGCCCCCATTGAGCATCCTAAGGCCCTACTGTGGGTCTAGTTATTATTCATTAAGAATATTATTTGGTGTTGAATAAATCACTAATGCAAGATTCGATTATTTTCCTGAAGTAACTCATAGTTATACTTGATTTTTCTTAGATATGAGAGTTATTATGCGTGATAAATTAATGGATTTTTCATTACTAATTTTTATATATTGTCAAATATTCTCTAGTTTCCATTCTGTAGAGATTTATTGGTAGTATGTTGCACGTCACTTGCATATTATTTTGCTAGGAAATATATTATAAATGTGATGCATTTTCATGCAAAAAGTGGTAGATAATCACGCATGACCACATGCATGGGTGTGAGCGTTCTCTAAACTTGGCTACATGGTAGTTCATAAATGCCACACCATACACACACACACACACACACACACACACACACACATATATATATATATATATATATATATATATATATATATATATATATATATATATATATATATATATATATGTATGTATATATATATATATGTTGACTAATCATACATGTGAACCGGTAAGTTCACAAGATCTACCTAAAGTGTGATAATGACATGTATGGTCGTGTTAAATTTTAAAAGACCTAATTCATGAAAGCAGGCATCGGGGAACATAAATCTTCACTTTGATGAAAAAAATAAAAAATATGGATTTGTTAAAAACGAAGATAAGCCATGTGTTTACATGAAAGTTAGTGGGAGTACCATTATATTTTATTTTATATGCCAATGAGTCAATGACATATTATTTAATGAAAATGGCATTCTTACCTTAAAGTATGTGAAATCCTAGTTAGGAAAGTGTTTCGCAATGAAAGATCTGGAGAAACTAATAATATTCTAGGAATTAAGATCTACATGGATATATTGAAGTAGCTTATTAGCTTAAGTAAAATTACATACATTGATAAGGTTATCAAAAGCTTATCAATTCAAGATACCAATAAAGGTTTCTTTCCTATTACACATGGTATAGGTCTAAATAAATCTCAATGTCCAAGAATGAACTAAGATATTAAAAGGATGAAAGGGATTTCATACGCTTCTACAATTAGATCTATTATGTATGTCATGTTGTGCACTATGATGGGTGTATCGTATACTTTGAGCATGACGAGCCACTAACAACATGTTCTTGGCATATGGAGGAGCGCAAGAGGAGCTTACTATGAGATGATATACAACTAGCTCCCTGACTAATCGATATAGATCGTTATTACATTCAGGATATGTGTTCACATTTAATGGTGGAGCAATTATATGGATAAGCTCCAAGTAAAGGATAGTTGCTCAATCCACCAAGTAGTCTGAATACATTATTGCTTAGGAGGTGGCAAAAAAGGATGCTTGGATAAAGAAATTCATCACTGATCTTAAGGTGGTGCCAAGCGTCAAGAACCTATTAAGATCTTATGTGACAAGTCTAGTGTAATTACTCAGGCTAAAAAACCGAGGTCACATTATTAAACCAAGCATCTCCATAGGACGTCCCACCACATGCGGTCGGTTGTGGAACGAGGAGACGACATTGTCAATAAAGTATGCACAAATTTGAACCTAGCAAATTCTTTCATAAAGCCTATCCTTAAAGTTAAACATGAGGCGCATGCTAGTTCTATAGGGATTCGAATATATAGTAATTGGATTTGATGTATACTTTATTACTATGATAATTCAAAACTATATATAAGTATTGTTCTATCTAACTTAACTTGTTATCTTTTACATTAATGCATATTACATTCTATGTTAGCATGTTTATAATCCATGAATAACCAGATTATTCTAAATGTTTGTTGTTAGATAAAGTTGGGAATAACCTTAATGTAAAACTATTGTGGGTTAATTTGCTGATAAAGGAACATAACCAAAGATCATAAATATTTATAGGAGGTAAATATTGGGCATGACCGTCTTTCAAGGAAACTTTGCAGATCAAGGCTCAACTGTATTAAAATTAAATGGTAGTATCTTTGTATCTTTTGACCTGAGATACTTATAGGGGCTTGATTGTATGGAACGTTGTTCTTTGACATTACCTAACGTTGTTCTTTGACCATGTAGTAATAAGGGTTCATTTGGAACAACATGAAGTGTAGTGAGATTCATATGCAGCGAATAAAGGATATGTCCCTTCAAAAGGTAGATATCTTTAGGCTTATGATGATTCAAGCTAATTGAAATACATGGTTGTGCTCAAACTGAGTTTGATTGTAACTGATTGAATCTTGATCAAAAAACTTAATGGTATAACATTATATGAGGTTGATGTTAATCCACGTCTAATGTTTAACTACATATCTATTACAAAGGGATAAGTAATAGTTAACCATACACCAGTACTCTTAATGCAAAATGCTTTTACTTAGATAGGTGTTGAGGATGCATTAAGTCTTGTGTCATTATGGGCAGTGATGTGTTGCTAGACGTTCACTACTATTTACTAAGGGAGTTCACCGTCTAGTTTGGCAGGTTCAGCAAGAATTTTTAGGCAAACCAATGGTTTGGCGATTTATATTAACGTAAACTAAATCTATCGACGGTGAAACAATTTGATAGTTTTAACGGTTTTAACCATTAAATTTAACTTAAAAAGCAACAAATAATAAAAAAAAACCCAATTTAATGTTCTCTTGAACTTGGTATACAAGGATGTGGTTTATTAGGTTTGTTGTAGTATTATTATTGATTTATTGAAGTTGGTTTAACATTATGATAGTTCTATGTCGTCATCTTCTCAGAAACATAAGTGGATGTACAATTCTCCTATCTATTTAAAATGCAAGTGAAGGAGCAGATATGTTTTTGGTTTTAGTGATTTGGCCACAATAGTTTTCTTATTTTATGTTTGACTCCTTTCTCAAGGATGTTTATAGAGAGAAAAAGGGGAGAAGACTCCCTCTTTTTCACTTCGGTTCATTTGTAGAGAGAGAAAGCACCATCCCCCACCATCTGCATCACCATTGACTGTCGCATGCATAAGCGCTAATATAAGGATAGTTTTCAATCAATCCCTATAGGGATGAAAAGAGAGCATCTAAACAGAGTCCTGTGGGGATATAGAAATAGAAACCCTCTCTTCGGCTCTTCTGGAATCGCTTCTGCCGTGTAAGCAACTCGGTTGAGTCGGTGTTGTGGTGGTGCCGATGGCATTCGGTTGAGTCGGTGGTGGCGTTAGAGAGGGTATGTGGAGGTCGGAGGTCTCGGGGCGGTGGCCGTTCGTTTCCGCTTGACTTACGCGACAGACGCGGTGGCGCTCTGGTAGAGCTCGATTTCTTGTCTCATGTGTCGGGTCGCCTCTGCGCCTATAGTCATCCATCATCTTCGGTTGAACTAGAGTTTGCTGACGTGATGGCTGATGGCCGTTGGTCTTGATGATGTTGACTGTGGCCTTGGAGACAGCCGCTGCTCTGCCTCCCGTTCCCGGTTGAGGTAGGGCCGGCGGTCGTTTCTTGCCAGATATTGTGTTAGGTGGATATGTCGAGAAAGACCTTATGTCAATGATGATGACGTTAGCTCATCTGAGACCGAGCTTCAGCTCACCTATTTCAGATATCTCATCCGATGACATTGATGTTTGCTTCATCTTCATGTATGATTGCTTTGTACACCGCTAGAATACACATACATCATTTTGTATTTGTTTCAAATGTAAGCATTAACTGTAAATCTGTAATTGGGTTTTTATTCGCCAAGCTCAGTTTCAAATTTTTTTAGGGTTTTTTTGTGTGCTAGGTCTTTTTACAGAATTGTTGGTTGAATAACAAAATTTTAAGTGTTTGGCAAACTTTGAGAAATGAATTTTTTTGTGTTCTGAGTTTTAGTGTGGAGATTTTAGATTCTCTTCTCAACTTTCTATTGTCTTTGAGTTCTACCTGTGTTTATTTTCTGTCGAGTGAATCATTTTAGTTTGGGGTTTATTTTCATTTATGTTTTTTTACCGTATGTTTGATTAAAATTTTCATCTGGGCATATTTTTTGGTTGAATCAATTTTGTGAATATGCTTTAACTCTGTTTTAATCGTTGAAATCATATGGGTTTCATTTTAAATGCTATTTTTGTTTTCAAACCTGCTAAATGCAAAACCTGCAATGAATATGAAATCTACCTGGGTTTCATTTTAAATGTTCATTTTCCGTTTAGATATGATTTAATCTCTACATCTATTTTTATGTTTCTTAGATTTTTAAAATTTTAGTTGTGTCAAGCAATGTGTTTGTTTGCCAAGTTTTACCGACTTTTACATGATTAATTAACAATTATTATAATTGCCTGTTTTGAAGTTTGCAAAGAATATTAAATTATATGGGTCTCTTTTTAAATGTTCTTGAAACACTCATAAGAATGTAAATTCTTAATTTCATACTCTTGAACGAAATAGCATTTCAAGGTGAAATAATTTTGTCTTTTAACTATACAATATAGTTTTAGTATAGTTAGCAAAGAGGGGCATTTCAATAAATTTTAAGTTATAATCCTTGATTATTGGGCAAAATGAGAAAGTTAGTTCACTAAGTGCCCCTAATTGTTATGTGATATCAATTGATTCCTTGGATTATGATGTTTTATGCATTCTCTTGCAGTAACATAAAGAAAAAGAGACTAACTATTAATGACTTTGACATTGGAAAACCACTAGAAAGGGAAAGGTTTGACAATGTAGATATTGCTATGGAAACAACGGTTAGTATGTCAAATCTACTTATTACTCAAGTCTTAACACATCAACTTTATATTTTTATCATCTAATTTTTTTTTGCTAAAGCCTTGATGATATCAACACTCTAAAGTTAATAGATCATAGTAAAGAAAACCACACAGTTAACTTTACAGTAAGTATGATCAGAGCTTTAGGGAAGAAAAATTCTACCAACAGTAAATTGATTTTCAATATGGGAAAAGAAACATAATAAAGGCATATAATCATTTTGTTTTGTTTTAGATTTCATGTATGGTTACTTCGTTTGTTTAAAATGATCCCTGAATGTTGACATTGTCCATTTGGTGGAGTTCTCCTGTTAAAAGTAATCTTTACAAAATGCAATCATTAAAGATTTATGATAAATACAAAGAAAAGCCTCCCGCTGTGAAGCGCGGGGTTGTAACTACTAGTTATGTTGAAAATTGAGAATGTACAAATAATTGTTTAAAGTTTGGAATATTTTTAACAAATAATATATTTAGTCATAATGATTATTTTGAGTTGTATTGCTAAATGAATCAGAAAGGATGTGATCAAAAAGAAACAAGGAACTTAGTTTGTTGTAAGGCCCCGTTTCCGGGACGCCTACAGTTGGTCATTCATCGCACATAAAACATATAATTACATTTGTCTCATAAAAACATTGCAGCGGAAACATTCAAAAACGACATCTCATTTCATTATAAACACTTTTGCCCAATAATACATCATTATCCGATTGCAAAATACATGTTTGCATTATAACACAAAAGCTTTATAAATGGATGCCATCCCAAAAGAGCTGAGTAGCCTTGCCGTGCCATCCTCAGCAATCATTACCTGCCAACTGGAAAACATATAAAAAGTCAGCGTTGCTGAGTGAGTCCTAGTTTTATTATAAAACTTACTTTACTTTCATATAAAACCATTCGTTACTTTAACATTATCACACATCATACGTACGCATATATAATATCATTATTATCTTCTTCATTCATTCATTCGTTCATTCGTTCTGCTTAACTTTACTTGCGCATCGGACATCATCCATACCAATACCATATGCTACACCCCAATTAGTCTCAGCTACCGGGCCGAAGTCAATAAATGAACAGCTAAACGTATGCCACGGTACTAGGGATAACCGATCAGTATTAGCTACTGGGCCGAAGTCAATAAATGAACAGCTAAACGTATGCCACAGTACTAAGGATAACCGATCAGTCATAGCCACTGGGCCGAAGTCAATAAATGAACAGCTAAACCTATGCCATAGTACTAAGGGTAAGCGGTAGAGGTTTTACATTAATGGTCAATCACAAAAAGGACCCGTTATCTGATGCATGCAAGACGTGTCATTTCTTTCCACTTTACGTTACATAATACTTCATTTCATTCATCATAATACGTAAAGCCATAGGAAAGATAATCATACATCATATTAAGGAACATATCATACACATTCATCATCATCATACAGGGCAACATCATACATACATAACATGCAACATCATCCTCATCATCATGCCCTACATGCTCTCTAAGGCCATAACAGTCACCTTACATGCTTTTACGAGAAACTTTACGTCAAAACTTACATCTGCACTTTCCCCCGAAAGCCAGAAGTCTAACTACACTTTCCTTCGGGTGCAACAGCTCTATTCGTGCGTATGGACACCCTTCAGTCGTATGGCCTTCATGCGACTGAGCATCATGCGATTGGACCCAAGCGGATGAACATCTATGCGAATGGACATCCAGTCGTGCGTATGGACCTTATGCGGATGGAACTAATGCGAATGGGCACCTATGCAACTAACCTCATGCGAATGGACTCATGCGACTAAGCATCTATGCGACTGAACCCTCAGTCGTGCGATCCCCCATGCGACTGGACTCCTAGTCGTGCGACTGAAGCCTTAGTCGTGCGATTGGACCCTCAATCGTGCGAATGAATCCCAATCATGCGAATGACCCTCAATCGCCTCTCATTCGGCCGTATGGCCTCCATTCGGTCGCCTAGCCCTAGCTGATGCAGAATGGAGTTCATCCCGAACCTAATCTGCCATTTTCGGCCTCCAAGCTCATCCAAACCCATTCTAAGCCTAAATTAACCCTTCTGGACCTGAGGAATGCATACCATAACACCATACAAGCACACACAAGCCCGGAAACATTCACGAAACGCATTACACACATCACACCCAAATGGGTCAAACATACACACATACAAAAACGGGTTTTCTATGCTTTCCAGCCCCAAAATCGGTTGAAAACAAGTAAAATTGGGGTCCTAGAACTCACACAATCGAGCACAACGTCAAGGGCTTCGATTTGGCTTGCCACACGACGTGTTTGGACACCCGAATCACCCGAAACACCCCTTTTTCTCTTTTTCTCCTCTTTTCTCTCTTCTCTTCTCTAAGATGGCTGAAATTTGTGTATGGGGGAGAGGGTTAGGGCTGCCCTCTCCCTTATATACTCCGCTCGCCCGATTTTCTTTTGTTGGCGAATTTGGTCCCTCGACTTTGGACTTTATTTTCTTTTCTTTCTTCGCCGGCTTCAAAATAAGAAATATCTGGGTGTTACAAGACCACCCCCCTTAAATAGTTTTCGTCCCCGAAACCTGTTATTCTTCGAAATCAAACGTGGATAATGCTGTCTCATTTCCTCCTCAGTCTCCCACGTTGACTCGGATCCCTTCCTGTGCTTCCACTGTACACGCACAAGAGGAACCACTTTATTCCTTAGCCTTCTCTCCTTTCGGTCAATGATTGTCACTGGCTGCTCCACATAATTGAGCCGTTCGTCTACCTCGATATCCTCCAGTGGAACAATCATATCTTCATCAGCTAAGCACTTCCTTAGATGAGATACATGGAATGTCGGGTGAATTCCACTTAACTCATCCGGTAACTCCAGTCTATAGGCCACCTCTCCTACCCGAGCAATGATTCGGAAAGGGCCTATATACCTGGGGCTCAACTTGCCCCGCTTTCGGAAGCGAATGATACCCTTCCAAGGTGAGACCTTCAACATAACCCGGTCACCCACCTGGAACTCAATCGGCCTGCGTCGTTTATCAGCATACGACTTCTGTCTATCCTTGGCTGCCTTCATGAAGGCTTTGATCTTCTCAAGCTTCTCGGTCGTAGCCTCGATTACCTCGACGCTTCCCAATTCTTTTTGACCAATATCACCCCAACAAACGGGTGTTTGCATCTCCTACCATATAGCATCTCATATGGAGGCATACCAATGCTGGCATGATAACTGTTGTTGTATGAGAATTCGGCTAACGGTAGGTGGTCATCCCAACTTCCACCAAAATCAATTACACATGCCCGAAGCATGTCTTCCAGTGTCTGAATGGTCCTTTCTGACTGACCATCAGTCTGGGGATGATAAGCCGTGCTGATATGTAACCTCGTCCCCATAGCGTCGTGGAATTTCTTCCAAAATTTAGATGTAAACCGGGTGTCGCGATCCGACACAATAGACACCGGCACACCGTGACGAGTTACAATTTCCTTGATGAACAGATCAGCCAACCTCTCTGATGAATATGTCTCGCGAATCGGTAAGAAGTGAGCACTCCTCGTCAAGCGATCAACTATCACCCATATGGCATCGTACCCTTCGGGGTACGCGGCAGCTTTGTAATGAAATCCATGGTGATGTGCTCCCACTTCCATTCCGGTATATCCAGAGGTTGGATCTTCCCGTACGGCTTCTGGTGCTCGGCCTTCACCTGTAAGCAAGTAAGGCACTTACTCACATATTCCACCACATCGCGCTTCATACCCGGCCACCAATAATCTTTCTTCATATCATGGTACATCTTCGTGGCACCAGGATGAATGGAGTATCGAATCTTGTGAGCTTCATCCATGATCTTCACCCGTAGATTCCCAAAACGAGGAATCCACACACGACCGAATTGGGTTCTAACACCGAGTGTGTTTTCACCCAATTTCGCGACCAGACCTCTCATTCTTTCAGAGTTAAGATGATCTTCTTTCAACGCCTCATCTTGGAACTCTTTGACTTGCTTCATCACATTGGAGGTCATGATCAACTGATATGCTTTCACTCGAATCGGTTCGGGCCTCTCCTTCCGGCTAAGGGCATCAGCCACCACATTGGCCTTGCCCGGATGGTAGTGGATCTCACAATCATAATCCTTTATAAGTTCCAACCACCATCTCTGTCTCATGTTCAGATTCTTCTGCTCGAAGAAGTACTTCAGGCTCTTGTGGTCAATGAATATGGTGCACTTCGTCCCGTACAAATAGTGCCTCCAAATCTTTAATGCAAAGACCACGACTGCCAGCTCCAAGTCATAAGTAGGATAATTGACCTCATGAACCTTCAGTTATCGGGATGCATAGGCTATAACCTTTCCTCTTTGCATTAACACGCACCCCAACCCTGAGTAAGAAGCATCGGAATAAACCACCAGATCTTCACTTCCATCGGGTAACGACAGAACAGGAGCTTGAGTCAATCTCGCCTTCAATTCTTCAACGCCTTCTCTTGAACTTGACCCCATACGAACTTCACATCTTTTTGGGTCAACTTAGTCAGTGGAGAAGCAATCTTAGAGAAGTCTTGGATAAACCTTCTATAGTAGCCCGCCAAACCCAAGAAACTACGAATCTCGGATGGCGTCTTTGGTGACTTCCATTGCATAACCGCCTCCACTTTCGCCGGGTCACCATTATCCCGTCGGGATTTACCACATGACCCAAAAACTGAACTTCGCGCAACCAAAATGCGCACTTGGAGAATTTAACATACAACTTCTCCCTTCTCAACGTCTCTAGAACCTCCCGAATATGACTGGCGTGCTCTGCTTTGCTCCTCGAGTAAATCAGGATATCATCAATAAACACAATCACTGATTTATCCAACATAGGCCGACACACACGGTTCATCAAATCCATAAAAGCAGCTGGCGCGTTGGTCAAGCCAAAAGACATGACAAGAAACTCGTAGTGACCATAGCGCGTTCGGAAAGCTGTTTTAGGAATATCTTGCTCCTTCACCTTCAACTGATGAAACCAGATCGAAGATCTATTCTCGAAAACTAACTGGCACCCTGAAGCTGATCGAACAAATCATCTATCCTCGGTAAGGGGTATCGGTTCTTCACTGTCAACTTGTTCAGCTCGCGGTAGTCGATGCACATCCTCATACTACCGTCCTTCTTCTTTACGAACAGGACCGGAGCACCCCAATGAGAGATACTCGGTCTAATGAACCCCTTATCAAGCAACTCTTGCAACTGCTCCATCAACTCTTTCATCTCGGTCGGAGCCAACCGATACGGTGCCTTGGCAACAGGTTGGGCACCCGGTATAAGATCAATCTGAAACTCGATCTCTCTGTCAGGTGGCACTCCTGATAAGTCTTCTGGGAACACATCTGGAAAGTCACACACAACCGGTACATCGGCTAGTTGTGGTGTTGGTGTATCCACATCCTTTACATAGGCCAAGTAAGCACTACATCCATGCCTCATACACTTTCCCGCCACAGCCATAGAGATAAGCTTCGGAATCGTAGTAACCAGATCACTATAAACCGTCACTGAACTACCGTCAGGCGCCGACAACCGAATCATCTTCTTGCGACACACAATGTTCGCCTCGTAGTCCGCTAACCAATCCATCCCAAGGACCAAATCAAAACCACCTAAGGTCATCACGAACGGTCTAACAGGAAACTTATGACCCTCAAGCTCCACATCACAATTCTCTATCATCTCAGAAATCCTGGTAGACTTAGCTATGGCAGTTTCTACATCAAAGGGCGCATCAACCCGTCTACTACTAACAGGCAGCTTAGCACAAAAAGCAGCGGAAATAAAACTCTTACTTGCACCAGAATCAAATAACACAGAAGCTAAAGTTTGGTTCACCAGAAACGTACCGGACACAACGTCAGGGTCCGTCCTAGCCTCCTCCTGTGTCATGGTGAATGCCCTGGCGCTCGCCCTCGGCCCATCACCTCCCGTCCTCTTCGCCCCTGAACTCTCAGCCCTCGGCTTTTTACAATCCCTGCTCATATGACCAGTTTCCCCACAGTTAAAACATTTGCCCGACAGGCAATCCTTCGCCATATGCCCTGTCTTCCCACACTTGAAGCACACATTCAAACCCAGCCTGCATTCTCCCGCATGCTCCCTTCCACACTTACCACACCTCCTTGACCCCGCTCCCGGTATGGCCACGCGGCGGTCATCCACCCGTGCCTTTTTGTTTCCCGTCGAGGCATCACCCCGACCAAACCTCTTCCCATTCCAGTTTCGGTCACCACCACCCTTCCTATTCGCTTCAACCACCACCACTCCCCTCTCATCATAAAGTCTTCCGGCCAAATCGACCGCCAACCTAAACGTACTTGGCCGGGCGGCGATCATATGGCGGCGAACATCCACCGGTAAACCCTGAATGTACCTCTTGATCTTCCGAGAAAGAGGCGTCACCTAATCCGGCACCAACCGTGCCATCTCGTTGAACTTGGTAGTGTATTGCTGGTGTGTCATGGATCCCGCCTCCAGCTGCAGGAACTCCCTCTCAATCTTATCCATCTCCCTGTGAGGACAGAACTCCTCAATCACCATCTTCTTCAGTTCGGGCCACCTCATTCTCCCGATTGCCCGATTACCCTCCGCTTGAACAATGTTGCCCCACCAGCATAGTGCCGAGTCCACAAATGAATGGGTGGCAAACTTGACTTTCTGATCTTACCGGCACTCGCTGATGTCGAGAACAGCCTCCATTTCTCTCACCCATCGGTGAGCAGCAGCAGCATTGCCATTACCATCAAAAGTAGGGGGTTTGCATCTCATAAACACCCCGTAGTTACAGCCTCGTGCCACTTCTCGCACAGGATCCTCCTCCTCTTCCTCGTCTTCGTTATCGGAGAAAATCGTTTCAGGCTCCGGTTGCTCTCGTTCCCCCGAAGGCCTGTTTCTCTCCTTTCTTTCTCCTTCCTTCACCGCCTTAATGACTTCGGTCACCACAGACGTTAAGATTGTCTGCATGACCTGGTGTACTTTTTCAACAGCAGCCTCCTTTACTGAGGCCCTCAGGTTTGCACTCTCATCCCCAGCTTCTGGATGAGGAGTCTCTGGTTCTTCAGGAACCACCTTCTCGACCCTTGGTCTTCCTCTCTTGGGTCGCGGCTCAACATCAGGCCCGCCACGACCTCCACCCCTAGATGCTTTAGAAGATCTACCTCCAGCCATTCTCTATCTCACACTGAAAAGATTCAAACACCAACACGGTCATTCAAGGAAACAACTCAGTTTATGTCAAGTATAGTAAGTCCCTAATTACAGTGGCCAGTTGTGATTAGCCACTTACTGTACTCTTCATTCCCCAAGTATTACCTGTCCTGACTACATCAGTATTCAAATCTACATACAACACATAACCACATACCATGCGCACATAAACCGATTAAATTTAAGAAAATACCTGATGGCACGCAGCTACTCAGTTGGCATCCCATTACCCTTTCGTCCCATTTTCAGTTTAAGTTAAGGTTTATTTTGAAAATTTACCCATTTCACTTAAACTTTGGCTTTGATACCAACTTGTAAGGCCCCGTTTCCGGGACGCCTACAGTTGGTCATTCATCGCACATAAAACATATAATTACATTTGTCTCATAAAAACATTGCAGCAGAAACATTCAAAAACAACATCTCATTTCATTATAAACACTTTTGCCCAATAATACATCATTATCCGATTACAAAATACATGTTTGCATTATAACACAAAAGCTTTATAAATGGATGCCATCCCAAAAGAGCTGAGTAGCCTTGCCGTGCCATCCTCAGCAATCATTACCTGCCAACTGGAAAACATATAAAAAGTCAGCGTTGTTGAGTGAGTCCTAGTTTTATTATAAAACTTACTTTACTTTCATATAAAACCATTCGTTACTTTAACATGATCACACATCATACGTACGCATAGATAATATCATTATTATCTTCTTCATTCATTCATTCGTTCATTCGTTCTGCTTAACTTTACTTGCGCATCGGACATCATCCATACCAATACCATATGCTACACCCCAATTAGTCTCAGCTACCGGGCCGAAGTCAATAAATGAACAGCTAAACGTATGCCACGGTACTAGGGATAATCGATCAGTATTAGCTACTGGGCTGAAGTCAATAAATGAACAGCTAAACGTATGCCACAGTACTAAGGATAACCGATCAGTCATAGCCACTGGGCCGAAGTCAATAAATGAACAGCTAAACGTATGCCACAGTACTAAGGGTAAGCGGTAGAGGTTTTACATTAATGGTCAATCACAAAGAAGGACCCGTTATCCGATGCATGCAAGACGTGTCATTTCTTTCCACTTTACTTTACATAATACTTCATTTCATTCATCATAATACGTAAAGCCACAGGAAAGATAATCATACATCATATTAAGGAACATATCATACACATTATCATCATCATACAGGGCAACATCATACATACATAACATGCATAAACATGCAACATCATCCTCATCATCATGCCCTACATGCTCTCTAAGGCCATAACAGTCACCTTACATGCTTTTACGAGAAACTTTACGTCAAAACTTACATCTGCACTTTCCCCCGAAAGCCAGAAGTCTAACTACACTTTCCTTCGGGTGCAACAGCTCTATTCGTGCGTATGGACACCCTTCAGTCGTATGGCCTTCATGCGACTGAGCATCATGCGATTGGACCCAAGCGGATGAACATCTATGCGAATGGACATCCAGTCGTGCGTATGGACCTTATGCGGATGGAACTAATGCGAATGGGCACCTATGCGACTAACCTCATGCGAATGGACTCATGCGACTAAGCATCTATGCGACTGAACCCTCAGTCGTGCGATCCCCCATGCGACTGGACTCCCAGTCGTGCGACTGAAGCCTTAGTCGTGCGATTGAACCCTCAATCGTGCGAATGAATCCCAATCATGCGAATGACCCTCAATCGCCTCTCATTCGGCCGTATGGCCTCCATTCGGTCGCCTAGCCCTAGCTGATGTAGAATGGAGTTCATCCCGAACCCAATCTGCCATTTTCGGCCTCCAAGCTCATCTAAACCCATTCTGAGCCTAAATTAACCCTCCTGGACCTTAGGAATGCATATCATAACACCATACAAGCACACACAAGCCCGGAAACATTCACGAAACGTATTAAACACATCACACCCAAATGGGTCAAACTTACACACATACAAAAACGGGTTTTCTATGCTTTCCAGCCCCAAAATCGGTTGAAAACAAGTAAAAGTGGGGTCCTAGAACTCACACAATCGAGCACAACGTCAAGGGCTTCGATTTGGCTTGCCACACGACGAGTTTGGACACCCGAATCACCCGAAACACCCCTTTTTCTCTTTTTCTCCTCTTTTCTCTCTTCTCTTCTCTAAGATGGCTGAAATTTGTGTATGGGGGAGAGGGTAAGGGCTGCCCTCTCCCTTATATACTCCACTCGCCCGACTTTCTTTCGTTGGCGAATTTGGTCCCTCGACTTTGGACTTTATTTTCTTTTCTTTCTGCGCCGGCTTCAAAATAAGAAATATCCGGGTGTTACATTTGTGTTAGACCCTGACACCAGGGGTTGAGAAAAATTAGATTGCATTCTAGATTTGTCATAAATTTTATACTATAACTCAAACAAAGATGCTAATCCTTACACCTAGCAATATGTGCAAAATATGATATGTCTACTAAACAACCATCGGGTGTTATTAAATTGTCTACACCGCACCATCAAATAAAACATAATTAAAATGTCTTATAATATTACATTGTTTTATCATAAGTTAGGATAACTCGCACAATCACTCGACTTCAATCCAAGTCAACGTGCATCTGCCCTAATGGCTACTTACATGACTAAAACTATTTGATCAGCAAAAATGATTATGAGACTCTTGAATACTTGACAACATTTAAATAACTTTAAACAAGATTTTTTTATAAAATATTTTATTAACAAGTGTACTAAACATAAATAAACCGCATCTCCAAACCTGTACGAGGCACACTACCATAAACATATAATGTCCTAGTTATTTATAGTTATTATCCCAAGAGCATATCCCCATGATTGGACATAATATCTGTAGGGGTTGAACCTTAAGGCTGGAGATAAAGTTCAAGAGTTCAAGCGAAAAGTAGATTTTCCGCGCTACAAGTGTCTGTCGCGTGAGAACTAGGTTCTCGCACGAAAGGTTGTTTTCACGAGAGAACATTTTGTTTAGTATAAATACTTAGCTTGTTTTGTTTTTGTTAAGCTTTTGTCGTATTTCCTGAATTTGTATTCAAGTGTAATTCACTGAATTTAGAGAGCAATATTAAAGAAGAAGTTATTTACATTGTGTTTGAATCCTTCTACTCTTCTACTTCTTGTCTATATTTGATTAGTTTCCGCATATTCAAATATGAGATATCTGGTTATTGTAACGATCCTTACAATATCTTAATAAACATGTGTGCATTAGTGAATCTTCTCACTACACAAGGGTCCTTCTAAAATAGATCTATCCACGTTACTAACGGTTCTATCCAGAGTTAATGGAGTGCTCTCATCTCTTAAAATGGGGAAGTAATCTTATGTACTAGTACACTATTATAAAAGCATGCATTTACCCCAAGAATGTAAAGCAAAAAAAAGTAATTGAAAAATACGACACTCACTGAGTACTACAGTCCCGATCACTATAGTGTTTATTATATCTAGGTAGGTGTTGCTACATCGTTTACCTATTATTGTTAACTTAGCATTAGTCTATTTGTTGATACATGTATGTCCCTAGATCATGATTTGTAATGTAATGAACTTGTCTGTCTGATTTTGATGTAATTGTAATCGATTAATGAAATGATATGAATTGGTTGTTACTTGTAATGTTTAATATTTCATTAATGAGTTTGTAATTGAATTGATTGGGTTTATGATTGTTTGAATGATAGCACATTATGTTATATGAATTAAAACATTCAAACTTAACTTAATGAAGTTCTCATGCGGATGGCCCATGCGAATGGACCACACGCATGAATAACTTCATACGATTGACTCAATCGCACGACTGAACCAGGAGACTGGATAAGTCGTATGATTGACACATAAGATTGACTCAATCGCACGACTGAACACTCAGTCGTGCGGATGAATCAACCGCATGGTTCAATCGCACGATTGAACCATACTTATGGCCCAGTCGCACGATTGAACAATACTAACCTATAAATAGACCCAATTCGTGGGAAAACGTAAGCATTCATCCCATTACGACTCCAGACGTACCCTAGCCGTCCAGAAGCCTCCCAAATCGTTCTCCAAGTTCATAAAACACATCAGATCGGTTCCTAATCGATTTCTGACGTTGATTTCAATTCTTGATTGATTCATCGTGTGTTCTCACTGATTGGATCGCCAATCAAATAGGATTCCGCACTATTTGAGTTGGTTTAACACGCAATCACTCGGTATTTCGTTCAAATACCAGGTCCTAACAAGTGGTATCAGAGCTTTGGCTCTTGATTTCGTGTTGATTCAATCAAGATTGCATAAAAGTTTGTGTTTTTGCACGAAAAACGCAATCTTTTGCATCAAAAGTGATCTTGGACGTTCCCTGCTCATTGAAGTTCAGTTTCTACGGACTTAGACGATTTGGACTTGCAAAATTTCGAATTTTTACGGCTGAAACCCGTCAAACCTAGAAATTTTCGCAAAACAGCAGCTTCAGTCGCACGAGTGACTCATTCGCACGACTAGACTCATTCGCAGTGTTCATTCGCACGACTGGACCTAGTCGCCCCTCATTCGGCCGACTGAACCGTTCGTTCGCATAGCTCATACGCACCAGATTCATTCGCACGACTGAACCATTCGCCCTGTTCAGTCGCACGGTTGAACCAATCGCAGAGTTCATACGCACGATAAGACCATTCGCATCCTTCAGTCGCATCAGTTAAAGTTGATTTGATTAGACTCTAAGTTTATTAACCATGGAAGATCAGATGTCAGCCTTTACTGCTGGGAAGGACTCAAGAATTCAGAACCTGCTGCTGCTTGAGAGTGAGGTGGGTATTCACAATAAACCACCAAAGCTCTTGACTTTAGATGAGTTTCCTCCTCACTGGAAACAACGTTTTGAGATCTACCTCAATGGAGTAGATCCTAATCTGTGGGAAGCTATCGAGGTTGGGTATAGTACACCGGTGGGAGCAGATGGAGTAAATTAACGTTAAGTGGGATGACTGACGCACAGAAAGTAAAGTATAATGCAGAGAAAAGAGTTTATGCGATGATAACTCAGTCGATCCCCAAAGACATATTCCACCAGTACTCAGAGAACAAGCAGTCCAAGAAACTGTGGGATGAGCTAGAGAAAAGGTATGATGGGAATGCATCGTTAAAGGCAATCAAGGCAAAGGAGTTAAAGAAGGAATTCGATAACTTCTCATCGATTGGTAACGAGAGTTTAGATGAAGTCATAGACAGATTCTACCACTTGATGAGCGAGTTGCATACACATGGAGTGGAAACAACTATGGAAGAGAAAGTAAGCAACTTCGCAGATGGATTGCCTGATAAGTGGGCTTCATTCGTGTCTAATCTTAGACAGAATGGTATACTTATAAAGCTGGATATAAATGACTTTATTCTCAGGCTGCGTGAAGAAGCACTAAGGATGAAGTATAGAGCACAGAAGTCTTCATATACACAAAACCAGCTTTATACAATGCCACGCCTCAAGCTAAGACATCTGGAGCACCTCTCCAGACAGCATTTGTGTCTAGCTCGTCAGGTCCTTCACATGCTTCTCCTTCTGGATCAGACACGTCAGGGTCGTCATGTACCCATTATATTGGATCAGAAGCAAGTGCTACTAAATTGAAGACCGAGAACCTCGGTAATGTGACTGTAGAAGTAGCACGAGAGCATATGGATCTTCTCGCCGCAGTAGTTCATTCATATGATGGACTTGCTGGGAAGAAGATTGGAAACTGTCATTTGGCAGATGAAGACTACGAGCAGGTAGATGAAATGGAGCTTGAAAGAATGGATATAATGTGGGCCTTAGCTAGCGCTGTCCGAAGGGCGAAGAAGTTTGTTAAGAAGACAGGACAAAATTTGATAGCTACTAAGGATACCACATTTGGTTTTGACAAGAGCAAAGTGACCTGCTTCAACTGTGGAGAGAAAGGGCACTTCAAGAGGGAATGTGTCAAGCCAAAGAAGACGGGTAATGGGAACCCGTTCTCATCCTTTACTCGCCAAGACAAGCAAGCTTCTAGTTCTACTTCATCAAACAAGGACCCAAAAGCCTTGACTGCTCATGATGATGAAGGACAGGACTGGAGTTTTAGATTTGTCTCCCCAGAATCTAACATTGCCAGTGTTGAAGATATTGATGATGATTCTGCGAGTGAAGGTGATTTAGCAGTTGATATAGCGATGTCACACAGTGAAGAAACAACTGCAGCTGAAGTCAGTTACATACAAAGGAGGAACTTCCAAGTCAGATTCAGAAAAGTCAGAATCACCAGAACCAGAGACGTCTGATGCTGCGTTGATGGCTAACTCTTCTGAAACAACACAGGTAAGTACAACTGACCAAATGTTTAATAATCATGCTTGTTCTAACTGTGATATGTTTAGGAATAGCATTGATGAAAAATTTGCTAGGTTATTAGATCACAATGATAACTTAGTAAAGGATTTAAACTATGCACTGAGGCCAATAGAGTTCTAAAACAAAATGAGCATAGTTATAAAGAAAAGATAGACCTATTGACTAAACAACTTAGGGAAACCGAAGTAGTTGCCTTTAATCAATCAAATGACATTAGGTACTATCTAAACTCCCTAGAGGACACTAAGAAACAAAAGGCAGTTCTAGAAGTAGAAGTTAATCCTTAAAACAGAAACTGCATAGTTGGACTAGTTCTTCACACATAGTTCAACACTTAGTGAGAGAAAGAAATAATGGGGAGGGATTAGGCTACAAAGTGGTTCCACCACCACCTGAGACCTTGATGAACACCAAGTCTAAACCAGTAAACAACAACCCAATCAAGGATCATGTGGTGACCACTCCTCTTGTTACTGATCCAGACACATCATGTTCATCTACTGAATCTGGACAGAAACAAAAGGAGGCCACTTCAAAGGCAAAGGGTAAATTGCCTTGTGTTAATCTGGAAAATGAATTTGAAAAGTTAACTTAAAGTCAGGGTCAAACAGAGTCAAATCAGAACCCAAAAGACTTCAAACGTTAATTTTTCACATGCTACAAGTCAAAAACCAGTTAACCAAAAAGTTGAACAAGTTAAACAGGTTAAAACAGTTAAATTTGTTAAACCAGAGAAAACATCAAACATGCAAGAGTCAAAACCTAAAGTGATTGATGTTACTAAAGTGTCACGCATTTCTCCACAAAGAAAGTCAATTATAAGGTTGATAGCAGATTGTGCTACAACTGTGGAGAATGTGGACATATTGCTTCCTATTGTCCTTTCTATCAGACACCTAGGAAGAAGATTGATCTTCAGGACTCTAGACCTAGGTCTTCTAAGAGGAGTTCTCTAACTCCACCTAGAAGATCTAGTGAACCTAAAGTCCAACCTGTAAGCCAGACGACTGTTTATCATAAACAGGCATTGCACAAATCTGGCTTATGGAAAGAGAAGACTACCTGTGTGACTGATACTGATGACAAGAAGGAATCTGAGTTACCCTCACCTTCTAAAGGTCAATGGGTAGAGTTTATGATGTGTGATGCCTCTGGGAAACCCAAGACAGTAAAGGCTTGGGTTCCTAACCTAAACTAATACATTTACTTGATATGTGCAGGGTGTTCGGTATAGCGCTGAGACTAACACGTGGATTATAGACAGCGGAGCATCCAGGCACATGACAGGAAATAGAGCCCTTTTATCAAATGTCAAACAAATAAAAGGAGGGCATGTTTCCTTTGCAGGAAACAAGGGAGGATACATCACAGCACAGGGAGAAGTGGGAAATCAGAAAGTTAAGTTTGATAAGGTGAACTACGTTCAACAACTTCAAATAACTTGCTTTCTGTTTCCCAAATCTGCGATAAAGGATTTAAAGTCATCTTCGACAACAACAAGTGTTACGTGCTGAAGAAAGACTATATGATTCCAGAGGACCAAGTTCTGATGACTGCTTCAAGATATAAGGACCTATATGTCTTGGATCTGTCAACAGCTGCTCCAACGGATCATGAGTGCAGTGCTTTCTATCTAAAGCTACTGAGAAGGACTCAATCTCCTGGCATAGGAGAATGGGACACATTAGTCAAAGGAAGATGAATCACTTGATTCAGAAGGACTTAGTGAGAGGAGTAAATGTCAAGAACTTCCAACTTCCTGACTTTTGTGTAGCTTGCAAGAAAGGCAAACAGACAAAGAAGTCTCATAAGGAAAAGAAAGTTCATTCAATAGAACTTCCTCTTGAACTTCTTCACATGGATCTGTTTGGTCCAGTCAGTACAAGGAGCATTGCAGGCGATCTGTACTGTTTTGTGGTCACTGATGACTACTCAAGGTTCACTTGGGTAATGTTTCTGAAATCCAAATCAGAAACATTTGAGTCATTCAAGGAATTAGTCACCACTCTGGAATCTCTCTACAAGCTAAAGGTTAGACAAGTACGCTCAGACAACGGGACCGAATTCAAGAATCAATGGATGGAGGCATACTGCAAGGAAAAGGGAATTGTTCATCAATTCACTTCAGCATACACGCCTCAGATGAATGGTGTTGCTGAGAGGAAAAATAGGAGCTTGATAGAGACTGCACGGACTATGCTGGCGGACTCGAAACTGCCTATCCAATTCTGGAATGAGGCAGTAGCAAATGCATGTTATACACTGAATCGAGTCCTAATAGTCAAGCGCCACGGAAAGACATGTTATGAGCTACTACAAAGACGCAAACCGAATTTGGAGTATCTTGAACCCTTTGGCGCGCCGTGTACACTTCTGAAGAAGACTCAAGAAGGAAAATTCAGCGAGAAGGCAGATGAAGGAATCTTTCTAGGATACAACATACCGAATAAGCGAGTTTACAATAACTCAACGGGTCTTGTAGAAGTGTGGTGTAATGTCGACGTTCAGAGATATACCACACCACCTACAGCAAAGGACCTGCCTACTTCTTCGATTATGATGGATTCTTCAAATCCTTCAACATACCTCTCTCTCCCTCGGATGATGAGCTAGCTACTAGGATGATGTATGATATTCTGAATACACCATCTAGCACACAGGGAGAATCATCTACTCAGTCAGGGGGAGTAGTCGACGACAGTGACTCCTCCTCTGAAGATGAAGCTGAAGCAGATGACCAGAACAGTCAGGAGGAACAGGTTCCAGTTCCAGCAAGTCCACAAGCATCTACGAGTGATGCACCTTCGACTTCAGAACCTCAAACTCCAACTACCTCAGATGCAGAACCAAATGTTCATAATCTTGGCTCTGAGGTAGCTGTTCCTACTACTCCAGGATCACGACTAAACGTCTATCATCCCCTTGACAATGTTATTGGGGATGTCAGATCAGGAGTACAAACCCGAAATCAGTTGTACTCAGCTGATTACGCCTCGGTTATGGAGAAAGGTTACATTCATGATGGTGCCTATCGATGTTTTGTCTCGCAGGTTGAGCCAAAATATGTCAGTGAGGCACTCAATGATGAGGCGTGGGTGAGTGCCATGCAAGAAGAACTTCTGCAGTTTAAGAAGTTAGGTGTATGGACACTGGTTGATAAACCTAAAGGTGCTAAAGTCATTGGCACTAAATGGGTACTAAAATGCAAGAAGGATGACCAAGGGGTCATTATCAGGAACAAAGCTCGACTGGTGGTTCAAGGTTTTCGCCAAGTCGAGGGAATTGACTACAATGAGGTGTTTGCACCCGTGGCAAGGATGGAAGCTATTCGTATCTTCCTTGCCTATGCATCGTACATGAAGATCAAAGTCTACCAATTAGATGTAAAGAGTGCATTCCTTCATGGGAAATCAGAGAAACAGTCTATGTAAGTCAACCCGAGGGTTTTGAAGATCCTTACCATCGGGATAGAGTTTACAAGCTCGACAAAGCTTTGTATGGGCTTCATCAAGCTCCTCGAGCTTGGTATGAGAAACTCTCAACTCATCTTGTGAAACACGGCTTTCGCAGGGGAGTAATTGACTGTACACTGTTTATTAAGGAAAAGGATGGCGACCTACTGCTTGTACAGATATATGTTGATGACATAATCTTCGGGTCAAAGAACGAAGAGTTATGTAAAGAGTTTGAAGCAGTAATGAAGAAAGAATTTGAGATGAGTGCCATGGGGGAGATGAAGTTCTTTCTCGGGTTACAGGTGGATCAAACACCTAATGGAATCTTTCTACATCAGACCAAGTATGTAGGAGACATTCTCAGTCGCTTTGACATGGAGAATGCTTCTGCTGCTGGGACTCCACTTGCTACTAATCATGATATAGCACCGGATGATAATGGAGATCTAGTAGATGCCACTATGTACCGAGGAATGATCGGATCCCTCATGTATCTCACTGCCTCAAGACCTGATATTATGTATGCTACATGTCTATGTTCAAGATATCAGGCTAAACCAAAGGTCAACCATCTGATCGGGGTCAAGAGGATTTTTCGTTATCTGAAGGGTACACCCACACTTGGATTGTGGTACCCTCATGATGATGACTTTGAGCTTACCGCGTATAGTGACTCGGATTACGGGGGCTGCAAGATGAACTACAAGTCTACATCAGCAGGGTGTCAATTCTTTGGGAGAAGATTAGTTACCTGGCAGTGTAAGAAGCAGACATCGGTTGCCTTGTCAACCTGTGAAGCCGAATATGTTGCTGCTGCAAGTTGCTGTTCTCAAATCATCTGGATTCAACAGCAAATGCGGGATTACGGTTTAAAATTCTCATCTACTCCTATTTTTGTTGATAACTCTGCTGCAATTGCAGTAACTAAAAATCCGGTCCAACATCCTAAGACCAAACACATCGGTATTAAATACCATTTCATAAGAGATTGTTTTGAAAAGAACTTAATTGATGTGGTTAAAATTAATACTGATTTTCAACGCGCTGACCTCTATACTAAAGCCTTTGATAAACCACGTTTTCAATATTTATTAGAGGTCAACGGTGTTAAAAAGAAAAGTGAGGTAATTCCTGATGATGAAAATGTGTAGTCCGATGTCGTGTAGTTAAATTTTATTTTATTTATTTTGATTTGTCTATTTGATTTTAATTTTTTTAAACTCATGTTCTCTTGCTGTTTATTAAAATCCTAAAATAATTAAACCAGAAATGATTTTAGTATTTTAGGGGGAGAATATGTCAGCAAGTTAACATTAAAAAAAAAAAAAAAAAATGAGGGAGAAGGAGTAGCGAGCTGAAATAAGGTAGATTGTATCTGTGATACCGATTCAATACCTTTGGAAAATGATAGTACACAGGAACAAATCAAGAGGGACTTTAAAATTTAAGTTTTGTAATATGCAAAAGTTCAAAGTAATAAATCTGTGTAGTCTAAGCAATACTAAAAGGAAAGATGATAGAAAACTGGCAACTCCTAAGGTGACACAAAGAAAGTAGACTTAGAGGTTGCTAGACCATATATGATATGTTGGTAGATTCAACACAATAGACAAATAGACCGGATTGGTGATTTCAAGATAAAACTAAAGTGTTCAACTGACTGTGGGCGTCCATCTTATCACTGGTTAACACAATCAACAATATTCCAATAAGGGGTAATGAGCAAGTAAACGCCACAAATGTGTGCGGATGACCATAACTAGAGCAAAGCAAGAAAAAATGAAAGACAAATGCAATAAAGCTAATGACTTATGTTGTTGGTGCATTTTGTGCAAAATAAAATAAGCTGCTCTAACAAGGAGATAGGTTATGTGCCTCTCTGCTGTGCGATGGCACTGACCTGAGGATAAGCATAACCTAGATATTCTAGAATTCATTGTTGTTTGCCGCCTCTCTGCTGTGCGATGGCACTGACCTGAGGACAGGCTTCTCTTTGAAAGCTCTAAGAATAGTCTCTTCTTGTAATAATACCCGTAGACCGCTCAAAAGCTCCTGAGGGATGTTGATTACCATATAAGTGTGGGATCCACAAGTGTTAGTTGAAATAATTAAACCTAAATAAGTCACCAGTCTGTGTCAAAAGTCTGTGTATGGATTTAAGTGGACAAACATACTGACAATCATTGTGGCTACATTCTCAAAGGTCCAAATCAATGTGAGAATCTAAGAGTTTCAGTATGATTTCCTTATGTTGCTAACGACTCTGGATGAACATCGAGAACTTGAGCATCAAAAGGTTTAATAACGAGTCCCAAATGATTTGAATTGCCTGTATGATTCCAAAAATTGATTGGTCCAGATGTGATCAACCTAAGTTGAAGCTATCTACTCCCGATCCAAATCCCGTAGATATCAATCTCTGGATTTATCTCTCACAAAAAGCCAAAAATATGTCTGATTATGTAATTAGTTTAAATTCTTAAATTAGTTAGTTTGTTTTAAGTTTTAACTTGAGTCAAGTGTCGGGCTACATCAGGAAAATCAGAAGGAATAAACTCACTAAAAGGGTCATGTCTGAGATGACCATATGTGCTTTGAAAGGTTATATCAGTCACGTCTGAGGTGACAAAGTATTTTTAAAAGGGTCACGTCTGAGGTGACCAAAGTGGTTAAAAGGATCACGTCTGAGGTGATCAAAGTGTTTTCAAGATAAAAGGATCATGTCTGAGATGATCAAAAGTTCATAACGTTAATTTAATTAATATAAAAGAGTTAAAGGTAAATTGGTAAAATAGCAGAAAAATTAACTAAGTATGACCCATTCGCACGAATGGACCATACGTATGGACTAACCATACGAATGAAGTCCATTCGCACGAATGGATCATACGATTAGTCCAATCGGAGGCTTAAGTGCGAACGAGTGAGTCAGTCGCACGACTGAACTTCAGTCGGACGACTGGAGAAGGGCGACTGACCCAATCGCACGACTGAGTCCCACTCGCACGACTGAAAGGTGCGAATGAACTCAGTCGCACGATTGGATCTAGGGTGGATATAAATAGAGGTGGAGTCGGTCGCAGAGACTCCTCATCCTCAAATCGCCCCTAAATCGCACATCCTACCGTTACTCTGCCAAAATTTGATTTGCCTGAGTTTTCTTGTTGATTCTGTGATACTGACGTTCGTTAATCATCGTACAGGTATTTTGACGTCTTCTTCCATCGAAATCAGAAAGAATGGAACCCTAATTGGTTAATACGACTGTGAAAGGCGAACCGAGACCTTAAAACCCTAATAACCTATTAAAACTAAGCAAGATGTTAAAATTGAGTAAAATAGGTTGTTAGGGAAGAGAATGCGACACTAAAGAACCGGTTAATTGAGTTATAAGACTTAGTTTGCGTAGATTCGAACTTTGGACGACTGAACACATGAGACAGACGACTGGTCGTCCGGATGAACTTCAGTCGCACGACTGAAGGGAACGATTCACTTAACCGCACGACTGAACCATGCGAATGAGACTCAGTCGCACGACTGGTGTAACCGCACAAGAGTACATGCGCATGAGTCCAGTCGCACACTCAGTCGTGCGCATGAGTCAATCGCACGTCTGAACCTCAATCGCACGATTCAGTCGCACGACTGTCTTCAGTCGTACAACCTCAATCGCATGACAGATAGTTTTATTCAAAGTTTAAGTGTTGCTTTATACTCTTAGCCAACGAAACTAACGTTTATATTATTATGTGTTACAGATGGCGAGTCGATGGAATATGAGCACCAAGCACAACATATGTGCTCACCTGGACTTGACATCCAGGAATGCAGCCGACTTCACAGGCATTATTACTTTCTACAGAGATCCAGGATCGCTCATGCTATATCCACTCCCTGCACACCATACAGATCAGTGCAGCAGGCCTTCTGGGAAGGCGCATCTGTAGATAGATCCACCGAGCCTCATTGCATCAGGAGCTCGATTTTTGGTGAGGCTATCACTGTTTCTGAGGAGGATCTGAGGATAGTTCTACAGTTTGGAGACGATGCTGAGTGTCCCACTCGTCTACACCCCCTCACGGTCCGAGGATGTTTCATGAGAGCCAAGTACTCTGGGGACATCAATGCCGGGGTACTCAACAAGAGTAACCTCTGTCCCCAGTTTAAGTACCTTGCGCACGTGCTGCTGAAGTGTATAGCATCCAGGAAGGAGGTTTTGACGAGCTCTCCGACCAGATCCAGAACGCATATGCAGCGTTGGTGCTGAACCACCCGTTCAGCTTCTCCAAGATGATATTCAGTTACTTGGTGGAGAACCTCGAGGGGAAGGGGAAGGAAGGCTTCTGTATGTACCCTAGATTTCTACAGATGATCATTGATCAGAAGCTTCCCTCCCTGCCGAAGGAGAAGGAGGACGCTGTTATTCTTGAGGTCATGGACGACACGACTCTTGGCCGGATGAAGGTATACAGGGGGAAGCAGGTGAAGCCCCCTGTCAGGAGGTTGTTTGGGCATCTGGCCCGTGCTGATTATGTGGCGCCAGCAAAGAGGAAGTGGCGCCACGAGGACAGTGACTCAGATGTGGAGCATATTGCTATACCAGAGACTGACTCTGATGATGATGATAGCGGCGACGCCGGGGATGACATGCCTGCCCCATCTAGAGGCACAGATACAGACGTTATTCCCCCGGGGTCAGCCACTGCCGGAGAGGTCGCAGAGATGGCCGGTTTCCATCAAGAGTTTGTTGCTGGTGATATCGAGGAGGAGGAGTCAGATGAGGAGCCCCTCACCAGGACTGTGGGAAGTAAAGTAGTTCCCACAGACCACGGGCTTAAGGTGGTTGGTGAACACCCCAGGGACTCCTCGGAGAGAGATACTGACCCGAACTACGTTCCGGGGTCAGTTAGCAGAGCTGCAGGGGGAGCATCTACTTCCTCCGGGACTAGGAGGAAGCGGATGGCTCAACCACATGGTTTGAAGAAGAAGAAGCGTCGTTTGACCTTCGTGACTACCACTTCCAGCACCACAGCCACCACTACCACCACTACTGACATACCACCCATCACCACAGCCACCACAGCCACTACTACTCCCTACCACATCCACCACTTTACCTACCACCACTGTAGCTATCCCATCCATCACCAGACCATTCACCCTACTTCACCAGCATCAGCCCACCGACCCATATTCACCACGGCCACTGCCACCACCACCACACATCATGCTGGACCGTCAGCCCAGCCCTCACATGCTCATGGATTCACTCTACCTCACATCGGGGTAGAGGAGCAGCTCTCAGCGCTTAACCGTATGGTGATGCGTCTGCTTGCTGCGGACGAGGAGAAGGCGGCGCAGATCCGCCAGCTGACCGACCTGGCTGCTGCCCAATCTCAGCAACTGGCAGAGCAGGCTCGGGTCATAGACCAGCAGAGAGTTGAGGTGTCCCAACTCCAAGACATGCAGGCTCAGTCCGTCAAACGTATAGAGGAGTTGGAGACGACCAACAAGACTATCATGCTGAGGCTGAAGGGGTCGAAGGATGAGCCCCTGAAGCTAAAGGAAGGTGACGGGGATGATGGAGATGATGATGATGAAGATGAGGATGATGATGAGGAAGATGATGATGATGAGGAAACCGAAGAAGACAGGACAGAAGGACGTGATGATGATGACGAGGCAGAAGGAGGGGATGCGGCTGCATCGGCCTCTGCTTCAGGTCAAGAGCGGAGATCTAAGCATCGACAAGACCAGTCATCCACTACTTCTGCTCCTCCGAGCGACACGCCACAGATTCAAGACAAAAGTACTGATTAGACGTTTTATGTATTTATTTATTTTGTACTTGAATCATGTAATGAAAAACAAGTGTATTAAATGTTTATATATATTAAGTTAATGTATGTCTGTTTGATTAATTACTAATGATTTATGTGTTGAATGTTTATATCAAACAGATCCAAACTTTCAAAGGGATGAGTTTGACTTTGCTCCCCTTCAAATGGTCAAGACTCAATTAACCATGATTCTTGACCTACAAGGGATAGTAAGACGGTCTGTGAGTTATACCCCTGAAGAAGGGGAGATAATTCATGACCTGTCTGATGAGCAACTGGCAGAAATGTTCAGACTCAATCCCGATGAAATAGTGAAGGACGCTCCAACAGTTGATTCAACCAGTGATGAGGAACTGAATGACATTGATGAAGTTGAGGTTGAAGACATTACTGCAGAAGAGTATCCTCAGTACGCTGACGCCGAGGGAAATGTGGTCCCCAATCTGGGTGAATCCCTAGTCAGTGATACTTTTGAGGTACTTGACAAGATGGAGCAAGAAACAGAAAAGACTGAAGGAACAGCCCAAGCCTCCAATGCAGACGTAGATATTCGCAAGGCTGAATGGGCTGCCTGTTTTGAAGAAGTAAGAGCCCAGCGTGCTGCACCAAAGAGAGATGCCTACACCAAGCTCTACAGAGTCAAGAAACACCATAAGGTGTCAGGCAGGATTATCTCATGGGCTTATTTTGAAGACCTTAACGCTTATGCAGTTAAGAGGGAGCAGGGCATAGAGTACTTCAGGTTCCCACATGATCTGAAGACTCTACCTGGTTTTGAGCTCAACCAGCTGGCTAAACTAAAGCTGCTGTATGCTGACCCGAGAAAGATGTCAGGCTGGTTTGAGGCTGCCCTGAGGAAAGAGTACCACACCAGGTGGGTCAACTTCAAACCTCAACAACCTACGAGGTATATCAGACGTTCTGAAGTTGATCCCATAACTGGTAAGCCAAAGATAGTGCTGAAGTGGAGTCCCCCGAGAACAATGTCGAGAATCCCTCTCAGGGAAATGCCACAGGACTTCACTCCCCACTTCAAATGGTGGTACTATGATTGGAGAACCGCTGAAGCTGTCATAGTGTTGAATAAAGAGGGACAAATGGATACTATCAGGGTATTCGACCCAATGTGGCTAACCAACTTGTCTGCTAATGATGTCTACACATTATACAAGTGGCCACTATTCTATGACACGCAAGATATTGTACAAGCCCTCCAATTCCAAAATGTCATAAGACTCTGCTTTGCTTTTGAGATACACGCAGGAGTCACTAAAGAGGAGAAGTACAAGAAGTATAAGGAGGTGATGCAGAAGACAAGAGAATAGATAGATCTAGGTCCAAGGGGGAGTTTGTTGATACATGTATGTCCCTAGATCATGATTTGTAATGTAATGAACTTGTCTGTCTGATTATGATGTAATTGTAATCATTAATGAAATGATATGAATTGGTTGTTACTTGTAATGTTTAATATTTCATTAATGAGTTGTGATTGAATTGATTGGGTTTATGATGTTTGAATGATAGCACATTATGTTATATTAATTAAAACATTCAAACATAACTTAATGAAGTTCTCATGCGGATGGCCCATGCGAATGGACCACACGCATGAATAACTTCATACGATTGACTCAATCGCACGACTGAACCAGGAGACTGGATCAGTCGTATGATTGACACATAAGATTGACTCAATCGCACGACTGAACACTCAGTCGTGCGGATGAATCAACCGCATGGTTCAATCGCACGACTGAACCATACTTATGGCCCAGTCGCACGATTGAACAATACTAACCTATAAATAGACCCAATTCGTGGGAAAACGTAAGCATTCATCCCATTACGATTCTAGACGTACCCTAGCCGTCCAGAAGCCTCCCAAATCGTTCTCCAAGTTCATAGAACACATCAGATCGGTTCCTAATCGATTTCTGACGTTGATTTCAATTCTTGATTGATTCATTGTGTGTTCTCACTGATTGGATCGCCAATCAAATAGGATTCCGCACTATTTGAGTTGGTTTAACACGCAATCACTCGGTATTTCGTTCAAATACCAGGTCCTAACATTATGTAACTCATTTAAAAGCTCATACATGATGTCCAGCCAATATTCTTCACCGAATCCCAAGGAAAAGGAAACTGCACGAAACCCACAGTTACCATCATTGTTTACGTTCTCTATATGTGTTATATATGGATGAAATTTTTTTGGGATCTATGTTAGTAAAGGATGGTGATATAGAGACGATTGAGTCATGTTATCTACGTATGAACTATGTCTCGGGGGGCTCAACCCCATAAAATCATTACTAACAAAATCATTCGTCGTATAGCTATGACCTCGGGTAGGTTTAGCAGGTGAAGGGTCTGGTTTGTTTTGTTTTTGAGATTTAAGTGTTGGCCTTCCACGAGTATTTTTTTTCACCATAGGCTCTTTAAGATTTATGCTGATAGGATCCCTTATGCCTTTTATCATTTCTAACCAATTCCTTTTCACCGTGGGTTTTTTTTGTTTCTGGTAAGCTTCTTAATTTGAACCTCTCAAGTTTGTCATCACATTGAATATCTTCTTCAACTTGGTTTAACGATACCGGTGAAAATTCAAGACTCCTCCAAAATATATTTATCGAATGTAGTGGAATAGGTTTGCCTGCATTTAAATACTGTGCGATTTCACAAGCACATGGTAAACCACAACTAGTACGAATATGGCAACCACACACTTTGTGATTGGTTTTAAATTTTATTGATTCGACTCAGCTCCCTAACTTGTAAGGCCCCATTCCCGGGACGCTTACAGCTGGTCATTCATCGCACATAAAACATATAATTACATTTAACTTTCATAAAACGTTGCAGCGGAAACATTAAAACATCATTCCATTTCATCATAAAAACTTTTGCCACATAATAAATCGTTGTCCAATTACAAAATATTTGTTCCATTACATTACAAAAACATTATATAAATGGATGCCATCCAAAAGAGCTGAGTAGCCGCCCCGTGCCATCCTCAGCAACCATTACCTGCCAACTGGAAACACATAAAAGTCAGCGTTGCTGAGTGAGTTCTAGTTTTATAATAAAACATAATTTATCTTTTATTAAAACCATTCTTTACTTTCATGCGATCATACATCATACATGCACATAGATAATTTCATTATTATTTTCATCATTCATTCTTTTAACTTTCGTTCGTTTATACGTTCTTACTTCAATTCATTCGTTCATCATTACATTTTTTCTTTCCATTAAAACCATGAACTTTACCCTTCAGTTTCCTGGTACTGGACCTAGGCCTATCACAGACCTTCTATAACGGTGCACAACACCTCTGGTCACAGTACCTAAGATAAAGTTCAGGATTATTACATCTGTTATTTCATCACGTTCTGGATCAGCGTCAACAGCTAAGCCCAAACTATATGGCTACTGGGCCAAAGTTCATAAATGACTTCCACACTGCACATAGCCTGGCACCAGCACCGGGGTAAGCGACAAAGATCCCACCCATATACTACACCCCCAACGATATGCATAACTCGGGTAACCGCTATAAACCACTGCATACTACACCCCCAACATTATGCATAGTGCGGGTAACCATTACATACTACACCCGCAACATTATGCATAACGCGGGTAACCATCATATACTACACCCTCAACATTATGCATAACGCGGGTAACAGTTATACACCAAGTACCACACCGATGGTCAGTAACAAAGACTGGAACCCCTGCGTGTACCCTTAAGGGTTAGCTAAACTATACGCTGTTGAGCTTGCGGCACTTTAGAGTCGTGCACTTCTGTACATTTTGCTTGCAAGCCTTTCATACATTCATTCAATCATTTATGCATGCATTCATTCATTCATTCATGTTCCACTTCTTCATTATCTTCCACTTTACGTTATATAATACTTTCATTTCATTTATTAACATTCGACGTAAAGCCACGGGAAAATAATCACACATATTAAGGAACATAAACATAAACATAAACATACAACATACAAGATCACCATACATGCATCATCATACATACATAACACACACCATACATACTAAGCATCACACGCACCACCATGCATAACATCACACATATAATCATACATAACATCATCATCAACATGCCCAACAAAACGTCTATGACCTCAAATGTCAACTTACGTAAACCCCCGGGAAACTCACAAGTCAAAACCCACATCTACACTTTCCCTCGAAAGTCAGAAAATAAACCATTGCTCTTTCGGTCATATGAGCCCTACTTGGGCATATGGGCACCGTCCGGTCGCATGGCCTCCCAGGCGACTGAACACTTAGGCGAATGGAAATCAGGCGAATGGACCCTATGCGAATGGACCTATGGGCGAATGGACATCTATGCGTATGGACTCTCAGTAGCATAACTTTCACGCGTATGGCCTTCAGTCGCATGACTTTAGGCGCATGGGCTTCAGTCGCATACCCTTCGTGCGAATGAAGCTCAATCGTATGGCCTCCAGCGCATGGACCTCAGTCACATAACCTTCATGCGAATGAACCTCAGTCGCACAATCCTTCAATCGCATGCCTTACACACACATGAACTTCAGTCGCATGACTATCATGCGTATGGACTTCAGTCGCATGGCAATCGTGCGCATGGACCTCAGTCGCACGCCAATCGGCCGTATGGCCTCCAATCGCACTCCAGTCAGTCGCCTAGCCCTAGCTGATGCAGAATGCAGTTCCAACCGAACGCAAACAGCCCTTTTCGGCCTCCAAGCTCTTCCAAACTCGATTTTATCCCAAATCAACCATCCTAAACCTTAGAAACACCTACCACAATACCATTCATGTATACACAAGCCCGAAATCAAGTCTCACACGCATCAAACACATACACATACGCATTCAAACGGGTTCAACACCCAACTTTTTCAAAAACGGGTTTTGATGTGTTCCAGCCCCAAAATCATTTGAAAACATGTAAAAGAGGGGTCCTAGAACTCACATAAACGATCCCGATGAGAAGAGCTTCGAATCAACACGCTACACTTCGACTTTCACGCTCGAATCCACCCGAACCAAGCTCGAGATCACTTTTTCTTCCTCTTTCTCTCTATGGCTGAAATGTGTGAGTGTGGGGGAGGGTGTGGGCTACCCTCCTCCTTTTATACTCCCACCCATTCAACATTTTCCTGTTTTGGCAAGTTTGGTCCCCCGACTTTGGACTTTATTTCTTTTTCTTCTTTTGTCGGCTTCATAGAAGATTTCCAGGTACTCGAACAAACATGGACAATGCTGACTCATCTCTTCTTCCGTCTCCCATGTAGACTCAGATGCCCTTTCTGTGTTTCCACTGTACGCGCATAAGTGGAACCACTTTATTCCTCAGCCTCTTCTCTTTTCGATCGATGATTGCCACTGGTTGTTCCATATAATTAAGCCGTTCATCTACCTCGATATCATCCAGTGGGACAACCATATCTTCGTCTGCCAAATACTTCCTCAGATGAGATACGTGGAATGTCGGGTGAATCCCACTTAGCTCATCTGGTAACTCCAAGCTATAGGCCGCCTCTCCTACTCGAGCCATGACTCGGAAAGGCCCTATGTACCTCGGGCTCAACTTGCCCCGCTTTCTGAGCCGAATGATACTTTTCCAAGGTGAGGCTTTCAACATAACTCTATCACCCACCTGGAACTCGATCGGCATACATCTCCTATCGGCATACGACTTGTGTCTATCTTTGGCTGCCTTCATAAAGGCTTTGATCCTCTCGAGCTTCTCAGTCGTAGCCTCGATCACCTTAAACCGTCACCGTGACCCCGTCAAGCGCTGTCAACCGTATCATCTTCTTGCGACACACAATGTTCGCCTCGAAGTCCGCTAACCAACCCATCCCGAGAACCAAATCGAAGGGCGTATCTACATTCTTATTACTAACAGGCAATATAGCACAGATAGTAGCAGGAATAAAACTTTTACTAGCGCCAGAATCGAACGACACAAAGGCTAAAGGTTGATTTACTAGAAACGTACCTGACACAACATCGGGGTCCGTCCTAGCTTCCTCCGATCTTCTTCACTCCCGAACCTTTCGCCCTCGGCTTCTTGCAATCCCTGCTCATGTGGCCTTCCTCACCACAAGAATAACACCTCCCCATACCGCAGTTCTTCGCCACATGTCCGGTCCTTCCACAACGGAAACAGACATTGGTCCCCAATCTACATTCCCCGGGGTGTTTGTGTCCACACTTGTCACACCTTCTCGACCCTGCACCGGATGTGACCACACGCCGGTCATCCACCCGTGCACCCTTGTTACTTGGAGTGGCCCCGCCACGTCCAAATCGCTTCTCGTTCAAATTCTGATCGCTCCCTCCCTCTTTGCTAGCTTCTGTCACCACCACAGTTATTTCATCGTATAATCTCCCCGCCAAGTCAACTGTCGACCTAAATGTGCTCGGTCGGGCAGCGATCATGTGCCTGCGGATGTCCGCTGGCAAGCCATGAATATACCTCTTGATCTTTCGTGATAGAGGTGTCACCTGATCCGGCACCAGCCGTGCCATTTCGTTGAATTTGGTGGTATATTGCTGATGTGTCATGGTTCCCGCCTCCAGCTGCAGGAACTCTCTTTCAACTTTGTCCATCTCACGGTGCGGACAGGACTCGTCAATCACTAGCCTCTTTAGCGCAGACCATCTCATTCTCCCAATAGCCCTGCTACCCTCAGCTTGGACAATATTGTCCCACTAACACAGAGCCGAGTCCACAAAAGAGTGGGCAGCAAACTTTACTTTCTGATCCTCCCGGCATTCGCTGATGTTCAAAACAGCTTCCATTTCTCTCACCCACCGGTGAGCAGCAGCAGCGGTGCCATTTCCATCGAAAGTAGGGGGCTTGCATCTCATAAACGCCCCATAGCTACAGCCTTGTGCCACCTCTGGCGCAGGCTCTTCTTCTTCCTCTTCTTCATCATCAGAGAGAACCGTTTCAGGCTCCGGTTGCTCCTGTCCTCCCGAGGACCTGTTCCTCTCTTTCCTTTCCCCTTCCTTTACAGCCTTAATCACTTCGGTCACCACAGACGGTAGGATCGTCTGCATGACCTGATGAACCTCCTCTGCCACTGCCTCTTTCATTGAGGCCCTCAAATTCGTGCTCTCATCCCCAGCCTCCGGATGAGGGGTCTCAGGTTCTTCATGAGCCACCTCTTCGACCCTAGGCCTTCCTCTTGTGACCCGTGGTTCAGCACCACGTCCACCACCACCTCCACCACGAGAAGCTTTCGAAGATCTACCACCGGCCATTCTCTAAACACACTGAAAGATTCAAACACCAACACGGTCATTCAAGGGAACAGCTCAGTATATGTCAAGTATAGTAAGTCCCTAATTACAGTGGCCATTTGTGATTAGCCACTTACTTTACTCTTCATACCCCGAGCATTACCTGTCCTGACTACATCAGTATTTAAATCTACATACAACACATAAACCGTAATACCGGTTAACATTACGAAAATACCTGATGGCACGCAACTACTCAGATTGGCATCCCATTCCCTTTCCGTCCCATTTTCAGTTTAAGTTAAGGTTTATTTTGAAAATTTACCCATTTCACTTAAACTTTGGCTCTGATACCAACTTGTAAGCACCTGTTCCCAGGACGCTTACAGCTGGTCATTCATCACACATAAAACATATAATTACATTTAACTTTCATAAAACGTTGCAGCGGAAACATAAAAACATCATTTCATTTCATCATAAAAACTTTTTCCATATAATAAATCGTTGTCCAATTACAAAATATTTGTTCCATTACATTACAAAAGCATTATATAAATGGATGCCATCCAAAAGAGCTGAGTAGCCGCCCTGTGCCATCCTCAGCAACCATTACCTGCCAACTGGAAACACATGAAAGTCAGCGTTGCTGAGTGAGTTCTAGTTTTATAATAAAACATACTTTATCTTTTATTAAAGCCATTCTTTACTTTCATGCAATCATACATCATACATACACATAGATAATTTCATTATTATCTTCATCATTCATTCTTTAACTTTCGTTCGTTTATATGTTCTTACTTTCATTCATTCATTCATCATTACATTTTTTCTTTCCATTAAAACCATAAACTTTACCCTTCAGTTTCCTGGTACTGGACCTAGGCCTATCACTGACCTTCTATAACGGTGCACAACACCTCTGGCCACAGTACCTAAGATAAAGTTCAGGGTCATTACATCTGTTATTTCATCACGTTCTGGATCAGCATCAATAGCTATGCCCCAAACTATATGGCTACTGGGCCGAAGTTCATAAATGACTTCCACACTGCACATAGCCTGGCACCAGCACCGGGGTAAGCGAAAAAGATCCCACCCATATACTACACCCCCAACGATATGCATAACTCGGGTAACCGCTATAAACAACTGCATACTACACCCCCAACATTATGCATAGCGCAGGTAACCATTACATACTACACCCCTAACATTATGCATAACGCGGGTAACCATCATATACTACACCCCCAACATTAAGCATAACGCGGGTAACAATTATACACCAAGTACCACACCGATGGTCAGTCACAAAGCCTAGAACCCCTGCGTGTACCCTTAAGGGTTAGCTAAACTATACGCAGTTGAGCTTGCGGCACTTTAGAGTCGTGCACTTGTGTACATTTTGCTTGCAAGCCTTTCATACTTTCATTCGTTCATTTATGCATGCATTCATTCATTCATCATGTTCCACTTTTTCATTATCTTCCACTTTACGTTACATAATACTTTCATTTCATTTATTAACATTCGACGTAAAGCCACGGGAAAATAATCACACATATTAAGGAGCATAATCATAAACATAAACATACAGCATCACCATACAGGCATCATCATACATACATAACACACACCATACATACTATGCATCATACGCACCACCATGCATAACATCACACATAACATCATACATAACATCATCATTAACATGCCAAACATAACGTCTATGACCTCAAATGTCAACTTACATAAACCCCCGGGAAACTCACAAGTCAAAACCCACATCTGCACTTTCCCTCAAAAGTCAGAAAATAAACCATTTCTCTTTCGGGCATATGAGCCCTACTTGGGCGTATGGGCACCCTCCAGTCGCATGGCCTCCCAAGCGACTGAACACTTAGGTGAATGGACATCAGGCGAATGGACCCTATGCGAATGGACCTATGGGCGAATGGACATCTATGCGTATGGACTCTGAGTCGCATAGCTTTCATGCGTATGGCCTTCAGTCGCATGACTTCAGGCGCATGGGCTTCAGTCGCATACCTTTCGTGCGAATGAACCTCAGTCGCATGGCCTCCAGGCGCATGGACCTCAGTCGCATAACCTTCGTGCGAATGAACCTCAGTCGCACAATCCTTCAATCGCATGCCTTACAGGCACATGAACTTCAGTCGCATGACTATCATGCGTATGGACTTCAGTCGCATGGAAATCGTGCGCATGGACGTCAGGCGCACGCCAATCGGCCGTATGGCCTCCAATCACACTCCAGTCGGTCGCCTAGCCCTAGCTGATGCATGCAGTTCCAGCCAAACGCAAACATCCCTTTTCGGCCTCCAAGCTCTTCCAAACTCAATTTTATCCCAAATCAACCATTCTAAACCTTAGAAACACCTACCACAACACCATTCATGCATACACAAGCCCGAAATCAAGCCTCACATGCATCAAACACATACACATACGCATTCAAACGGGTTCAACACCCAACTTTTTAAAAAACGGGTTTTGATGTGTTCCAGCCCCAAAAGCGTTTGAAAATATGTAAAAGAGGGGTCCTAGAACTCACACAAACGATCCCGATGAAAAGAGCTTCGAACCAACACGCTACACTTCGACTTTCACGCTCGAATCCACCCGAACCAAGCTCGAGACCACTTTTTCTTCCTCTTTCTCTCTATGGCTGAAATGTGTGAGTATGGGGGAGGGTGTGGGCTGCCCTCATCCTTTTATACTCCCACCCATTCAACTTTTTCCCGTTTTGGCAAGTTTGGTCCCCCGACTTTGGACTTTATTTCTTTTTCTTCTTTCGTCGGCTTCACAGAAAATTTCTAGATGTTACATAACTGATATATCTAGAGCTTCATAAGAAACATTAGATATCAATAAAACAAATAAATTTTGTGTTGATGTTTTATTTTAATCCGACTTTCCTCGAAACTTGCTTTTATTTGTGTTTCCTGTAAACGTACTATGTTATTAAAAATTCTTATAAATTTATCTAAATTTGACGTGTCGGAGTTGAATTGTTATTTAATAAAGCATGTTGGCTCTCTACACTGTTTGTTGTTCGTTCTCCAAAATTTAGATGTTGATCAATGCACACAGACACTAACATCTCTTTATAATTTTTGCAACCAGATAGGACTGGCAATTTTAGACACGAACACGAATACACGACACGAACCTACACGATCTTAACATGTATTGAGTATGCCCTTAACAGGTTTCGTGTACGAAACAGGTAGACACGAATATACCTGTTAAATTTTGTGTCTAAACAGGTATTTTACCTGTTTACCTGTTATGTACCCGTTAGTACCTGATAAATATTTTTTAAAAAAAATATAAATAATATAACATTAAAATACATAAGTGATAACCCTAACTTCACATCTTCACATTCTGATTTTTGTATTATTAGTGTTGCTTGCTAAAAACTTCCTAAGGTACCCCCACTCTAAATCTTTCGGATGATTTTTGTATCACTAAAATGGTTCCTAAATATGTGTTATTAATGGTTCTTATCGTGTCTTATCGTGTATACCTGGTATTAACAGGTTCGTGTTCAGGTTTGGAAACAGGTACACGATAAGTTATCGTGTCGTGTACAGGTATACAGGTTTCGTGTTCGTGTCTTATCGTGTTCGTGTCTTAACAGGTACAGGTATACCTGTTATGCCAGCCCTACAACCAGATGACATCCAAATAATTAAATATAACTACAAAGTTAAATCAAATATGTTAGTTTCAATATATAAAATAAAGCAATAAATTGAATAGATTAGGAAAAATACTTCGATGCTTCGCGTTCGATTTTCATAGTAAGCCTTAACTATTGGAGATTGAAGCAGAAATCTCCAGTAATACATAAATTTATCACACTTAGTTTGAGATTTGAAAGATGGTCTACAATGCTTTCTGATGTTCTCCTGTATATGATATCTACAAAGCAATTGGGTTGATTCTGGAAAAATTACTTGGCATGCATCCATTAGAGCCAACTCTCTATCTGTGACTATGACACGTGATAACATATAGCCATCCAGTGTTTTTCTCAGACAATTTAAAGCCCACTTGAAGTTCTGTTTTTCTCATTTCGTATGAACGTGAAAGCAATAAAAAATGTTTTGTTTGTTGAAGTTAAGCCAACAATTTGAAGAAAAAGGAGGCGATACATGTTCCTCTTGTACGTGCAATCTAAAATAATCACATGCGGGAACGCATGCCATATTTTTATTGAAGTGAGATTGACAAAAGACAAATCTTTTAATTGCTTTGAGTCATCATTTGTAGTAAAATCATAGATGTATCCACCCATCTGCAAAGATTGGAGAAGTGCTTGCATTCGGGTGCTTCCAACTTTATCCAACTTTCTTATCCTTGTCCGTGCATCATACATGGTTTCAATTGTGGATATATTTTTATCATTATTTTCTTTTAAAGCCGTAAGAATATCACGAGGCTGCATATTTTTTCTTGTAAGATCTTCCGCCAGTGCGTACTCCTCTTTAGACAATCTTTTTGCATAAGCATGACCCTCCAAAAATTTAAAAGGTTCATGGTTATGTTTGTCACACACAACATGTATTTTCCAACCTACATATTCTTCATGATATTTTGCTATAAGTTGAGTGGACATCCTGTCTTCTTTGTGCCTGAATGTGTGGTTGAATCTGATGTTGACTTGTATACACCACCACGATCGCACATAAGAAATGTCTTGTTGACGAAGCCGTATACAGTATTCATTCGTTTTTGTGTGACAATAACGTATCCAAGGGTGCGTGCAGTGTTTTGTACCCAATCCATTAACTCCTCTCTTGTTTGGTACACCCAATCATGATAAAATTGAGACATTATTGACTTGAATTAGGAAGGAATTGTGAATAAATAAACGTGAATAATTGTGAATTGTGGATTGTGAATTGTGGATTGTGATATAGACAGATTCTAGTGACTTTATTGGCTTATCTTCAATCTGGCACAAACAATTATTGTGAATTGGTACACCCATTAACTCGTTTATTTTCTTATCTTCAATCTGCCACAAACAATTATTGTCTACAATTATTTCTATTATTTCCATATTTCCATATTTTCTTGTCTACAATAACCAAACAAAAACAAAATTACAGCAAGCACAATTTTTTAATATATTTTTGTTTCATATCACGATTTTACATAACTAAAAAAATTACATTATTATACAAATAAAAACAAAATTACATTATAAAATACAATTTTATTGATACGAGTCTTCAGGAGGGTCTTGATATGGAGGTACCCATATTTAATTATTATATTTAAACCTCTACCTAACTTGTGGATAATCTGCAATCATGTCCATCCGTATAACATGTTCACGATCAACAAATCCGGACATAAGAACCGGCCTGTTTAACCTTGCCACGTTCTCAGGGGTGAGAATGTGTAAAGACTCAGCGAGTCGAGTAACATATGTACCACCACAAATATGTCTGCTTTTCTTTATACCCGTGCAAGTAGTAAAATAATCAGCAAACATATATGCCAGATTACAAGGCCTCCTTTTAATCAAACAAAATAAAAAAAAACAAATCCTTTTTAGTCACCCCACCACTGGTCATCTTACGTATAGTACGATCAATAACGCGATGAAGATATCTATACAACGGATCGTTCATTCTTGTAGCTTTCGTTTTATTATTAGGCACATATTGACCATCACCAATTTCTTGGCAAAATATTTCATCATTATAATCTTCAGGAAATTGTGTAAGACCGTTCAAAAAATCTGATTGATGGGTCTCTTGAACGGTATATAAACCCATCAAAACACCAAACTCGGCCACAGAATCATTACGTGGCACCCTCCCGAGCACGAAACTGATAGCATCGTTATCACTGTTAATAAAAAAATATAAGTTCAATGACATTAATATATATAATCCAACTAGATTAGTATACCTATAGTTATGGTTGTTCAAGTCGAAATTAAACATGAAGAAAAACTCCAAACAAAGCTCCTTATATTGCGGGCCACTAATGGCAAAAAATCTTTTTCACGGCTCGTTCATCATGTTACGAGCATGAGTAAATTCCCCCACGTCCCATGACAAACTCGAAGATATCGAACGTGAAGGCTCGAATTCTTTATCGAAAAGCTTTTGAAGCCTTTTATATTCATCTGATTCTCAACGAAACTAAAGCCAAGGATGATTCGAAGCACGAACACACACACTGTATCTTGACGCGAGCTTGAAGCCATTACCTGAAATAATTACAATCAATAACAAAATAATATATATATTAAACTAAATTTTATTATAATAATAACAAACTAACCTTTATTTTAAAAAGCAAAATAATAAGATGGATAAATGTACTGATGAAGGTGAATGTGTTAATGAAGGTGAATATGGTGGATGTGGTGAATGAAGGTAATGCATTTGGTATAAATGAGTGGATGGTTTGGTGCTTTCATTTCATCGTTTTTCCAAAAGCAATAAAAAACAAAATTGAAAGAAGACAAAAATCTGAAAAGTGGAGACAGAAAAGTAAACGGCCATTTACAGCCCTGTAAACGACCGTTTACTCGCCGTTAAACGACCGTTTACATCGTTACAAACGACCGTCTGCAGTTGACTTGTCAAATCGGTGGTGTATCAAACAGAGAACCCTAAATATTTTACTACGAAACAAAACTGTTCTTACTTGTATGTAACACCCGAAAATTTCTTCTGAAGCCGACGAAAGAAGAAAATGATATAAAGTCCGAAGTCGAGGGACCAAACCCGCCAACGAGAGAAACTTCGATGCACGGGAGTATAAAAAGGGGGAAACACCCCTATTCTTCCCATTTTTCAGCCAAGAGAGGAGAGGAGAAGAGAAGGAGAAAAAGAGGAGAAAAGTTGATTCGGGTGGATTCGAGCGTGGAAATCGACGTGGAGCGAGTCAAATAGAAGCTCTACTCGTCGGGATTGTTAAGGTGAGTTCTAAGACCCCTCTTTTACACGTTTTCAACTGATTTTAGGGCTGGAACACATCTGAAAACCTATTTTCGAGTTTTTAGGTGAAGACCCGTTTTTATGCATGTGTGTATGTGTATGATGCGTTTGAGGCTTAATTTCTTCCTTGGTTATGCTTGAATGAGGTCGTGGTATGTTTCCCTAAGGTTTAGAATGGTTTATTTGAGCTTAAATGAGGTTTGGAAGGGGTTGGAGGCCGAAACCCGCGGCTGCAGTCGAGTGAACTGCATTCTGCACCAGCTAGGGCTAGGCGACCGACTGGAGGGCGATTGGAGGCCATTCGGCCGATTGGAGTGCGACTGAGGTCCATGCGCACGCTTTCCATGCGACTGAAGTCCATACGCATGATGGTCATGCGACTGAAGTTCATGTGCTGGGGAGTCATGCGACTGAAAGATGGTGCGACTGAGGTCCATACGCACAAAGGTTATGCGACTGAAGTCCATGCGCCTGGAGGCCATGCGACTGAGGTTCATTCGCATAAAGGGTATGCAACTGAAGCCCATACGCCTGAAGTCATGCGACTGAAGGCCATACGCATGAAAGTTGTGCGACTGAGAGTCCATACGCATAGATGTCCATTCGCCCATAGTCCATTCGCATAGGGTCCATTCGCATAGATGCCCATTCGCCTAAGTGTTCAGAGATGATAGCCGAAATGAAATTCCTCGATGATGTGAAGGGCATTGACGGTATAAGGTGACGCAGGATGATGAGCTCATGATGGTGATGTTGATGTTGATGATAATGATATGTATGACGTTATGTGTGATGTTAGGCATGGTGGTGCGTGTGATGCATAGTATATGATGTGTGTGATGTGATTTATGATTGATGCGTATGTATGATGATGTTGTATGTTTATGTTTATGTTTATGTTCCTTACTATGTATGTTTATCTTTCTATGGCTTTGCGTTGAACATTAATGAATGAAATGAAAGTATTATGTAACGTAAAGTGAAAGATAAGGAAAAGAGAAACGTAATGAATGAATGCATGCATTAATGAATGAATGAAAGGCTTGCAAGCATATGTATGAGGTGAGCGACTCTGTGTCGCAACAGACTCGAAGGAGGTCCTTGTTGCGTACTCCGGTACTGTGCCAGTCTTTGGACATGAGTCGGGGGTTTGTTTATCAGGCCCCGACACAGTATCAGTCTTCGGACATGAGTCGGGAGTATTGCATATGATGAAAGTGACGGATGATGAGATCTGTGTCGCGTATCCCGGTACTGTGTCAGTCTTCGGACATGAGTCGGGGGGTTTGTTTATCAGGCCCCGGCACAGTATCAGTCTTCGGACATGAGTCGGGGATATTGCATGAGACGAGATAATGAGGTGAGTGACTTTGTGTTGCAACAGACTCGGATGGAGTTCAATCCCTGTGATTGACTCATATGGGATCTTTGTCGCATATCCCGGTGTTGTGTCAGTCTTCGGACATGAGTCGGGGCTTGTGAGTAGGTCCCGGCACAGCATCAGCTTTCGAGCATGAGTCGGGGATATTGCATGAGACAAGATTCGAGTAATAAAGAGTAATGAGCAAAGAGATGAATGAAAGAACAAAGTATGAAATGAACGTTAACAAAATGTTCTAATAATGTACGAAATGGGATCCTTGTCATTCGACCTCAGTAATCGTGGCTGTGTGCCATGAAGAGGGTAAAACGTGACAGGATCTAGAATGAAGTGAAAGATAATGATGTATGATAAATGATGAATGTAACGAACGTAATGATGAAGATAATAATGATATTATCTGTATGTACGTATGATGTGTGAACGCATGTATGTAAGGAATGTTTTTATAAAGGAAGTAAAGAATGGTTTTACGAAAGAAAAGTAAGTTTTAATATAAAGCTAGAACTCACTCAGCAACGCTGACTTTGATGTGTTTCCAGTTGGCAGGTATGTTGCTGAGGATGGCACGGGGCGGCTACTCAGCGTATTTTGGATGGCATCCTTATGTTTAATGTTTTTGTAATAAATGTAAAATGATATTGTTAAAAGAACGATTGTAATATTGAAAAGTATTTTGATGGAATGAAATTGTGTTTTAATGTTTCCGCTGCAACGATTTATGAAAGTAAAAATGTAATTATATGTTTTGAGTGCGATGAAAGACCAACTGTAGGCGTCTCGGGAACGGGGCCTTACATTGTACGGCACAAATTCTCAATGCATTGCCAAGTTCCAATCATGATTAAAATTTCTATTTTGGGATATATTTTTCCTGAGCAAGGTTAGTATACTAGGTGAAAAAAACATGCGAAGTGTACTAAATAGTTAGGGCGTGACACGTATCTTTTAGTGAAGGGGCATTTTTAACCTACGCGACATAATTACGCATATAAGGTGCATTATTAATCAAGTTATATTCATTGTTACGCAAGTAAAAATTACTTAAGTTATAAATTATAACTACGCAAGTTATATTTATAATTACGTAAGTTAAGATAATTACGCAAATTATTTTCATAATTACGCAGTAAATAATCACAAAAGTTATACGCACAACACATAGACGTTTTTTAAAAAAAATTGTTGATTGCAGCAATACTATACTCAAATTAAAGAGAAAAAATGCTCGGTTTTATGGTGTTACTTTTTAAAAAAATAATATCGTATGAAAAAGTTATATGCGTTTAAAAATATTAGGGGAATTTAAAAAAAAGTTAACAACTATAGATAATTTCTAAATTTAGCCATCGAGATCCTTTCATACACTTATCACAAAAACATTACTTTGTATTTTAATCTTTTTTATATTTAATTTCTATTTATATTAAATAACCTAAATACTTTTATTTTCTCTCAACTTTATTTTATTCTTAATTTGTTTTTCTAAACAAAGACTTGTAGACTTAAGAACTAAAAAATTACTCGACAACATAAACATAGATTCTATAAATCTTTTAATCAAAATCATAATTAATGTTGTAAGTAAACATCAAAATTAATCAAAAACTCAAATCCAAAACCAAAAACAAATGCATCCTTATAACCTTACTTTGTTAGCTCCCAAACCGACACTCGGATAAAAAAAATCACTCAACGATACCAACGAACATGCAATTCTATCCGAATCAATTGCAAAAGCGGTTTCCTAACATGAATATCAAAACCCTAACTACAAATCGGTAGTAACCAAATTTAAAATTAGTGGTTGTGACTGAGCACTTGGTAGTAACTTTTGTTACTATTAACATTTAAAAAACTTAGGATTTTTCACAATTAATAACGAATAGAACATATGGAGTAGTTTCAACATACCACGTTAAACTTCAGTCAAGTTAGAACCTAGATTTACACAAAGGTATTGTTATAATTACCGACTATGGTGCACAAGTATTATTGTTCACACATCATATGTGGATTGGTGTCACTTAATTTGTAACTCAGTAATTAGAGACAAACTTCTTTGAAATAAACCCAAATTCAAACCTGACATGAAATAGTTTATGGTGTAGTTTAAGGGCGTACGTTTGCCGCTCAAAAATAGTATGGAATTGATAGATTTCTCATAGTTGGTGCTTTTTATAGTGAGAGATTATGATCCAATTATTTGATACAACGATATATAGAAACGTGTTTTTAAGCACCACGAAGTAATCATATCACATCTCAACTAGGATTCTCTTGGCAAAAAGCGATCTCCTATAGGCCTTTACTTAATCTTTGAGTCACTCTCAAATGATATGCAAAAATAGGTACAAGTTCTCTATAAATCATACTAGTTTTAAATCATGAACTTAAAACCTGTATAAAATTTTGCTTCGTTTTGTTGTTCATATTATGCTTATATACAAATTAAACTCGATACATAATCATTTTTAGTTACTTCAATCGATAGATGACTTTAATAAAAAAAACCTTAAACACTTAGATGAATTTATTATAATATTATAAATTTTATAACATTAAAATATGATGTATTTAAATAACGAGTAATGTTACTCTGCGTGTAGCGGCACAAAGCAACATCAACTTAGCCACACGTCATGACCGTTTAATCACGATTTTAGAAACTGTTATAATTATTTTTAACATAACTTAGTAATATTATAACTCTTAATGTTAAATGGCATCCTAGTCGAATAGTTCATTATCCGATGAGGGTAAATAAAAAGATGCCTCCAACGTGACACTGTTTTAATAAAGTTGGGGCTTTTTTAGTCTTTTTATATATCCTTCTCTTTTGGCTCTAAATTCGGACTAATTAAAAAAGTATATACATTATTTTCAGTAACTGCCCCAGTGCCACGTACGCGAAAATAGAGATGAAACGTTTGACTTCTTAAAGCCATCAACGACTAATAAGACCACCATCACGTAAGCCTGAGTCATGTTCTAGTGTTCTATCTTGAATAAAGCTCTATCTTGAGCAGTGGGAGGTTAGATTTTATGATAAAGTCATTTAAAGTTAGAGTGATAAAGTTTTTTTTAAGATTAAAAGGTTTGAGTCTCTGTTATGATTGGATTGATGTAAATTAGTATGAGTTTGAGCTCGTTTAACTCGACACAAATTAATCAAGCTTTTAGCGACTTGATCTTGAGTGACTTGCGATCAACTTGACTCGTTAAATACACCCCTACTTAAGTATATATACTTTTTCTCAAGCCATGGCTCCGATCAAGCCATCAAAGTCACTACTCCTCCACTAGTTCATGTTAACATGCTCCTAGGAGGGGGTGTGGCTTATTCAGCAACAAGTTCGCCCTGTAGGATGATATAAGAGTTGAGCCAAAGTAAAATATGAGCTTATGATTAAGGGGGTGTTTGTTTTTTCAGAAAAACTCTTACTGACTTCTTTTGTCTGCGCCACACAGACGTTGAGGTCCTTAAAGTGTTTGTTTTTTTGAAGACTTCTCATTAAAAAAAAGTGTGCGCGAGGTCTGCATGGTGCAGACTTGACACAACAACTTTTAAAGTCTGCAGAGGATTAAACACCATCACCCACCACCACCACCGTCCGCCACCACCACCGTCCGCCTCCACCCACCGCTTGCCACCACCACCACCCACCGTCCATTGTCCACCACCACCCACCATTTACCATCACCACCGTATACCACCACTAGTGATTTTAGCGGTCTAAAGTCGTTAAAAACCAGACACCTTTTTTGTTGCAGACTACAGAGGTTTGGTCCAACTTTTCTCCTATTGATGTCTGCAGATGTGATCCGCAGACTGCAGACATTTTGTTGTAGAAAAAACAAACAACATATAAGCTAGAGTCAAATCTTTCTAAGGAGTCGAGATTCGCTAAAGATTATACACATTTTCAAGGTAATATTAACTATCACGGTTTGTTTCGTGTGTCTCAGAACATATGTAAAATAAATAAAAATTTGTAGTTATGAAAACTAAAACATTTGTAGTTAATGTTGTTAGGCTTATTTTGACTTGTAACATTTTTTATTCTAAATCCTCGTGGTCTTTAAATAGACTATATAATGTGTAATAAAATAGATATGTCTTGATTTGACCCAAAATAAACTTTGTTGAATCTCTATCTTGAAAAAAGCTTTTTTAAGTGGTTTGGAATCACAAATATTTTTAATGAATACACCATCAAGAATACAAAAGATATCTGTCTTACGAAAGATATATGCCTAAGAGGAAATGTAATCGTGTTGCAACCAATCATTTAGTAAATATCAACGAATTTGTAACTAGTTTATAGATCGTAATCATCACTTTGTTTGTAAGCACAATGTTTGAATGATGTTTGGAGAGTTTCCGAAAAAATGTCACATTACATGAAATGTGGTATATGCCGGTTGGAATGACACTCGTGAGATACGTCATACGTGCCTGAAGATTTTCACTCGTCACCCGTGTGACAATGCCTGTGATTTTTTCACATTTGAACTCACAGATGTTTTACTACGTCACATGGTAGTTTATTATTAATCCTTCATAGCTAAAAGTTCATAATTAAACAAAAGATTAAATCACATAAAATAACCTTTATCTTTATAACTAATTTTATTTTTCAATTTTTATATTTAATTATTACACTAGACAACCCTTATATATATTGTTTGTTTCATCTTTGGTCATTAGGCTAACAATCATTAGTTTGCATCGTTAAGTTAGCTCTCATAATTATCACATAATTAGACGTGTAAAAAAATCAAGGCAACACTATCGGAAAATGAATCAATATATTAGGAAAATATGTTCAGTAAAACATTGAGATCGAATAGTAACACCTCAAACAAATTATATATATATATATATATATATATATATATATATATATATATATATATATATATATATATATATATATATATATATATATACATATATATATATATATATACTAGTAAGGAACCCGCGCGATGCGGCGGCGACATCGACGATACTTCACAATGCGATATTTGTTTTCTGAATACTTACGTGGCTTCTATTGTATAGTCTATTTATGTCATGAGCATCACAAAACTCATTTAAATAATAGCACACAAATAAAAAAATGTTTTTCATAAACATAGTATTTTAAAAAGAAATATCTAAGCACACGAATAAGAAAATACAAGTCATAAACATAGTACGTTAAAAATAAATATCCGCATGTTAACTACTTGGATTTGATGATATATATATATATATATATATATATATATATATATATATATATATATATATATATATATGGTAAGGTTCAAATGAGAAGCATGTGTTATTGCGAAAACTTGCGAGATCCCGTCAAAATCAATATGAATCATAATTTTTTTTATTGCAATAACATTATTGTACATATACAAGATTATGATATTTTATGTATATGTGTGAATTCGTAAGTATAAATAAGTTTACATCATCGTAAGTTTAATTTGTAACTTTAAATATATGTTTTTTTTGCAAAACTTACACTAATGTAAACTCTTTTACACTTATGAATTTACACATATCCATAAAAGATCATAATCTTCTATATATGTAATAATATTATTTAAACATAAAAATAATGATATTCATTAATCTTGATGAGTTTTCGCAAGTTCTCGCAATAAAGAGGGTTCTCGCTTGAACCTTTTCCTATATATATATATATATATATATATATATATATATATATATATATATATATATATATATTATATATATAGATATATATATATACATATATACATATATATATACATATATATATATATATATATATATATATATATATATATATATATATATAGATTATATATACACATACATATATATAAGATAATATATAACATACTCATCTAATATATAATATATATATATATATGTATATACCTACATATATCTATATAATATATATATTGTTCTCTATCCTCTCTATATCTCTCTGTATATATCCAGAATATATCTATCTGTCTCTATATAATATCTATATATATATACTAATATATATGTATATATATGTATAGATATATACATATATATATATATCCACACATATACATATAGATTACATACATACATACATATATATATACATATCTATATATATCTATATATATATATTAATATATATATATATATCATATATTAT
>CM046029.1:8881742-9045112 GCA_025215565.1 Flaveria ramosissima
TCTATGTATATATATGTATATATATATATGTATATATATATCTATGTATATCTATATATGTTCTATATCTCTCTATCTGTCTCTCTCCTGATATGTCTCTCTCTGTCATCTCTCTCTCTCTCTCGCTCTCTCTCTCTCTCATATCTATTATCTATATATATATATATATATATATATATATATAGAGGGGCTTTCAAATGAAAACTACTTTTTTGTAAAAAACTAAAAGAACCAATCCTAGCCCTAGATTTGATAATCAATGGATGGTATTTACTGGGGCAAATCAGTAATTTTCTAAAGATTAAAAGAGGCGGACAAATTGGATTCAGGGGTAGTATTGGTATTTCATTACAATCTTGCAAACTGCCAATCAGAATTCAAGGGAGACGATTAATTTGAAATCAAATTGAATGCAGAGCAAAATCCGAAGTTCTTGAGGCGAAAATCAAATCATCGACCCGAATCCAGTACCGTTTGAAGCAACAGAGACTCATAAGGTATGTTCTTACGCAATCTTAGGGCAAAACTACATAAGATTAATTATGCAGAAGTCAAATCCAATTCAGTGTGTGAATTGCATATTCAAGTTCACATGCACAGCTTGCGAGAGGACAATCTGCCATGGGCATAGTCAGAACAACATCAACTACAAAGATAATACTTCAAGAATATAAGAGCAAGTAACTATGGTCTTAAAAATGTGTCTTCCTTTCCGGTCCAAACTGTACCTTACATTTTCTAGTTTTTTTTTGCTCTGATATCCATGTCATATTAAATTGTATAACTAGTCTTTAAGGTACTTCATTAACTGATTGGTATGTTAACACATGGTGTGAATTTTTTCAGGATAGTTTGATGATGAATAAACCAAGCAATATTAAAAGATAAAGATTTAAATAAGGTTATTTGCATGCCCAAACTTTTAGAAAATCTAATCATTCATATGAAACAACAAATTGACATGGATGTTGGATGAAATGTTCTTGGATGTACGATTGAATCTCTTCACCTTTGCTTAGCTCTTTTTCCACTATGTATGCAATTGATATCTTGTTTTTAAATTATATGAAGGTAAATAACAATATTTCATTGATGATTACATGTTATTTTCATAACTCGTCACTGTTGAAATCAAAGTTTTTAATTTTCTAATTCTAGACACTAAATTATGTTTTATTTTGGTTGACTTTAACATTGCGTGATGTATATATATTTCAAATCTACCCGGATCACTCAACAATGGCCTTCTAGACATATACAAATCTCTATCTCATGATTGAAGACTGTGTTGCATTGTTTAACAAATTTGTTTTTTATTTTAACTCCAAATTGCATTATTATAACTGGTGTACTGGAGTCTGTTTGTACATTTTGATACTATTTTGATGATATTTGCTTTTAAAGCTATAATTCTTTATATTTTAGTGGTCTTTTGTAATTTTAGTTTCATGTAGTGGGTTTATATATCTTTCATACAAGCAATATTCTTTAAAGTTTTTTAAAATTATCATCATGTTTCAATCTTGATAATAGCTACAATAGATTATGTTGTAATTGCTTGCACATACAGACTTTTCAATAATGAAGATATGCACATATGCCCTTTTACATATATGCACAATGCATTTTCTCATGTTATGAACACTCTTTTCCCCATGAATTGCTCCCCAAACTTATCTTTAGATACCACTCTATAACGACCAATGATTTCTCTATTTTCTTACTAACTAGTATCAACAAAAATGTTGTAATCAAGATTGTGGAGATTTATAAACTCTCTTGTTATAATCCATTTTAAGCATCTTTTTTAAGAGCTCTTTTAGTTTTCAGATTCATTGGTGGTGTTTTAAGCACTATTTGAGCTACAATGGAAGCCTCAAGAACAACAACAAAAGCAACATTCAACACCATTTTTCTTGAATACATCAGCACAAGAGTCAAACTACTAGATAAACTCTGTAAAATTAGTAGGCTCCAGCTTTAGTCGTTTTAAAAGTAGATGCAAGCAACATCCTCACTTGTTGCAGCATGACACTCGGTCTTAGCAATAAAATTCTATAGTTTGTAGTTAATGTAGTTGGTATATATATAGCTTGTTGTTTGTCTTTGAACTTTTATAAACATCCAGACCATACAAGCAGTTATATCCATCTCAATAATAATATAGTTTGGTTTGGTTTATTGAGAATATCACATCCTATTTAATGATTTTGATCTACAAGTTTTATTATATGGTATTATTGGTTGCTAATGGGAATTTAGGCTTGATGGTCTGTACTCTGTAGTATGAAACTCATGCTATAATTTTTTTGGTTAGGTTGGAAGTTATCGCGTATTGTTGAATGTTCATATTTCATCATGGTTATTGGTTGGTTTGAGGAGCAAGGATGGTGTCAACGTATTTTGTCGATCTTTTGGATAGAATTATAACACTTTCTTAAAATAATGATGCTACTGTAGTTACAACTTTGCTCTTTATGACAATCCTATTTTATATAGATAAATACTTTAATCTTTACTACTAAAAAATGTTTAATTATGTTTACTAACCTATGTTACTAATATACCGGGGAACTATGTATTTGCTTTTGTAGGTTGTAATTTTGTTATATATTCTATATCTAAATAGGCTAACATACGCAATAAGTGCCTCACATTATAGTAATATAAGTTTTGCATAGATGAATTTATGGAAATATGCAGTTATGCATATATGCATTTATGCACATGCGTTTATGCATATATGCGTTTATGCATATATGCGTTTATGCATGTATACAATTATGCATATATGAATGACTAGTTTACATTTAAATGATTCGATTGTTTATGCTTAAAACCACTTATGTACAATTGGTTATTGGTTAATTGTTCAAATTTCTTATACAATTGATGATAGTTCTCAAGAAGACAGCATACACCACATGATTAAGAAGCACAAAGTATCATAAAAACATCCTAAAATTGACTTTGAACCAAGAATAAGACACAAAACACCTCTCGACATTTTTGTGTGACGAACGAAGATCAAAATACAGTCCCCAGCAGCCTTGAAACTCGCCTACGAATGGGCTCCTCTTTGAAATGAATCAACAAAGAAGTAGAAACCATAGTCCTGTTGTGCGGAAACAAAGCAAGAAGACAATAACAAAGAACTTCAAATAGCATCGACAAACATAACAATAAATGAATTGAAATAAACCTAGATCGTAATATAAAAGCAAATTGCAAAGCACACCTAAAATGCATACACGAATTGATCAATCAGCTTGAGAAGAAAATAAAGAACACACCCAATCATAATCTACCCTACAAATATCAGTAGCTTTAGAGTCTTCATCTTGTTCTTGATCTTCCAAATGGGTTTTCTTTAATAAACTCTAACCAATCATTGATTGTTTAAGGATTTCAAAAGTTTCTTCATTATTCATCCAAAACCTTATCCAATCATAATCCTAAACCCTACCCCTGCAACTTGTTCAATCAAAATTAGTAAGAAGATTAAATCGTTTTTAATAATTGTCTTAAAAGCATATTGTCCAAAATACTAACAGTGAAGGGACTGTAGCACTTACAAAAAAATTCTTTAAAAGTCGAATGGCATTGCAAACTTCTTATTTATAACATCCATGGCCTTCTTATTCTAAACACTTTACACACATCTTTGAATTCTCTTAAAGATGATCCACTTGCCATAGAAACTTTCGCTAGAATCAAATATTTGACAGAGGATAAAATCTCATTTGATTGTGTAGGATTATTTCATGACTAATTGGATCATGAATCTTAAATATTGATTTGCAGAATCATTTGTTGAATCCTAGGTGTTAAGATGCAATAATAATCGAAGGGTTCAATTGAAGGAGGGAACAGTTAAAGGAGGGAACAGTTAGAGATTTTGCATACCATAATAGAATTCCATTTATTATATTACTTTTTTGCCCTTTTGTGTAATTTTTGAAATAAATAAAATCGATTTAATAAAAAAAATTTGATTGGTAGTTATTGGTTCTTTTGGTTTTTTACAAAAAAATGGTTTTCATTTGAATGGATCCCTATATATATATATATATATATATATATATATATATATATATATATATATATATATATATATATATATATATATATATATATAAATATAAATACAACACACTCATATAACATTCTACATGCACCATGCGCACACATATATATATATATATATATATATATATATATATATATATATATATATATATATATATATATATCTATATATATATTATATATATATATATATATATATATATATATTGAAAACCACAGTTACACAAACGTATGATTGTACTAAGCTCTTCAGGTAAATTCAGCTGATAGGCTACCGGACCAATCCGTTTGACAATCTCAAACGATCCAACGTACCTAAGGTTTAGTTTTCCACGCTTTCCAAAGAGTATCACACCTTTCCAAGGTGAGACTTTTAGGAGTACTTTGTCACCAATCTAAAATTCCAACGATTTACGACGTTTATCAGTTTAACTCTTCTATCGGTCACGTGCTGCTGTCATACGGTTATGAATTTGCACTTTGTCTCGTGCACAAGCTCAGGACCCGTAAGTTGGCTTTCTCCAACTTCTGCCCAACAGATTAGTTATCGGCACTTACGACCATACAGTGCCTCAAATGGTGCGGCTTTGATCGAGGTGTGATAACTGTTATTCTAGAAGAACTCAACCAATGGTAAATGAGTTTCCCAGTTACTACCAAAGTCCATCACACAAGCACGCAACATATCTTCCAGCGTCTGGATCGTACGCTCACTCTGACCATCGGTTTGTGGATAATACTCAGTGCTCATGTCCAACTGCATTTCCAATGATTGTTGCAAAGATTGTCAGAAATGAGAAGTGAACCAAGTGTCACGATCAGATATGATAGATATTGGCATACAATGTCGAGCGACTATTTCTATTAAATAAATTGGTGTCAACTCTCCATTCGATCAGTCTCTCGGATTGTAAGAAAGTGCGCGGATTTTGTTAAGCGATTTACTATAACCCAAATGGTATCGCATCTGCTGGAAGTCCTAGGTTGTAACATCTTGTATTTTCGTTTAATTAAAAGTTAGAATCGTTAAATTCTTGTAAGGGCTATTGATGGTATTTATGAAACTTGTGAGTTATTTATGCTTATTTGTAGTTTGTCTTTAACCCTTAATATAAAATCTAATAATATAACTATCAATAATAATAATTATGATAATGGTAACAAAAATATTAACTAGAATAACAATAATGATACTAATAATGAAAGCATTATTAATAAAATTAATAGAGATAACTATCAAAATAATAAAACTGATAATAAGATTGTTACAAATAATAATAATTTGTGAAAATACTAAACTTGTAAGAGTTAAAAACTTAAAATAATTAAGTTAGGGGGTTAATTTCTTAATTTTAAAACTTTAAATGAAAGTTTTAGCATGAAATAATAACATTTTAAAATTGAGGGACCATTTGTGTAAATAACCAAAACTTCAATTTGTTTCCCTCTCCACCCCGTTTTTCCGGCGGGTCTCCGGCCAACTCGCCGGCGACTCTCCGGCCACATTAAAACTTCGAAATCCAATGTTTTTAACCCCAAAAACCGACCCAAATCGTTTCATTTACATGTTTCGAACTTAAATGCATGGTTTAATTGAGTTAAATCATCTGTTATTACTCGAATCATCGAGTAACCGAAACCATTAAACACAAAGAGCCGTTCGAACGTTTAAGGCTAATAATAATCAAATTAATTCGACCTAATCGAACGTCTATCTGTTCCTAAATCATTACAACCCTCAATTTCTCCTGAAACAAACACCAACATCGAATTCGATCACCCACTTTCACCACAACCTGCACCTCAATCGAAATCAACCATCCGAACACATTAAACTGAAATTGATAGAGGGCTTAGGGTCGTTGTGACATTCGGTAATTTTCCGTTACCAAAACTTCGTTAGTTCCGTTAAGTCTTGCGTACACATGTCATGAGCACATACTAGTTGTTATTTAACGTTGTTGACCCGATGGTAATTAATAATGTTAAATTAATTATAATTTAATTGATTATGTGATTGTTGTGTTATTCTTATGTGTTTACGCGATTTAAATGTTAACGGTGAATTTTATCGCGTAACGTGGAAACGTGTGTATTAATTCGTATGTTTTGTGTTTAGTAAAGATAAAACATGTAATTATTATTATTAGTCTATATGTTTATTAATATAGCTAGAAACACTTTTAAAAAGAGTTTAAAGCTTAATTTTTATAAAAAAAAATACAAATGTAAGAGTTAAAGGGTGGTTATTGTAATTAATTAAAAACAAAACCCCAACCCTAATCCCCACCCCATTATCGGCCGCGACCACCACCCCAAACCCTCTCATCTTCGAAATCCAGCCTGGAACAACCAATTAGCTACGGATTTTGGTCGATTGCAAGCGATAGAACAAGTTAGAAGGATCAATTCAAGTCATTGCACGTTTATAGGTGAGTTTTACATGTTTTTTGTATGGGTTCTATGTTTGCCGAAACCCTAGATTCGAAAATCTGGGATTCAATTTTGATTGTTGTTGTTTGATGATGTTATCATGTTAGTTAAATTGTATACATGTTAGTTAACGTCGATTATGCAAGAAAGTTACGTTTTTGACGTGTTGTTCATAGGTTACTAAGAATAGTAACTTTATTTTCATGATATGATGATTTGATGATGGATTGATGTTGTTGAAGGGTTTATGTTGATGTATGTATGATAGATTGATGATATGGATGCTAGAAAACTAAGGATGAATGTTGTAGTTCATAGATTTCCAAAAGTAGAAACTTTTGATCATGAAGGATAGTGAATTATGATGTTTGGATGTTGTTGATCATGCTTAGATGTTGATATGAACTTGAATTGGTGTATTATTAATGAATTCATGAATACATTGGGCGTTTGATAGATTTTGGGATGTGCTTTCCCAAAAGGGAAACTTTATTTGCACAAAGTTTGAAAGATGATAGTTTGAGCATGTTTGGGATATTAGGATCATGTTAGTATATTCATAGATGATTTCTAATATGATAGAATATGTTAATTTGGTTGTATGGAATACTTGGATGATCATGTGTGATGTATGGACTTTGATGATCATGTATGATGTTGAAGGTTGATTAGTAATTAAGGCATCATGTTTAGGGTTGGAAATTGATTATTGTGGTGTATGTTGAATGCAATGAACATGGTTAATGAATATGATTGTGATCATCATACACGCGTGTGAATCTAAGGCCCCTACTTAGTAGGATTGGCATGGTTTAGGATGTGAAGTCGTGAGTGGCTTCACATGGCATGTAGTGCGTGATTTGATCTTTGTGTGGTGTGTTAGTTATGTTATAACTGGTGGGCATGTTAATGTTTTAGATTCGCATGACTTGTATGATATTTAGTGGTATGATAATCTAAGTAATGCATTGGGTAATGTAGCACCTCATGTGATCCATTTGAATGTTAACCATGTATGTCATATGTTCACGTTTGCTTAATTGAATTATAACTCATGATGTCACCAACGGGTTAAACGGGTCAACTGGGTCAAACGTGTCTGTTTTCTGAAACCCTGAGTCTTTGGTTGTGGTGTGCTTAGGGTACCACATGTTCTATGTTTACACGTACTTATGTACTTACATGATCTAGGTAACCTCTGAAGGTTATCTGTCCACTCTTTCTTCCAAGTAAACCCTAAGTAGTTGTTATGCATATCAGGTGAGTTCATGCCCCACTCTTTACTCAATCTCTTTTGGGGGAGATAGCATACTGGTAATTTACAAACGCTTTATATATTTAAGTTGTGTATAATATTAATATAGTGTTGTTTATCATGGAAAAGTCCTCACACTTTCGAATTGTTAGTATTGAATAGCGGGGAAACTTGGGTAGTACTACTGGGTCTGACGAGCCGCACCTGTGTGACTCGAGGTCAACCGGGTGCAATTTGTCCTAATGAACATTGTTACGACCTGATAAGTCGTGACAGGAGGCAACAACTTATCACAGTCAGCTTCAATTGCGAAATCACTATGAATTAATATTTATTGTTAATAGATTAGCTATCTGTTACAATACGCTACTTATATATCACAACTGTTAAATTGTTTATATTTGAACGTCAACTCTTGAACTCACCAACTATTGTGTTGAAATGTCAATTTGCTTGAAAGATTATTTGGATGCCGCGGAAAGAGTACAAGACAAACGTTCACTTGAAGGAGAACTGGAATACGAAGCAGAATTATACGAGGACGAGGTAGAGAACGGATTGACACCAGGAATGACTGATGATGAAGCGGCATATGATGACTACCTTCGTAACAGTTCCGGTTCTGGTGGCGAGGAATAAACATACAAGTATAATACGAACGAAGAAACGACTATGTTAAATGTTTAGTTTTAAATGTTTAAATTATTTAAATGTTTTAAATGTTATAAATTGTTATAAATGTTTAAATTCTTTATAAATGTTATAAATCGTTTAAATTGTTTATAAATGTTATAAATTGTTAAAATGTTATAAATGTTATAAATTGTTTAAATTGTTTATAAATGTTATAAATATTATATAAATTATATAAAATGTTATAAATTGTTATAAATTGTTTAAATTATATAAATGTTATAAATGTTTATGTTTTAATTAAAAGTTTAAATTTTATTTCAATATAACAAAAATCCAAATTTTCAAAAAACAAAAAAAATACCGGTTTGGGCCTAACCGGTTTGGGTCCGAACCGGTTCCAAACCGACACAAACCGGTTTGATGGGTTTGGGATTTTTGAGATTGAAACCGGTTTGAACCCGAACCGGTTTGGGGCTAAACCGGTTTTGACCAACTTTGACCAAACCGATTTCGGTTTGGGACCCGAACCGGTTTGGGCCCCCAAACCGGTTTGTACACCTCTACACGGGTCCAGCATGCATTCTAAGGCTTTATTTCATAAACAAATTGTTTATCTTTTATATATGGGTTTTAAACATTGGGATGACGCGTGTTTGCCATATTATGCATTCATTTACATTGGGTTTGTCTTGTTTTTGCAAAACGCTTCCGCATGGTTTTAAAGTTTGAACTTTGGTTGGTTTTATCTTAAATGTGGCATATTGAGTCGTTATGAGTAACTATTGACTGTGATCCTGGTTTGTTCACACGCCTTGCGGTAAAACCCCACACGTGGATTTTGAGGGTGTGACAGATTAGTATCAGAGCCACTCCTGTGCCATTCGGGATGTGGGACATACCTCACCGAGTATGGTGACTTCTCGGGCTCATCGAGGACGATGAGTCCAAACAGGGGGTGCTTGTGACACCCTACACATTTCCCACATCGGCCGTGGACAGGAGAGATTCCTGTTCATAAGGAATGTCCGGTCTCTAATATCAACAACGCGTTTTGGCGTATTGGCTGTGGATGAGAGGAGAACTCCACAGTTAAGCGTGCTCAGGTGGGAGCAATCCAGGGATGGGTGACCTCCCTGGGAAGTTTTCACCCGGGCAACCAAAAGCAAATCCGTGAGCTCCTCATGAGCAAAGCGGACAATATTGTTGGTATGAGAGGTCGGGTGTTACAGAATGGTATGAGAGCCATTGGTTATAGGGAACTAGGTTACATACACACTAGACTATAACCGCACACAGTTAGTTAGTTAGCTGTTCCTTATTTCCTCTATTGCATACTCATTGGCATGCACATCACACCCTCTGCAGCATGGCATCGTCATCGAGAACTCCAGGTAAGCGACCGGCATCACCTACACGATCTAAGTCCCCACCTCCCTCACCTGTACCCGACTGGCCCCGTCTAGCTTATCCTCGAGGGGAGATTGATTGGGATCAACCTTTTGCATTGATGGAGCGTGACCCCCCACGAGACTGGAGTTTCTACCCCAAGTTCGTTGATCACATAATGTATAGGGAGCGCGTACCTGTCCCGAGGCCCAGGACTAGGAGCAACGCTGATCAGCCAATGCCTTCACTTCCACGGACGGTGCAGTCCAATGAGCAAATGATTGCTGCACTGGTGGCTGCACTGGATACTGAGCAGCAACGAGTCAGGCGACTCACGAGTGATGTTTGTACACTGCAGCATGAGGTGTACAAACTACGACATCAAATGGATGAACTCGAGGAGCGACACGGGAAGACCCTAAATGGGTGTCACCACATGGAAGACAGTTTTATAGCACTTAGAGGACGCATGACTGCTCGTGAACAGCGGGATGCAGTAGCCGATAACAGAATTGCTACCTTAGAAGCCCAATTGGCAGCGCTTCAGATTGCCATAGCTCCTGCTCCTGCAGAGGACCCTGGGGATGAGGATCCCGAGGAGGAACCCGGGGAGGAGGAACCAGTGGAGACGGAAGATGACAGTGATGGGTCGGATGTCGTCAATTGATTTCCTTTATATGACTTGGACTATGTAGTGTTTTCTCTCTTTTGAAACCTATGTGGGAAGGGTTGTTTCCCCACCCTAACGACAAACTTAAATTATGACATTGGTGAATACATTGTGACTCATTTACAATTTATTTATCTTGGTTATCATTTTTGTTATGAATGTTGTGGTTGCGATGATTCATTATTCCTTACTATTTACTGTACTTTAATGGGATAAATGTGTTTGATGTTACTCATTATTGTATTTGTGAATGTAAAGTGAAAAATGGATGCCCGTGGACGTGGACGTGGACGTGGGCGTGGGCGTGGGCGCGGACGTGGACGTGGCGCCGGAGACCATGGCGGTGGTGTTATAAACATGAACCCTGCTGAATTAGCTGCCTTGATAAACAAGCATGTTCAGGCAGCAGTGTTGCTGCCTAGACGGGACAGCCAGCAGGTAAATGATGATAGAAAGCTAAATCAAATATCCTGAATAACTATATAGGATATCTGATCAATGTTTGTTGTGTTAAAACATGACAACCGGTGTGTACCTATAAGTCCTTTATGGACTGTAAAACACACACCTACAGCGGTACTGAAGGGGCTGTAGGACTGGTATGATGGTTTGAGAAGACAGAGTCTGTTTTCTCCAAATGCAACTGCCCACCTATTAATCAGGTGAAATATGCCACCGGGACTCTGGAAGGTGCCGCTCTATCATGGTGGAACGCGCAAGTTCAGATGCTAGGACAAGCAATGGCAAATGGGCTTCCCGGGACTGAATTCAAAGAGATGATGACCAAGGAGTACTATCCTCGCAATGAAGTACAAAAGCTGGAGATGGAGTTCTGGCAACCTAAGATGTAGGGCTCGAAAATCGAGGCCTACACCACCCGAACCCATGAACTAGCCACCCTATGCCCGGGGATGGTGAACGAAGTGCACAAGAGGGTTGAGCATTACATACGGGGATTAGTACCCAAAATTCAAAGCATGGTGACTGCTTCCAACCCGGCCACGATTTAGCAAGCCATCCAGTTAGCTCATAAGCTAACTGATCAAGCAGTGGAGCAAGGACGTTTACCTAAGCGGGGCGTTGTGGCGAGCGTGCCCGACAACAAGAGGAAGTGGGATACTTCCAACAACAACAAATCATCATCATCCAGCGGTCAACCCCAATCTCAACAACAACAACAGCCAGTTCAGCAACAACAACGGAGGTTCGATAATAACCACAACTTCAACCAGACGGCTTCAAACAATCAAGGACCCAGTGGTTATGGTGGTAAACATCCTAAGTGCACTCGGTGTAATTACCATCATGTGGGAAGGTGTGATAATTTCAAGTGTCAACGCTATGGTAAGATTGGACACGCTGCTAAGAATTGTCGTGGTGAACTGTTAGGGAAGCCACAACAACCTCAGGAGACTCCCAAAGGTTGTTTTGAATGTGGGAAGGAAGGGCATTACAGGCGAAACTGCCCACAACTGAGGAAGAATGGTAATAGCAATAACGTCAATGGCCATAACAACAACAATTACGGTAACAACAACAATGGTGGCAATGGTACTGGTAATGGCGGCAACAACAATGGAGCCAAAGGGAGAGCCTTCATCATTGGCTCAGGTGAGGCTCTAAATGACCCCATAACTGTTACTGGTAGGTTTTCTGTTAATGTGTGTTTTGCTACGGTACTATTCGATACTGGAGCCAATAGGAGCTTCGTGTCCTTAAAATTCTGTAGTGTTTTAAGTGATATACCCTCCGCCTTAGAATCTAAATACACCGTAGAATTGGCTGACGGTAAACAGATCCATGTAACGCATATTCTTAGAGATTGTACGATAGAGCTTGCTGGTCATACTTTCGCTATAGATCTTATGCATGTTATGCTGGGGAGTTTTGATGTAGTGATAGGCATGGATTGGCTCTCTAATAAGCAAGCGAAAGTCATATTCCATGAGAAAATCATACGGATTTCGGTTGGTGATAAAATCCTTACAGTCAGAGGTGATAGGAGTGGTGCGGTGATAGGCATCATCTCATACATGAAAGCCCAAAAGTTGTTGCGAAAAGGTCGTTTGGCTATTTTAGAACTCGTCACCGATAAGCAAGCGGAAGAAAGGAGAATGGAGGACATTCCCGTAGTGCATGACTATCCAGAGGTGTTTCCAGAGGATCTTCCTGGACTACCACCTCACCGCCAAGTGGAATTCCAAATCGAGTTGACTCCCGGTGCAGCCCCGAATGCTAGGGCACCTTATCGATTAGCACCGAACGAACTACAAGAGTTATCATCACAACTTCAGGAGCCTTTAGATAAGGGCTTTATTTGACCTAGCACATCACCTTGGGGAGCCCCTGTTCTTTTTGTTAAGAAGAAGGATGGCACATTCCCGATGTGCATCGATTATAGAAAGTTAAACAAAGTAACCGTCAAGAACCGATACCATTTACCTTGTATCGATGACTTGTTTGATCAGCTTCAGGGATCAAGCTATTATTCGAAGATTGACTTGAGATCCGGTTATCATCAACTCAGAGTCCGAGAAGAAGACATCCCCAAAACTGCGTTTCGTACTCGTTATGGTCATTATGAGTTCTTGGTCATGCCTTTTGGGTTGACTAATGCACCTGCTGTGTTCATGGACCTCATGAACCGTGTGTGCAAACCCTATCTCGATCAGTTCGTCATTGTGTTTATCGATGATATACTGATATATTCTAGGACCAAGGAGGATCATGAAGAGCACTTACGAATGATCTTAGAACTATTGAAGAATGAGCAGCTGTATGCCAAATTCTCTAAGTGTGACTTTTGGATACGAGAAGTGCAATTTCTAGGTCATATTGTTAATGAGAAGGGGATACATGTTGATCCTGCCAAGATTGAGGCGATAAAGAATTGGACTATACCCAAAACGCCGAGCGAGATAAGGCAATTTCTGGGATTAGCAGGATATTATCGATGATTCATAGAGGGATTCTCTAAGATCGCACAACCTCTCACAACCTTGACTCACAAAGGAACGACATACAAATGGGGTGAGAGTCAAGAATCGACTTTTCAATCGTTAAAACAGAAACTCTGTAATGCACCGATATTGGCACTGCCAGAGGGAACGGATGATTTCGTGGTGTATTGTGATGCATCCATTCAAGGATTGGGTTGTGTCTTGATGCAACGAGAAAAGGTGATAGCCTACGCCTCGAGACAACTAAAGGTTCATGAGAAGAACTATACCACCCATGACTTAGAATTGGGTGCAGTGGTTTTTGCCTTAAAAATTTGGAGACATTACTTGTACGGTACCAAGTGCACTATCTACACTGATCACAAGAGTCTTCAACATATCTTCGAGCAAAAGGAGTTGAATATGAGACAACGACGTTGGGTGGAGCTACTAAACGACTATGATTGTGCTATCAAGTATCATCCGGTAAAGGCGAACGTGGTTGCCGATGCCTTAAGCCGGAAGGAAACAGCTAAACCCAGACAGGTGCGAGCTTTATAGCTTACTATCAGTACTCAACTGCCTAAACAAGTTAAGGAGGCACAGATAGAAGCCTTAAAAGCGGAAAATGTTGGTTCTGAGTCGTTAAGGGGAATGGATAAACAACTAGTGGTCAAAGAGGATGGAATTCGGTACTTCATGGATAGACTTTGGGTGCCTGTTTATGGAAATCTAAGGGATTTAGTTATGAGTGAGGCACACAAATCTAAGTATTCTATACATCCTGGATCCGACAAGATGTACCATGACCTAAAGGCGCACTACTGGTGGCCTAACATGAAGGCGGATGTAGCTATGTGAGCAAGTGTTTGACCTGCTCGAAAGTAAAGGTGGAATACCAAAAACCATCCGGACAGTTGTAACAACCCGAGATACCAATGTGGAAATGGGAACAAATCTCCATGGATTTTATTACCAAGTTACCCCTGACTAATACTAGTTATGACACAATATTGGTTATCGTGGATCGATTGACAAAGTCTGCTCATTTCCTTGCAATTAAGGAAAGTGACAAGATGGAGAAATTAACCTGATTGTACCTTAAAGAGATCGTTTCGAGACACGGTGTACCGATCTCAATCATTTCTGACCGCGACGCTCGTTTCACGTCACATTTCTGGCAATCACTACCGAAATCTTTGGGTACACGATTGGATATGAGTACTGCTTATCATCCACAGATGGATGGCCAGAGTGAGCATACCATATAGATGTTGGAGGATATGCTACGTACTTGTGTGATTGACTTCGGGAATAACTGGGAAATTCACCTGCCATTGGTGGAGTTTTCTTATAACAACAGTTATCATACTAGTATACAGGCAGCACCTTTCGAGGCGTTGTATGGGAGAAAATGTAGATCACCAGTTTTCTGGGCGGAAATTGGTGATAGTCAACTGACAGGTCCCGTGTTAATTCATGAGACAAACGAGACGATTGTGCAGATACGAAACCGTATGGCTGCAGCACGAGACAGACAGAAGAGTTATGATGACAGGAGATGGAAACCTTTATAGTTTCAGGTTGGTGACAAGGTTTTATTGAAGATCTCACCATGGAAAGGCGTAGTTAGGTTTGGCAAGCGAGGAAAGCTAAATCCGAGGTACGTTGGACCATTTGAAATAGTGGAAAGAATAGGTCCAGTGGCCTATCGACTAGCCCTACCTGATTCGCTAAGTGGAATCCACGATGTATTTCACGTGTCGAACCTAAAGAAGTGTCTAACTGATGAAACAATGGTCGTACCACTAGAAGAAGTTCAAGTGGATGAACAATTACGCTTTATTGAAGAACCAGTCGAGGTGATGGACTGTGAGGTGAAAACACTTAAGCAAAGCAAGATACCCATAGTCAAAATCCGTTGGAATTCGCGACGTGGACCGGAATTCACGTGGGAACGAGAAGATCAAATGAAGCTTAAGTACCCTCAACTATTCGAAAAGACGATGCCAGCAGACGAAGCTTAAGTACCCTCAATTATTCAAAACTCACTCGATTTTGATTTCTGTGTTTTCGATTTCTGTGTGCCAATGCAGTAGACCAGTGATGGAACACTCACCATGTAACGTAATTTTCGGGACGAAAATTCTTTCAACATGGGGATAATGTGACATCCGGTAATTTTCCGTTACCAAAACTCCGTTAGTTCCGTTAAGTCTTGCGTACACATGTCATGAGCACACACTAGTTGTCGTTTAACGTTGGTGACCCGATGGTAATTAATAATGTTAAATTAATTATAATTTAACTGATTATGTGATTGTTGTGTTATGCTTATGTGTTTACGCAATTTAAATGTTAACGGTGAATTTTATCGCGTAACGTGGAAACGTGTGTATTAATTCGTATGTTTTGTGTTTAGTAAAGATAAAACATGTAATTATTATTATTAGTCTATATGTTTATTAATCTAGCTAGAAACACTTTTAAAAAAAGTTTAAAGCTTAATTTTTATAAAAAAATACAAATGCAAGAGTTAAAGGGTGGTTATTGTAAATTAATTAAAAACAAAACCCCAACCCTAATCCCCACCCCATTCTCGGCCGCGACCACCACCCCAAACCCTCTCATCTTCGAAATCCAGCCTAGAACAACCAATTAGCTACGGATTTTGGTCGATTACAAGCGATAGAACAAGTTAGAAGCATCAATTTCAAGTCATTGCACGTTTATAGGTGAGTTTTACATGTTTTTGTATGGGTTCTATGTTTGGCCGAAACCCTAGATTCAAAAATCTAGGATTCAATGTTGATTGTTGTTGTTTGATGATGTTATCATGTTAGTTAGATTGTATACATGTTAGTTAACGTCGATTATGCAAGAAAGTTACGTTTTTGACGTGTTGTTCATAGGTTACTAAGAATAGTAACTTTATTTTCATGATATGATGATTTGATGATGGATTGATGTTGTTGAAGGGTTTATGTTGATGTATGTATGATAGATTGATGATATGGATGCTAGAAAACTAAGAATGAATGTTGTAGTTCATATATTTCCAAAAGTAGAAACTTTTGATCATGAAGGTTAGTGAATTATGATGTTTGGATGTTGTTGATTATGCTTAGATGTTGTAATGAACTTGAATTGGTGTATTATTAATGAATTCATGAATACATTGGGTGTTTGATAGATTTTGGGATGTGCTTTCCCAAAAGAGAAACTTTATTTGCACAAAGTTTGAAAGATGATAGTTTGAGCATGTTTGGGATATTAGGAGCATGTTAGTATGTTCATGGATGATTTCTAATGTGATAGAATATGTTAATTTGGTTGTATGGAATGCTTGGATGATCATGTGTGATGTATGGACTTTGATGATCATGTATGATGTTGAAGGTTGATTAGTAATTAAGGCATCATGTTTGGGACTGGAAATTGATTATTGTGGTGTATGTTGAATGCAATGAACATGGTTAATGAATATGATTGTGATCATCATACACGCGTGCGAATCTGAGGCCCCTACTTAGTAGGATTGGCAGGGTTTAGGATGTGAAGTCGTGAGTGGCTTCACATGGCATGTAGTGCGTGATTTGATCTTTGTGTGGCGTGTTAGTTATGTTATAACTGGTGGGCATGTTAATGTTTTAGATTCGCATGACTTGTATGATATTTAGTGGTATGATGATCTAAGTAATGCATTGGGTAATGTAGCACCTCATGTGATCCATTTGAATGTTAACCATGTATGTCATATGTTCACGTTTGCTTAATTGAATTATAACTCATGATGTCACCAACGGGTCAAACGGGTCAACTGGGTCAAATGTGTCTGTTTTCTGAAACCCTGAGTCTTTGGTTGTGGTGTGCTTAGGGTACCACGTGTTCTCTGTTTACATGTACTTATGTACTTACATGATCTAGGTAACCTCTGAAGGTTGTCTGCCCACTCTTTCTTCCAAGTAAACCCTAAGTAGTTGTTACGCATATCAGGTGAGTTCATGCCCCACTCTTTACTCAATCTCTTTTGGGGGAGATAGCATACTGGTAATTTACAAACGCTTTATATATTTAAGTTGTGTATAATATTAATATAGTGCTGTTTATCATGGAAAAGTCCTCACACTTTCGAATTGTTAATATGAATAACGGGAAAACTTGGGTAGTACTACTGGGTCTGACGAGCCCCACCTGTGTGACTCGAGGTCAACCGGGAGCAATTTGTCCTAATGAACATTGTCACGACCTGATAAGTCGTGACAGGAGGCAACAACTTATCACAGTCAGCTTCAATTGCGAAATCACTATAAATCAATATTTGTTGTTAATAGATTAGCTATCTGTTACAATACACTACTTATATATCACAACTGTTAAATTGTCTATATTTGAACGTCAACTCTTGAACTCACTAACCATTGTGTTGACATTTTTAGTATGCTATTCTTAGGTCGTTAACTCAGCTTGCCAATAGGAGCACAACACGGGTCCAGCATGCATTCTAAGGCTTTATTTCATAGACAAATTGTTTATCTTTTATATATGGGTTTTAAACATTGGGATGGCGTGTGTTTGCCATATTATGCATTCATTTACCTTGGGTTTGTCTTGTTTTTGCAAAACACTTCTGCATGATTTTAAAGTTTGAACTTTGGTTGGTTTTATCTTAAGTGTGGTATATAGAGTCGTTCTGAGTAACTATTGACTGTGATCCTGGTTTGTTCACACGCCTCGCGGTAAAACCCCGCACGTGGATTTTGAGGGTGTGACAGTCGTGAACATCCTCTGAAGCTCCACACGAAGTTAATTGGATTGTAATCGCCATTTGAACAACAATCAAGCTCTACTTTGGTCGCGGCTTACTTCTAAACTGTTCTTACTGATCTAATCTTCAAATCGGGTAATTAAACTCATTTACATACTCGAAATTACATGGGGTATCAAAGCCCCATGTTCATTTCTGTAATCATAATCGAAATGATGTTCAATTTGGATCACAATCGTTCTAGGGTTCATTGATTTGGGGGTTCCTTATTAATTGTGTTTTTATATTTTAAGAACCGGGAATTACCACGGCTTCGGCTCTTGGCCTACTGGTTACACGCGCACATCACAACCCTGAGGTCCCGGGTTCAAACCCGGGCACCCTCAACATATTTTTTAGGCCTTTTCAGCCTTTAAAAAATATATAAAAATTTCTAAAAATTATAAAAATCGGTTTTATAAAATTTTGTTATTTTAAAAATTATTTATTTATTTTCTGCAAATTTATTTCTTAAAGCACCTTAACATTTTTATATAAAATAATACTAACAAATGCTATAATTAGTTTATTTTTAATAGTAAACTTTAGATAGTTGAAATCAATAAAATTATTATTTGTCATTACGTTATCCTTAATTATAGATTAATTATATTAATTATAAAATTATATTTACATTCTATCATTTAGTTTCACAAATTATATAAGATGATTAATTAAGTTTCCTTATTAATATATATATATATATATATATATATATATATATATATATATATATATATATATATATATGATTTCAATAACTCATTTTATTTATAAAAAAACTCCCAAATTCTTATCGAAACCCTAGTTCTCGTTAATTCATTAAAATTTATTATTAAACTCAAAATCTTGTAAATATATATATTTAGGTACCTCGTGAAGGTTTACGTTGGAACGTTGCTTATTATACTTATTAATCGTCACTTTCATACTTATTTATCACGTGAGTATTTCTATACCCCTTTTTCATATTTTCATACTTTGGGGTGAAACATGTTACCTTATAATCATTGCACTTGTAAACTCGTTTGATTCTTGTAAACTCTTGGCAATTCACTATTATGTTGTGGTTAGTTGATCTTTGTAATTACCATGTATTGACGAATATATGTGCAATCATTAACTATTGCTAGCCTGGCGACGTCATAGATCTATGGGCCTGACAAGCCTGCTTGGTTAATCCAAGTACACTTAGCTAATCGTATAAACTTGTAAACGTGAGAACTTGTAAACTGTCAAGGTTTGATTGTGCATCTGTTTTACATCCCTAATTACTTTGTTCACTAATTTCATAACATGAATTGTCAACTTTTATATACTTATGTATTGAAAACTATAGAAATCTCACCAACATTATATTGACCTTTTATTTTTAACATGTTTTAGGAAATGCGCAAGTTTGATTGCCATCTTTAAAGCTTATTCACACCTAGGAATGGACCTAGTTAAATAAATGGATGGACATGAAATATTTCTTTTATGCATGTTAATTTCTTTATTTAAGACTTATGTTTGTAATGTTACCTTTGGAACTTATGAATAATATATTTGAGTTTATTAATAGCGTTATGTGGCTGTGAACGATCTTAACCCTCATATTTCGACGCTTCCGCCGTCAAGGTTGGGGTGTGACAGATTGGTATCAGAGCCCATAACTATAGGGATTTAGGTTATTAGAAATGGTGACCTAGACTATAGCGTATGCATGAACCTTATAGAATCATATTTCTATCTTGTAAAAATATATTGTTTGCATGCTACATAATGCTATGCCTCCTTATGTGCAATTTGATGCCTTAGCATAGGATTGCCTTTTAAATGCCTAAACATTGTTACTTGTCTCCCCTAAACTTATCTTTGACTCTTCGATTCTCCTCGAACATGAAGCCTCTTAATCTTATTCTCGACGACACGTGAGATCGCATACTTATTGTTTATGACTTGGATCTTTAGACGTTATGTCTAATCTATACAAATCTCATCAAGGTTTTGATTTCATGAACCTAAGGGATATTGTGTGACACATAGACACCTGTATTCTGGATTTCCTGGCAAAAGGCATTCGGGCTAAGGTAAGCATTTCGCATAAATCCTACGGGACTAGTTATGCTTACTGGGGATTTCTGGGATGAGTGATAAACTATGGTCAACATACACAATTTTCTAAGGCAAATGGGTCAATTTACCTTGACGTGTCAACGTTTCCAAATGGTAATGCGTTACCAAAACGGAACCATTCCATGTGCCTTACAACCTTTGACCTATTCTTGTTTAAATTACTATCCTTTATTATTCTCATTCCCGTGTTTAACTCATTTTGTATATCCAGCATGTCTCGTCACCATGGAAAGCGTGGAAGTTCCGAACGTAAACTCGCAGCAATGATCGCCCGGCAAATGGCTGTTGTGCTCCCGCGATGGTTGCTGAACTTAGCAGCACCTTAATGGCGAATAACAACAACAACACTAATAGAAACAATAGTGGTGGTGACAACAATGCTCATGGAGAGAATAGCAACAACCAACATGGGAACAATCGCACCTGCACCTTCAAACATTTCAACTCGTGCAAACCCACTAGTTTTAGTGGAAAAGAAGGAGCCACTGGACTTCTCGAGTGGTTCGAGAGTATGGAGAACACGTTCATCGTGAGCGAGTGTCCTGATGAATTCAAGGTTCGTTATGCTGCAAGTGTCCTTCAACAACGGGCACTAACATGGTAGAATAGTGAAAAGAGGAACCGAGGGACTGAAGCTGCCTTGGCATTATCTTGGGAAGAATTTAAAGACATAATGATCCAAAAGTTCTGCCCAAGGAGCGAGTTGCAAAAGCTGAAGGAAGAATTCTAGAATCTTAAGCAAGATGGTGGAAATCACTTGGCTGATTCCACCCGGCATCACAAGTTGAGTATGCTTCTACCACACATGGTGGACACCGTGCCCCGCAACATTGAAAAATTTATCAAGGGGGTACCACCTCAAATCCAAGATGTTGTGGTGGGTAGTAGGCCCACGACTTTGGAGGAGGCAATTACTATCACCGCGCAGCTCACCGAGAATCATATTAGGGCTGGCACTATGTCGGTGAAGGGTGCCAAAACTACTGCAAAGGTGACACCCGAGGCAACAAGGGAGGTAAGGGCCGAGTCATCCTCTCAAAACAAGAAGCGTAAGTTCACCCCGACACGCAACTACACCGTGACAGCACCAAATGTTCCTAAAAAACAAATGGTGGTTGCAAATCAAGCTCCCGTGGCTAGAGCTTATGCTGGGCCTTATTCGATGTGTAATACGTTCAAGTACCACCATGCGAGCAACATTCCATGCCGAGTCTGCTCGCTGTGTGGGAAGTATGGGCATTTGGTGGCTACTTGCCTTCGCGCGCAAAACAGAATTGGGATGCTTACCAACCGAACCTGCTATAACTGTGGCGAGCCTGGTCATATTCGTCCGCAATGTCCTCGTAATGCGGAAACTGTACCACCGGCTCGTGGAAGGGCTTTCAACATCAACACCAACCAAGCACAAGCCAACAACGACATGGTGAATGGTACGTCGTTGAACTTCTTTTAATCGTTTCTTGTCTTGTAAAAAAATCCTATCTGTGTTCATCATACCAATAATAGGTTGTTACCAAACAGGTATGTATCTTATAAATAGTCATTATGCTTCCGTATTGTTTGATTCGGGTGCGGATAGGAGTTTCGTGTCTTTGGAGTTCGAGCCCATTCTTTCTAAACCGCGTGTTCATCTGGAAAGATCCTTCACGGTCGAAGTTGCCGATGGAAAATCGATCGTCGTTGACGTCGTAATACGTGATTGTACCTTGAGCCTTAACGAACATGAGTTTTCCATCGACCTCATTCCCATGCAACTGGGAAGCTTTGATGTTATTATCGGCATGGATTGGTTAACCAAGCAACACGCGGAAATTCTATGCTTCGATAAGTGCATTCAAATTCCTTTACCGTCGGGAGATACTTTGAAAGTCTTTGGGGAGAAATCATCCCAAGGACTCAAACTTATGTCCTACATCAAGGCCCGAAAGTGCTTAAGTAAGAACTATGTACCTTTAATGGCGTATGTAGTTAATACGAAAGCCAAGGGTAAGGAACTGAAAGACATTCCTGTTGTGCAAGATTTTCCTGAAGTGTTTCCCGAGGATCTTAAGGGGTTACCTCTTGTGCAAGAAGTTGAGTTCAAGATTGACTTGATCCCTGGTGAGAACCCTGTGGCTAAATCACCTTATCGTCTTGCACCGTCTGAAATGCAAGAACTAGCTAGTCAACTGCTAGTTCTTCACCATGGGGTGCACCTGTGCTGTTCGTGAAGAAGAAAGATGGTTCATTCCGTATGTGCATCGACTACCGAGAACTCAACAAGCTTACCATCAAAACCGATATCCTCTTCCTCGAATCGATGACCTCTTTGATCAACTCCAAGGAGCGACCCAATTTTCAAAGATCGATCTACGTTCTGGGTATCATCAATTACGTGTTCACGATGACGACATTCCAAAGACCGCTTTTTGGCTTGACCAATGCACCTGCCGTGTTCATGGATCTCATGAATCGAGTATGTAAACCGTATTTGGATAAGTTTGTGATCGTGTTCATTGATGACATTCTTATTTATTACAAGACGAAAATTGATCACGAGATGCACTTGCAACAAGTTCTTGAACTTTTAAAGAAGGAGCAACTATACGCCAAGTTCTCCAAGTGTGAGTTCTGGCTAGGAAGTTCAATTTTTAAGGCATGTGGTGAATAGCCAAGGAATTCATGTTGATCCTGCTAAAATAGAAGCCGTGAAAAACTGGTGTGTTCCCACAACCCCAACAGAGGTTCGTTCTTTTCTAGGCTTAGCGGGGTTTTATCGTAGATTCTTTGCAAACTTTTCGAAGATTGCTAAGCCATTAACGGCGCTAACCCAAAAGAACCGACTTTTTGAATGGGGACCCGAACAAGAAGAGGCTTTCGAGACATTGAAACGCAAGTTGTGTAATGCTCATATTCTAACACTCCCCGATGGAAACGACGACTTTACCGTGTACTGTGATGCCTCTAATCAAGGTCTTGGTTGTGTTCTCATGCAACGAGGCAAAGTCATAGCATACGTGTCGAGGCAATTGAAGGTTCATGAAGTGAACTACACAACTCACGATCTTGAACTTGGTGCTGTGGTTTTCGCTATGAAGATCTGGCGACACTATCTTTATGGGACACAATGCATAGTCTACACCGATCATAAGAGTCTCCAACACGTGTTCAACCAAAAGGATCTCAACATGAGACAAAGACGTTGGATTGAGTTGATTAGCGACTACGACTGTGACATTCACTATCACCCTGGAAAGACGAATGTTGTAGCCGACGCGCTAAGTCACAAGGTCCACAACAAGACTGTCTCACTTCAAGAAATCCGAGATCGAAGGCAATGGTTTGATACGTTAGGGGAATTTGATACCGAGATTCATGTGGATGTCAACGAGGCTACTATCATGCTTCAAAACATAAGGATTGATAGTGATCTCGAGTTATGCATTCGCGAGGCTCAACAAGCGGCGTTAACCGACGAAGGGAAAGATGAAGAGTTAGTGTTTATCGTTCGGTCACAACTGGAGACGAAACCGAACGACATGTGGTACTTCTTGAATCGACTTTGGATCCCGAATCGTGATAACCTTTGACACTTCATTATGAACGAAGCTCATCAAACTCGATATTCCATTCATCCTGGCTCCGATAAAATGTACATGGACCTGCGTGGTCAATACTGGTGGCCTGGAATGAAGAAAGATATCGCGTCTTATGTTTCCAAGTGTCTCACGTATGCAAGAGTCAAAGCCGAGCATCACCAAGTGGTTTACTTGAACAACCTGAAATCCCTATGTGGAAATGGGAACATATATCCATGGATTTCATAACCAAGTTACCTCGCACTCCTCGTGGTCATGATAGTATATGGGTGATTGTTGACCGTTTGACCAATACGGCACACTTCGTACCAATACGAGACACATACAAAGTTTCAAGACTGGCTCGCATCTACATTGACGAAATTGTGAGTCGTCATGGCGTGCCGTTGCACATCATATCCGATCGAGACGCTCGTTTCACTTCGCACTTTTGGTCGTCTATGCAAGAACTCTTGGGTACTCAATTGGATTTAAGTACGGCTTACCATCCTCAAACTGATGGTCAAACTGAACGAACAATTCAAACCCTCAAGGATTTGCTACGACTATGTGTCCTTTACTTTGGTGGTGATTGGGATACGCATTTACCACTCGCGGAATTTTCGTATAACAATAGTTATCACTCGAGTATCAAGATGGCACCATTCGAAGCACTTTATGGTCGTAAATGCCGATCACCGATCTGCTGGACCGACATTGGAGAAAACTTGATCACTGGTCCTGAACTCATACAAGAAACGACCGATAAAGTCTCCACAATCCGCAAGAACCTTGAAATGGCAAGAAGTCGACAAAAGAGTTATGCTGATAAGCGCCGTAAGCCGTTGGAGTTCCAAGTTGGCGACATGGTTCTTCTTAAGTTTTCACCGTGGAAAGGTGTCGTTCGCTTTGGAAAGAAGGGGAAACTGGCTCCAAGATTTGTAGGACCTTTCAAATCCTGAAAAGGATTGGGAAAGTGGTTTATAGACTGGAACTACCTTCCGACCTTAGTGGAGTCCATCCTGTGTTTCATGTCTCAAATTTGAGAAAGTGTTTGGCCGTTGAGAGTCTGCATGTTCCACTGGAAGACATTCAGATAGGTGAGTCATTGCACTTTGTTGACAAACCTGTTGAAATAATGGATCGCATTATGAAGAAGACTAGAACCACAACTACTCCAATTTTCAAGGTTCGTTGGGAGAATAAGTGTGGAGCTGAGTTCACTTGGGAGCGTGAGGACCATATGAAGGCAAAATATTTGCATTTGTTCGCTTAGTTCATTCTTAATATCGGGACGAAATTCTCTTAAGTTGGAAGACTGTAACATCTTGTATTTACGTTTAACTAAAAGTTAGCATCGTTAAATTCTTGTAAGGGCTATTGATGGTATTTATGAAACTTGTGAGTTATTTATGGTTATTTGTAGTTTGTCTTTAACCCTTAATATAAAATCTAATAATATAACTATTAATGATAATAATTATGAAAATGGTAACAAAAATAATAACTAGAATAATAATAATGATACTAATAATGAAAGCATTATTAATAAAATTAATAGAGATAACTATTGAAATAATAAAGCTGATAATAAGATTGTTACAAATAATAATAATTTGTGAAAATATTAACCTTGTAAGAGTTAAAAACTTAAAATAATTAAGTTAGGGGGTTAATTTGTTAATTTTGAAACTTTAAATGAAAGTTTTAGCATGAAATAATAACATTTTAAAATTGAGGGACCATTTGTGTAAATAACCAAAACTTCAATTTGTTTCCCTCTCTACCCAGTTTTTCCGGCAGGTCTCCGGCCAACTCGCCGGCGACTCTCCGGCCACATTAAAACTTCGAAATCCGACGTTTTTAACCCCAAAAACCGACCCAAATCGTTTCATTTACATGTTTCGAACTTAAATGCATGGTTTAATTGGGTTAAATTATCGGTTATTACTCGAATCATCGAGTAACCAAAACCATTAAACGCAAAGAGTCGTTCGAACGTTTAAGGCTAATAATAATCAAATTAATTCAACCTAATCAAACGTCTATCTATTCTTAAATCATTACAACCCTCAATTTCTCCTGAAACAAACACCAACATTGAATTCGATCACCCACTTTCACCACAACCTGCACCTCAATCGAAATCAACCATCCGAACACATTAAACTGAAATTGATAGAGGGCTTAGGGTCGTGAACATCCTCCGAAGCTCCACACGAAGTTAATTGGATTGTAATCGCCATTTGAACAACAATCAAGCTCTATGTTGGTCGCGACTTACTTCTAAACTGTTCTTACTGATCTAATCTTCAAATCGGGTAATTAAACTCATTTACATACTCGAAATTACATGGGGAATCAAAGCCCCATGATCATTTCTGTAATCGTAATCGAAATGATGTTCAATTTGGATCACAATCGTTCTAGGGTTCATTGATTTGGGGGTTCCTTATTAATTGTGTTTTTATATTTTAAGAACCGGGAATTACCACGGCTTCAGCCCTTGGCCTACTGGTCACACGCGCACATCACAACCCTGAGGTCCCGGGTTCGAACCCGGGCACCCTCAACATATTTTTTTAGGCCTTTTCAGCCTTTAAAAAAATATATAAAAATTTCTAAAAATTATAAAAATCAATTTTATAAAATTTTGTTATTTTAAAAATTAATTAATTATTTTCTGTAAATTTATTTCTTAAAGCACCTTAACATTTTTATATAAAATAATACTAACAAATGCTATAATTAGTTTATTTTTAATAATAAACTTTAGATAGTTGAAATCAATAAAATTATTATTTGTCATTACGTTATCCTTAATTATAGATTAATTATATTAATTATAAAATTATATTTACATTCTATCATTTAGTTTCACAAATTATTATAAGATGATTAATTAAGTTTCCTTTCATTGTATTAAAATATATATATATATATATATATATATATATATATATATATATATATATATATATATATATATATATATATATATATATATATGTATATATATATATATATGATTTCAATAACTCATTTTGTTTATAAAAAAAACACCCAAATTCTTATCGAAACCCTAGTTCTCGTTATACATTAAAATTTATTATTAAACTCAAAATCTTGTAAATATATATAATTAGGTACCTCGTGAAAGGTTTACGTTGGAATGTTGCTTATTATACTTATTAATCGTCACTTTCATACTTATTTATCACTTGAGTATTTCTATACCCCTTTTTCATATTTTCACACTTTTGGGTGAAACATGTTACCTTATAATCATTGCACTTGTAAACTCGTTTGATTCTTGTAAACTCTTGGCAATTCACTATTATGTTGTGGTTAGTTGATCATTGTAATTACCATGTATTGACGAATATATATGCAATCATTAACTATTGCTAGCCTGGCGACGTCATAGATCTATGGGCCTGACAAGCTTGCTTGGTTAATCCAAGTACACTTAGCTTATCGTATAAACTTGTAAACGTGAGAACTTGTATATTGTCAAGGTTTGATTGTGCATCTGTCTTACATCCCTAATTACTTTGTTCACTAGTTTCATAACATGAATTGTCAGCTTTTATATACTTATGTATTGAAAACTATGGAAATCTCACCAACATTATGTTTACCTTTTATTTTTAACATGTTTCAGGAAACGCGCAAGTTTGATTGCCATCTTTGAAACTTATTCACACCTAGGAATGGACCTAGTTAAATAAATGGATGGACATGAAATATTTCTTTTATGCATGTTAATTTCTTTATTTGAGACTTATGTTTGTAATGTTACCTTTGGAACTTATGAATAATATAGTTGAGTTTATTAATAGCGTTATGTGGTTGTGAACGATCTTAACCCTCACGATGTTTCCGCTGTCAAGGTTGGGGTGTGACATAGGCAACTTTGTGACAAAGTCTATCGAGATCTGCTCTCATTTCCACACTGGAATTTCCGGTTGCTGAAGTAAACCGGATGGTCTCTGGTATTCCACCTTAACTTTAGAGCAAGTTAGACATCTGTCTACGTAGGTGGCAATCTCAGCTTTCATGTTTGGCCACCAGTAACAGCCCTTCAGATCTTGGTACATCTTGTCTGAACCCGGATGAATTGAGTAACGTGATTTATGAGCTTCATTCATTACTAGCTCTCATAAATTCCCGTATTGTGGTACCCAGATCCGTTCCATGAAATAACAGATTCCATCAGACTGGGCAGCCTTGATTTGCGCTGACAGATCGGAGTGAATGGTCATTTACCATGCGCGTACTCGACGAGGTTTGGGTGTTTCCTTTCGGCTGAGGGCGTCGGCCACCACATTAGCCTTACCTGGATGATACTTGATGGCGCAATCGTAGTCATTAAGCAATTCTAACCATCTTCATTGCCGCATATTCAGCTGATCATATATGTGCTGGAGGCTCTTATGATTTGTATAGATCGTACACTTGGTTCCATATAAGTAGTGCCTCCAGATCTTCAAGGCAAACACTACAGCTCCTAGTTCCAGATCATGCGTTGTGTAGTTCTTCTCATGTACTTTGGGTTGTCTAGACACATACGCTATGACATTACTGCGTTGCATCAGTACACATCCCAAACCCTGGATGGATGCATCACAATAAACAACAAAGTCATCAGTTCCTTCCGGTAAAGCTAGGATCGGCGCACTGCAGAGTTTGTCTTTAAGTGTCTGAAATGCTGATTCCTCTTGGCTACCCCGTTTGTAGATGGTTCCCTTGTGGGTTAGGGCAGTCAAAGGTTGTGCTAACTTTAAGAGTCCCTTGATAAATCGTCTGTAATAGCCTGCCAGACCAAGAAATTGTCGCACCTCAGTAGGCGTTTTCGGTACCGGCCAATCCTTGATTGATTCAATCTTTGAAGGATCTACATGTATACCCTTTTCGTTCACCACATGCTCAAGAAATTGCACTTCCCGCATCCAAAAGTCGCATTTTGAGAACTTTGCATACAATTGTTGATTCTTTAACAAATCCAGAATGATCCTCAAATGTTTCTCATAATCTTCCTTATTCTGAAAGTAGATTAGTATGTCATCAATAAAGAAAATGGCAAACTTATCCAAATAAGGTTTGCAAACACGGTTCATGAGGTCCATGAAAACTGCTAGGGCATTGGTCAGTCCAAAAGGCATACTGCGAACTCATAGTGCCCATAGCGAGTCCGAAGTGCCGTATTCGGGATGTCTTCCTCCCGAACCCATAACTGATGATAACCTGATCTCAAATCAATCTTGGTATAGTAGCTTGATCCTTTCAACTGATCAAATAGGTCATCATTGCGCGGGAGTGGAAATCTATTCTTGATCGTCACCTTGTTCAGCTCTCGGTAGTCAATACACATTCTTAAGGTTTCATCCTTCTTTTTCACAAAAAACACTGGAGCTCCCCAGGGTGAAGAGCTAGGACATATAAATCCCTTGTCTAGCAATTCCTACAATTGCTTAGACAACTCTTGTAGTTCGTTCGGTGCCAAACGGTACGGCGCCCGAGCGATCGGAGCTGCTCCAGGAGCTAACTCAACCTAGAACTCTACCTGCCTGTGCGGAGGAAGGCAAGGTAAGTCCTCGGGGAATACCTCAGGAAAATCTCTAACAACAGGAATGTCTTCCAGTCGTTTCTCCTCAGTAGTCTTTTCAGTAACCAGGGCTAAAATCGTCGAATGCCCTTTCCTCAAACACTTCTGAGCTTTCATGTATGAAATGATGCCGACTACATCACCACTCTTGTCTCCTTTCACCGTGAGTATCTCTCCATTAGGCAAAGGTATTCGGATGAGTTTCTCGTGACAAATGATTTCAGCTTGGTTCTTAGATAACCAATACATGCCAACAACGACATCAAAACTACCGAGTGTAATAGATAGAAGATCAATATCGAAATCATGCCCTTATAGACTTATCTTACAACCCTGGTATATATGAGAAGACTCGATCTTACCATCTGCTATTTCTACTGTATAGTTCGTATCTAAGGCTATAGAGTTAACATCTAGCAATCGACTGAACCTATGCGAAATAAAACTCCTATCAGCACCAGAATCAAACAGAATGGCAAAACAACCATTGATAGGAAATTTACCAGTTACAATAGAAGGATCATTATAAGCCTCACCTAAACCAATGATGAAGGCTCTCCCCTTGGCTCCACCAGTACCATTGCCATTGCCATTGCCATTTCCATTGCAATTATCAACACCTTTACCACCGCCATTGTTTTTCCTCAGTTTTAGGCAGTTCCTCTTGATGTGCCCGGTCTGACCGCACTTATAACAGCCTCTTTGTTCATCTGCTGGGCTGGTTGTTTAGCTGTAATGTTCACTCGGCAATCCTTAGCAGCGTGGCCAAACTTACCACACCTTTCACACGTGTTCATGTTGCAAGGCCCATTATGGTTGTAGTTGCATTTGTTACACTTAGGTAACGTCCTGGAGTAGCCACCACCATGCTATGATGAAGAGGAAGATTGATGGGATGAACGAGAGTTGTCAAACTTTCGTGGCTGTTGTGGTTGTTGCGGAGAGTTGTTCTGCTTGTTATTGGGACCAGATTCCCATTTCCTCTTATTGTTACTATCAGAGGTGGTCGATGTGGAACCGCGCGGGGGTAGTTTACCCTGCACTACCGCCTGATCCGTTAACCTATGGGCCAGTCAGATTGCCTCCTGTATGGTGTTTGGTCTGGAGGCAGTGACCATACCTTGAATCTCGGGTGACAGTCCATGAAGATACCTCTCAATTCTCAAAGGAGGGTTGACCATGTTAGGGCACAAAGTAGCAAGTTCGTGAGATCGAGTAGTGTAAGCCTCGATCTCGGAACCCGTCATCTTGAGGTCAAAATTCAGCCTCCAATTTCTGCACCCCTTCTCGGGGGCAGTATTCTTCTTTCATAAAGGTCTTGAAATCCTCCCAGTTTATTTGATTGGCAGTTTCAACACCCAACATTTGGACTTGAGTCTTCCACCACGACAATGCAGCACCGTCTAGAGTGTCGGTGGCGTACTTAACCCGATTTGCCACCGGACAGTTATACATCTCGAATACATATTCGAGTTTCTCAAACCAGCGTAGGAGTCCCACAGCTCCTTCCGCTCCAGTGAATGGATTGGGTTTACAGTCCATGAAGGACTTGAAGGTACAGACTCCTTGTCCTGTAATGAATTTAGATCAGGTCTTTAATTTTTTTTTGAATAGATGTTACGACTTAACCAGACTGACGGAACGTTAATGCCAGGAATAAATTTGGTATTGCTTACCGATCGAAGCGGCGTGCGGATTGAGGTTATGATTGGCGAGAGCATCAGCCACGTGCTGATTGATTAGGGCCGCCAGCTCGGCTGGGGTCATGTTGATGGTGCCACGACCACGTCGGCGTCCACGACCACGTTCAGACATTCTTAACAATCACAACATACAAAAATAGGTAATATGCAACATATCTACTTCATTTAAGTACAAGTAATCAAAAGAATTTAGCACACACACAACTAATAAGTTCAAAAAATAATTTGTGATCAAACAAATTGTAAGTACGTCTACAATGTATCAAACCAAATACTATAATCCAAAATATCAGTCGGATGGGAAACAACCCTTCCCATCTAGGTGTGAAAAAGAACAAAATTGTATGGTATTTGGAAACCTAACCTTTAATGTTGCGTTACTATTTTGCTGTGCATTCAAGGTGAATTCTCAGCCCCACTTTACCTACTTTCTTTGGGGTGAAAGAAACGTGTATTCAAAACGTATTTTCATTTGATCAGTATTACTGTAATATCACTTGTTTACTAGTGTTATACCATACTAAAGCCCTCATACTCGAACCGTTAATGTATGTACTATAGCGAGGTAATTCTGAGTAGATCTACTGGCTTTGACAAACCCCACCCGGGCTAGTCGCGCTAGCACAACGGTACGTCAAACGGGTGTTTAATTGACCTAATTTCTGTTGCTATGACCTGGTGTTCACAGCCGAGGCCTTTTTTTACATTCTCAGCTTTGGTTACGAACTTCATACACTTAGTAACTTCTTGAGTAGACTAGCTATCTACTGATATAACTTTGTTTAATGTATCAGTTTACTGTTATGTCCTGTTTATCAAAACCTGTGAACTCACCAACCTTGTGTTGATATTTTAGCATGTTTCTTTTAGGTTATTAAGCGAGCACGGCTAGGATCATTACATCATATCATTCGTCATTCGTTGGGTCATCTAGGAACATTTGTATTTTTCTACATACAATACATTATAAACTAATACGCTTCTGTAATTACTTTCATGTTTTCATTTTAAACTCTGATTTAAGAATTTTAATTTAAATGAGCAATTATGTTTTGTAATTATTGCATCGTTGAGTGTAACTAATGGCTGATATCCTGATATATCACGCGCCTAACGGTATTACCCCATTCGTGGAAATTGAGGGTGTGACTGATACCAATCTATCACACTATCAATTTCCATGAATGGGGTAATACCATTAGGCGTGTGACATACCAGGATATCAGCCATTAGTTACACTAAACGACGCAATAGTTACAAAACATAATTGCTCATTTAAAGTAAAATTTTTAATGTCAGAGTTAAAAATGAAAACATGAAAGTAATGCGGAAGAGTATAAGTTCATAATTCAAACGACGCAAACAAGCACAAAACCATATAAGTATAATGTGTAAAAAAAATGCAATTGTTCCTTGTCATCCCAATAAATAATGAATGATATGATGTGATGATCTTAGACGTGCTCGCTTAAGAACCTGAAAGAAATATGAAAGTGTCAACACAAAGTTGGTAAGTTCACAAATTTTGATAAACATAACATAATAGTAAACTGATACAGTAAATAAAGTAATATCAGTAGATAGCTAGTCTACTCAACAAGTTACTAAGTGTATGAAGTTCGCAACCGAAGCTGACAATGTAAAAAAAGACCTCGACTGTGAACACCATGTCACAGCAACAGAAATTAGGTCAATTAAACACTAGTTTGACGTACCGTTGTGCTAGCGCGACTAGCCCGGGTGTGGTTTGTCAAACCCCGTAGATCTACTCAGAATTACGTCGCTAAAGTACATAAATTAATGGTTCAAAAGTGAGGACTTAAGTTGGTACAACACTAGTAAACAAGTGATATTACAGTAATACTGATCAAATGAAAATACGTTTAGAACACATGTTTCTTTCACCCCAAGAAAAGTAGGTAAAGTGGGGCTGAGAACTCACCTTGAATGCACGACAAAATAGTCACGCAACACTAAAGCTTAGGTTTCCAAATAACCTGAATTTCAAGTAATATTTAATTAACGTTAAACATTAATTAAAACAATTTTAATTATTGAGAATTGAATAGTATGGTTTCGCGGTCGCGGTTCGATTTCACACCAGGCATCCACATTCACACAAACACGCATCAACCCCCACATATGGTTATCATAACCACACTCATAATATATATAAATACAACACTCTCATATAATATTCTACATGCACCATGCACACACAATATATATATACATATTGCATAACTACAAGCATGTTGTCATCCATATACCCACCACATGCACACAAAAACAACACTAACCTACTGCCTAAACTCACACACACATACCAGAAATATACATCTGCGAAGGAACAACACAACACATTCACATTACATACATACACATCGCATAATACTCAAATGCATAAACATATATATATATATATATATATATATATATATATATATATATATATATATATATATAGAGATATATATAGAGAGATATATATAGATATATATAGATATCTATAGATAGATATATATAGATATATATATATATATATCTATATAGATATATAGATATATATATCTAATATCTATATATATATATATATATATCTATATATATATATATATATATATATATATATGGAATTACACACTGCCGAGGACCCAACCACAATCAATATGCATATATATTGCAAAACAAACACACATACGACTACACCCTCGGCTACTTCCCCTTGCCCGCAACATACATACATAACTGAATACATACATACAACTATATACACATCATAGAACAAATATATTCGTATATACGCACCCACACCTAGATGTCCAAATGCACCCTGCGCAACCATATACATAAACAACACATACGTATAACCAAAACATATACAAGTACAACGTCCCGAAACCGGCACTGCACACAAACGCAACAAATGCACTCACTCATACGGCAGAAAACACACACACACGAGTAGAACACATACGCACGAAACGCGAGATCATAAACAAAGATTGCAACCAAAACCGTAACCGAACAACGAAACCGATCGCACGGAATTAAGGAACGTACCGATAGATGAGAGTTGCAATCAACCGTGCGAGTCGTCGAAGTTGTGATCGCCGAAGAGGGTTGCTCGACCGATGGAAGTGGTGGTTCGCGGAGGTGAGCGACGACAGCGGTTTCTTTTTTTTTTTTTTTGAAAATAGGGTTACGTGAAGGTTGAGGGGAAGACTTGATTTTATATGAATACACACAGCAAATTTACATTTTTAGTCCCCTAGTTTGCCATAATTTGCATTTGAGATAACTTAGTTTGATTTAATTAAGATTAGTTGCTAATAGTAATTATATTAATAATCATTATTATTTAATAATAACTAAATTGATTTATTTTAAAATAATCAGAGAGGGAGAGAGATTAGATTACAAAACCGATAATAACTAACCTGACAAAACACGGGTTGTCACAATTGTCATCTTCAATATCATCAAAAAATGAAACCTTTGTACGTTTTCGTCGTCATCTTAATTAACGACATCATCATCTTCATCATCGTCTTCATGTTTGTCGCTATGAACCATTGTTACGTTGATTAATGATCGTAAACAACCTTCAAAAATATCTACTATTCTGGTTTCACTTTTGAACACATTGAAATCATATAACTATAATTTCATAAGGTTTGAAATTGAAACAATTACGCTACCATCTTCATCTTCGTGAATAGTTTCATTTTCGTTGTCATCATCATCATCTCATCCTTAATTCATCTTTATCGTAACGCAAAGTAAAAAAATACATATGATTCCTAAATTTTTATGATTTCACTACAACTTTGATTTTGATTTGTTATATCAATATCAAAGATGATGATATGATAAAGTAAAATCTCGAATTCAACTCTTAGCAATCCTAGCCATCTTTGAAAAGTAAATAACTAGCATAATTAAGTAGAATAATAATAGGAAATCAATAAATACCTAAATATAAAATGACATTAACACCCTTTATGAATATCTTAAATTAAAAATATATTTATCAATGATTAGGATGAGTTCTCGCGAGCTTTAAGAGTAGTGTAAAGATCCTAAACACACACACACATATATATACATACATACATATGAGTCACACATTTCTTATCACATGCTAGTCACATGTCATTTTCACATTTTTTTAAAAGGTTCATAACTTTTTTTCACGACATCATTTTATCAAAAAAAAATTCAGCATTAATTTCAATATTTTTGTCTTTCTAACGCCTATCATATTGATACACTTTTTCTAAATAAAATTTGTCTACCTGTTTTTTACACATGTGTAAATCCGGTTTTACACATGTGTAAATCCGGTTTACACGTGTATATACGATACTACATACGTGTAAAATGAATTTCGTAAAAAAACGAGTTTTTCTATTTTTTATAAATTTTTTAAATTTTTTTATGAAAGAGGGAACGAGAGAAATATTTTTGTATATTTGTTTTTTATTTATATTTTATTTTTCAATTTATATTTTTTTATTATGTTTTGTTATTTACCATTTTGTCATTGAAAACTTGTGAGTCATATTGATTCCTAAGTTCTCACAAAAAAAGAAGTTTTCATATTGGCTCATAGGGAAGATCAAATGAGAACTCCTTTTTTTGTGAGAACTCTTAAGCCAATGTAAGCTACTAGTTTTAATTGCAAAATGGTAATTAACAAAAACATAATAAAAAAGTTTATAAAACAAAAAAATAACATAAAATAAAAAATAAAAACACAAAAATATTTCCTTAGTTTCCTTCTTTCTTAAAAAAAATAAATTTTTTTTATAAAAATAAAAAAAATCTCTTTTTTTACAAAATTTGTTTTACACATGTGTAATACCGGATTTACATATGTGTAAATCCGAACATGTGCAAATCTGGTATTACACATGTGTATAAGCAGATATACACATATGTAAATAACAGTGAACGATTTAAAAAAAATTATCAACATGGTAGGCGTTGGAAAGATAAAAAATATTGATATTAATTATGAATTTATTTTGAAAAAATATGTCGTGAAAAAAAATTATAAATGTTCTTTTTTAAAGGGAAGGCATGTGATAACAAACGTGAGGCTTATATTGATTTTTAGAGTTCTCACAAAAAAATTATAGTTTTTAAGATAAACTTATCCTATATATATATATATATATATATATATATATATATATATATATATATATATATATATATATATATATATATATATATATATATATAGGGTAGGGTTATCTTGAGAACCACCCTTTTTAGTGAGAACTCTAAGAACCAATATCAACCACACATTTTAGCCACATGCAAGTCACATGCCACTTCCACCTTTTTTTAAAACGTTCATAACTTTTTTTCATGACATTATTTTTTCATAAAAATTTCACCATTAATTTCATTATTTTTTTATCTTTCCAACGCCTACCATATTGATATATTTTTTTAAAAAAATTCATCCACCCGTTATTTACACATGTGTAAATTAGTCATTACATATGTGTAAATTCTGTTTTACACATGTGTAATTCCAAGAATTACATATGTGTAAAATGACGTTCGTAAAAAAAACGAGATTTTTTTTTTATTTTATATAATTTTTTTATTTTTGTAATGGTAGAGGGAAACGAGAAAAACACTTCTGTGTTTTTACTTTTTTTATTTTATTATTATTTTTTATTTTATGATTTTTTTGATTATGTTGTTGTTAATTACAATTTTGCCATTGGAAACTAGTGGTTCACATTGGTTCCTAGAGTTCTCACAAAAAAAGGGAGTTCTCATTTGATCCCTCCCCTATATATATATATATATATATATATATATATATATATATATATATATATATATATATATATATATAGACTGTACACTTTTATCGTCATATATTACACATTTTACTTATTATGTAACTTATATGATATTTTATATTGTCATCGCTCTTTTTTGTTATACCATGATTTGTTTTGGGCTAATCATATCTATGCATTACCTAGAACTTACAGTATACTATTTCATCAAGTTCTTAAAGTGTGGGGTTTCATATTGTTGGGCCCTTGTCATACTTGCTATATTTAGTAGTCATTACGAATTATTAAAAAAATGTTTTAAACAAACCTGATTATGGGTTGGTTGTTACACTTTGAGTAAATTATTGAATTAAAGTTGTTTAGTTAACTAAAAGAATTTTGTTTGTTTAGCTTTACTTATAAGTTTAAGGTTTAACTACACCATATTCTCCATGCACAACACCAACTAGTCCGGTTGACGTTCCACACCTCAAACTGGCTAAATGCCTATGATTTGTAAGATTCGATTTATACAGTTTGAACTTTATATTATAAATCTGCAAAACCGACTAACAAGCCTTGGTTTGGCTGATTTGGACGTTCTGAACGGTTTATGAACACTCCTACTGTTTACTTAGTATGTGAGGGAAGGGGAGAAGAAAGATAGTGATTTATGTGGATTGTGAGTGAGAAGAGAAAGAAATAATGAGGTTAGACGTCAACTAGACATGTTTTTCATTTCTTTATCGATGATGTTTTATTTCATGTTTAATTCATTATTCTTCTGCTCAATTCATTGGACATGACGTACATGGCAATTCTATTTCATATAGAAATTATTATCCAACTGTTTGATTGTTCTTATGTTCAATTCCAGCCTTCCAAATAGCAACAACTTGTGCTTTCATGAAATCGTTGAATATCGCCCTTGTGTTTCAATGAACATCGCTGCTCTTGAACCTATGAAATCGTTTGATTTTCTTTATTGTCAAATCCTAGTTTGATTTGAAAACAATCAAATGGATCATGTTTGATTATATGCAAAGGGTGTTTGCTTTTGTTTGTTAAGGACTTTGAGAGTCACATTTGATATGACTTTCATTTGACATTTGGTATTTGATTGAAGACTCTAGTAGACATAAATCTTAGAACGAACAAGAAAATATAATAAAAAAGGATAGGGGTATTTTAGTAAGCTTTAAAAGTAAGACAAAGAGGAGAAGACTAAAAGAAGCAAGGCTTAAGATGCAGGCTTGAAAGACATGTGTAAGGGGAAAAGGAACATGCATCAATTGCTTATATCATATGTTTAAACTCTACTCAGTTTAGGTTTAAAGGGTATAGTAATAATAACAAGATTTGAACATGTGTCTTACCCTATTGGTGGAATAACATGGTAATCTTTTTCTATGATTAATTCTGTAATTAGTATGAGTAAAATGATTAGTTTGGTAATTATAACTATTGGGAAAAAATTCAAAAATCTCATGTAGAAATAGAGTAAATTACAGAAAAGAAAACTTTTATCTTAGTAACTAATTTTATCTTTCAATATTTATCTTTAAATAATTGACCCTTTAGGTTTAAAGAAAACTAGATAATATGTATATGATTTGTTTCATATTGACCCTTTAGTCTTACTGTTATAAGTTTTCATTGTTAAGTTAAATAACTTGGTTATCACATGAGGGTATATGTGTAAAAAAACCTTAGGTTAAACATATTATGAAAATCGATTAAAAAAAGCTTGAACCAAGGAGTAAAACCTCAAAGAAATTTTATATATATTTTTATAAAGAAACCTTAAGACCGATATATTTAAGGATTCCATGCAAACATGTAGTAGTAACAATTTTGGACAACCAAAAACTTACATACTACATGTTTATAGGTTGGAGACATGAAAAAAGATTTACACTTATAAAATTTACCCTATCAATAGTAAGTCTATGTAACTCAAGTCCCAACAACAATCATTCCATCGATCCACCATGAACCAATCAACCAATTAAAAGACAAGAGAAGGTAAGAAAAAGTTTGTTTTAGAGATAAAAGATGTGAAAAAGAAGTTAAAGATTGTTAAAGAAAAACACAACTATCACAATAAGTATGACCGCAAGAAATATAATTATAAAACTTGCACGGGCCAATGATAAATTTAATTTAGATAATTAAGTGTTTTAAAAAAAAATTAGTTTGTATTGTCCAACACTTATGATTGGAACAAGTATGATTTTAGTTGTCTATTTTGAAACACTTATCAATGTCAATGCTAATGACTTTTTTATGAATCAATTTGTGTTATGTTATAACTTTGTATTATATTGCAAGTTGAATGTATTAAATTCATTATATATAAACCATATGATACATCATTTTTTTAATTACTTAAAAATAATATATATATATATATATATATATATATATATATATATATATATATATATATATATATATATATATATATATATATATATATATATATATATATATATATATATTATATTGAGGTGTTACTCATCAATCTTAACATTTTACTTATCATATTTTTCTTATAAGTTGTTTTTTTTTTTAATTACATGCGTGAATGTATTTTGAACACATATACCCTTATGTGGTAACGGCTAGCTAAGCTTGTAATTACTGTAACCCCCCAAAAGCATGATACATTTTAACAAGCGTAAGACTAAAGAACCAAATATAAAACAAACCATGCACATACTAGTGTAATTAATAGAAATAAAAGGTTGAAAACCGAAATAGTTACAAAGATAAAAGCTCATTTTCGTAATTTACTCTTGAAAATAACTTATAATTCATCAAAAGACAATAAGGCATATCATAAAAAATTAAATCCTTACCATTGAGTTACATGAAACCACTATGATTCTTAATTCAATACAGAAGGCTTGTAGAACAGAAAACATGTCAGTGTGCCAAAAACATATGTTCATGTTTCTTACTTGTGCAACACACTTTTTTTGGGTAGTTTTGTTTTTCTCTGAATATGTTTCTGCAATAAATAGATAAGTATTACATAAATACTTAGACAACAAAACGTAGCGAAAACAACATAGAACACATGAGAAGAAAAGAGGTTACCTTTTGTCTCTCCAAGGCCTCGACATCTGTTCGCTCTTTCCAATTGCTCTTACGTAGTTTGATTGGACGATTTCCGACATATTTACCTATAAGATTCAGCTCTTAGTAGAAGGAAAACAACTAGGTGATAAGGTAAGGTTTATTAAGAAAGAATGTCCCCGTACAAGGTATGACAATTTAGAACCATTTATATGACAAAAAGTCAATTCGTGTTGTATTTTGTTGATAATAGGATCAAACAGGTAAAATGTAGAACTAATAAAAAGCCAAATGGGACAAAAGTTACTTAATAAAACCTCCAAAATTGTTTGGCTGTGTGATAAAATATATTATTATTCTAATAATATAACATTTGCAACTATGTTCAATATAATAATTATTTATAAAAACAAATAAATCAAAAAAGGTGTTGAATGGCGACCCAACTCACTCATTCCCTTTGTGCTCCGTTTGTTCCAAAAGAAGCACAACACTTTACATTATAAGTTGTCCCAAATGCCTCTCTTTCTGGTACATTTTCAATTCTACTTCAGCAACTTTAATTTCTGACCACAAAGTTTCTTCCTTTTCTCTTTAAGAAAGGGTATTGATTGATCATCAAATGATTTTTTTTTTAAATGCGTCAAATTTTGTAATAAAAAGGGAGTTTTTTTCCCCTGAACAAAGGGTTTCTCTCAGGAGCAATTTCTTAATCCTATGGGATAGAAATAAGGTTTGTCCTCATCTCACCTCCCACACTCTATAGCAGGGATTGTTTGTTATGTTGAATGTTGAAAAGTTTTGGGACTAAAGGGAGCAGATCTTACCATTCATTTCTTTGAGAGCAGCAGCAAGATCGGATGGGTTGGAAAAACTAACAAATCCATATCCTTTGGTCTTGCCTGTTCGCTTATCTCGAACAACCTACCATCATAAACAGCATCATCATCATTATAATGTTCAATGTTTTGCAAGTAATTGATCAAAGTGAGAACTAAATGAACTGAAACAATATTGATTATAAAAAAAGGGAATGGATTAAACAAGATAATGAGCGCAAGATGCAGTAGATTAGGGAGCATGCATGCACTCTCGAGAGAAGATGGTAAACAGATTATCAGCAAACATAACACAAATGAAGTTGCATACTGCAGTTTGATCTCTGCATTTCCTTCCATCGTACCAAAAGAAGTTCTACTTGGCTTCTTTAAAACGAATGGTATTTTAGAAAATTCAGAAAATACTTATGAAAGTAGCTTTATTAACAGTACAATAAACTAGAAACACAAAACTTTCATACAGCTGACATAACAAACTAACAAAGGCACCAAGTAAATAACGATGATGAACTTTTTAATAGGAAATTGATACATCTTATGTCAAGGTATCTCCTAGAATAAGCAAACTCCGCTAACATGCTCTCTAAAGCACCGCCCATAAAAAAATAAACTAACAAGAAACAGGACCTGTCAATATAAATATGTAGTACAGTTGACTCTCCAATGGTTGTAGACATTATATATCTGATGTGCTTGACAGATTTCTAGATGGATAAAAAATGGATGATATGATACCCAAAAGGCTCTGAAATGCAAGCACTAAGAAAGACTGAGAGAATCATATAATAACTTAGATCTCCTGGAAAGAAGTATGGAGAAGAACAAACAGATCTTAAATGAGATTTAGGACTCAAGAACAAACACTCAGACACCACTAGAAGACAAACTTCTAAAAAATGTTCTTTCTTAAAAGTCATACACACAGTTGACAGCACCAAACAATGGGGACTAAATACAACCTCTTAAAAAATCTAGAGCACTTAAGATTGAAACGAAATCCAGATGAAAGATTCAGACGGTTATAGATAGAAGTCAAGCGTCAAGCCTTGGTTGTGCACATGTGTCTAAACTTGATTTAGGTTTTTCTACGTAGGCTACCTTTCACATCACTCATTTTCATCTTGTTAATGAGATAAGCAAACTGGTTAAAACTGCCAACCCTAGTCCCACCATATAATTTTTTCTAAGTTGCACAAAAGACAACTTAATTGATTCTTGAGTGACTATTGACATGTCACCAAATTCTAGTTTTATATGGAGCTATCCATTATTGCATCAGCTTCTTATATATTTTGGTTGGTGTCAAACTTCAAACTTGTCTTAAAAGTTTAAACTAATTTGGAACTTCGGTTTAAAGATAACATATTTGTCAGATTTATCAAAACATACCACAAATGTTTTGGGAGGACGCGCTTTTGACTGCACGCTACTCATAAGTAGTAAGTGGTTCTATATTTCTTTTTGGTATAAAAACATGTCATCATGCCTTGTGTCCAACAGTTTTCTTATTTCACACTGACCCTACTTCTCTTTATTGTGTGCCTTGTACAGATCTTCATCCTAGTGTGACTAAACATCATGACATGAAAAAACAGTTGATTGGACACTCGTCTTGAACATACATGAGTCTGTTAAGACTTTGACAATATTTCCACCCAATAGATGTTACAAATTTTGGTCAGAACTTTTGGAGGAATTGGGGGATTAGGTGGGGTGATGTACTTTTATTTAATTTAATTAAAAAGATATGCACTAAATTTGAGTGAAAGTATAATACCAACCAACATGTCAAACATGATGTGGGCGAGCACCATCGAGAGTCGAGACATGGCAGGTTTCCAGGAAACTAGGTTCTAAAAAGGATGGAAATTCAAGTATGTTCAGTACTTGCAACTGAGAATTGACATTTGGATCGTGTTTATTCCAATACTCATAATTTGCACATTTGTTATTGTAATTTCTCTCCACAAAAACGTAAGAATAAATGAGAGGCTACTGAAAAGACATAAATTCCCTTCAACAACAAAACAGAGAACAAATGGATGAAAAAAGAAAAGAAATCAGATTGTGTTTTTTATTACACATTTCAGTATGGCCTTTATTTATATCAACAGTAAGTGAACAACTGAACATTACCTAAAAATGTGAAAGTTCATTCCTACCCTTACGGATTCAAAACACATATCTAACATTCATCAACTCTGTAGCAGAAGCAAATTTTCAATGATTGTTCTTTTGGATCTGCATATGGATCAACCAATCGGTAGTCTTTAGGTCTTTAGGGAAGCCTTTGTCTGATATATATGCTCCAACTTGAGGAGCGTATACAACTATACAAGATGATCATATATTATCAGCTATCTACATACCTCTTGGTTTAGTAAAATTTTAATGCTTTCTGTTCGAGTGTTCGTTTATGATTTATCCCACATAATACTCCACCTATTCACCTAAAGAAAAAGTTCTAAATGATCCCATTTCCTTCTTACTGCTCTTTTGCTATTATTAGCCTTATAATGTGTCAGTAAAAAAGGCGAATGACTTGGATTTAGCTCTAAATCTGGAAAAATTGAAGGACTTTATCTAGCAAAGTTCTGGCAAAAAAATTACACCTTTCCTTCAATAGTATTAAGCTAGAAAAGAGAAGAACAAAGACCAACTATTGGATTGAGTTCTAAGCCATTAGCCATGTAAACAATGGCAATGACATTGAACAACATGAGAACTACTATTCCAATAACTAGCATATATACCACATAATGATGCTTCAGTAGAAGAAACTAACCTTAGCCATGTTGAATGAAGGAAATCGCGTGAAAGCTTTTGAAAGAACATCATCATTCACCTCATTACCAAGATCACCACAAAATAGACGATAATCATCTGCAAAACATAACTACAATCATGAAGAAGATGCCATTTCTATCAGAAAAGTACATAAAAATAAACCATCATGAAAAATGCAAAAACAAAAAGGGGAATATTTTCTTCAAAGCTATGAATAAAAAAACTTAGTCATCCATCTATACTTATGATGATCAGATGACTGCCCGTCATCCAGTATATCAACCACAATATACATGATGTATAAGGTAGTTCATACATGATACATTTTAAAACTTTCATCTTAACTAGTGTTATTCCAAGTGACTGCATTATCATTTTGTTATCTGAAAATAGTCATTTTTCCTTTCACCCCATAACATTCTTCACAATTGGATTTTCACATGTTTTGGATGCCAAATAGAAACACCTCTCTAGCCACTCCTTAAAACATTATTTGGATTCCATTCCACATTCCTTTTAATAATTCATCTTTTTTATGCCTAATATCTCAATGACACTTTTTACCTTCAGTGGTAGACAGATAACAATTTCTTTATGACCACATCCTCTGAACACGGTCATACCCAAATGTTAAAGAACATGGATACAATAAAGATGAATTCGACAAATTTTCTTGCTAGATAGATCAAATAAGGGGCAGCTTTGGTCTCGTATCTTAGATAACCAACTAAATTTGAGCTTAAGAAACCATCTAATTTCAAAAAATGAAAGAAGGTAAATCACATAAGATTCCAATTTTCAGGTGTAAGGTCAAACGCTAAAGTAAATATGGCCAAATGTTACAGGCACGTTATCATTATGTCTTTCAACAGCTATAGATCACCTTAAATGGGAACTTCTTTTCAATTAGGTGCCTTAAATGAGCTGTTTTGAAACTTTGATGTTTTTTTCTAGCCTAAAAAAATGGTAATCATTGTAGGTAATTAGCCTAAATAATAAGTAGTAGGGTAACTGAAAAACCATACTTTCTGGCCACTCAGCAAGTGTTGGATCCTCCCAAGCTAGACCAGCTGCTTTACGCGGAATTGCTTTCTTTTTCACCTCTGCTTTATGCTCCACTTCACTGCTTGCTAGTGCAGCCTTCACACTTTCTATTGCTTCAGGTGTAATCGTCTGTGCGTCCCTTTGAAATAACTGCTGTGCCTGTCAACAATACAAAAAACATTTCTCCAACTCTCAAGTTGCTAAATCAAAGATATTTATATCATAAAATCGCAAGCTCATGTTCTACTATTTGCAACTTAGAGGAATAAAATTCACTTGGTGAATGAATTTGACCCGGCCATTATCATTTGACACTAATGTATCGCCTTATCAGTTTGCATAACGTAGTTTCACAATCTTCTGACAAAAAAATGAAAGGCAGATTTCCTAAAAGGCTCAGATTGATCTGAAATACACAATAGCAAGTCTGTATAGTTCAATGGAATCATGGAACTGCCTTAGTAAACTTTCTTGAAAGCCATCAACTGTTATTTTCATCAAAGATTGATCATCCATAGTCACCGTAATTAAAAAGTGCTAATATGTTACGCTAAACATGAATGCATAATTGGGGTTGAGAGAAACTACCTGCTGGAACTGAGGAAAGTAGACTCCAGGGACGGAAGTAGACGGAGCAGAGTAGACGGGTGGCGGAGCGGGGTACTGAACGGCCGCAGGCGGCGGAGGAGGGGCGGCAGAAGGATAGGTGGTTTGCGGTTGTTGAAGGTGGAAGGGCATGGGGAAATAGGAGCCATTGCTGTTGGAGTATGTGAATTGGGAGGAAGAAGATGATGACGCAGATGAACTCTGTGGAATCGACATCTTCTTTCAACAATTGAAGCTCGCGATTCAGTAGGGAATTGGGAATTTGGAATGGAAAATTAGGGTTCTTATTTGCAATCGTAGAAGAAATGGAAAGATCGAATTGGAAAGAGGAATTACATATTTTGGTTTAGTAAATCACTAGTAAAGAGGACGTTGCGACACGATGTTAAAAAAATAATATTAAAATTCGTATAAACTAGAATCTAGCCCCTCACGTTGCAGCGGGGATGTAAATCATACCACGTAACATCTAACACATCATGCCAATGACCACCAACATAAAAAAACTCATATTAAACATAAATAAAATTGAAAAAATAAAACCAAACGAAAAATAAACGTAAAAACGTTGAATCACGCAGACGAAACATAAAACATATAAAATAATAAGCAAGTTGATCTAGGACCAGCGCGTTGCGATGGGGCCGTTAAACGGGTGAAAAATAAGCGTAAAAACGTTGAACAACACATGCACACTACGACGTGTTAACTCGTAAAATTTAGACCGAAACGTAAACCGGAAAATTTGTAAAATATAAAAAGTATAGGGAACCAAATTTGAAAGTATTAAAATATTGGGGCTAAATTATAAAATATATAAAAGTATTGGGTTAAAATAAAAAAAAAGTTAAAATATTAAAAAAAAAGAAAAAAATAGTACAACCAATAAAGCATATGGTACAACCTTTAATGCATATAAAGGTTGATAATTAGTATATACTAGTATTAAGCCCCCCGCGTTGCGACGGGGGGCATAAAACCATGTCAAGTAACACCAATGTCACATTCACATTAAAATACTTAAAAATAAAAAAGAAAAACGAACAAAAAGTAGACGTAAAAACAATGAACCATGTACGTAAAACGTAAAACCAGTAAAAGCAAAAGTCGATCTAGGACTCCATTTTGCTACAGTGCCTTTAAACGGGAAAAAATTAGTGTAATAATGTTGAAACACACCCGCACGTCACACCATGTAAACTCTCAAAATCTAGACCAAGATGTGAAACGAAAAATTTGTAAAAGATGAAAAGTCTGGGTAAAAGTTAAAAATAAAAAGTTATATAGCTTAAATTGTAAAATATGTAAAAGTATTGGGTTTATAAAAGAAATCAAACAAAAACAAAAGATGTAAACAACATTTGGTGCAAATAATACAACAATCAAAGCAACTTTAAGTTGCTAATTAGTATATATTAAATAAATATAATGATGAAACCTAAACTCAAGTCAAGCCAAATAAAGCGGACTTTTGCTCGTGTTTGTCTTGTTTTCAAACCGAACCGAGCTAATCGTCTCGTTTACAACCGGGCAGAAAATCGAACGACCATTTTTCAAGCGTTAATTTTCCAAACAAGCGTCGAGCATGCGCAAACGAGCGGCAAATAATTCGTACAACCCAACTATCTAGTGTATCGGCCGATTTATATTGCAATGAAAAAATGTGACAATGTGGGCCTTAAGTTTTAATGATTTAAAAAGCAGCTACATTTACTAACATTTTTTTATAGATAACTATATGTTATGACCGGCAATGAGACTAAAACTGTAGCAGGTGAGATGGAGAGAATATTGAAGAGAAAGATAATAGTGAGAGCGAGTAAAAATCGACTAAGAGTAAAAGCGGTGTCAAAAATTGTCTTTGATTGACTTAGGATATTACTTTTATGCTTAGTGTTAAGTTTTTTTAATAGATTGATTGATCTAGCATGTGCACATACAATTGTATATTGTATATAATGGATCAAATCTACTATAATCTATTTATATTATATTATATTATATATAATTATAATTCGAGCCTAACCGAGTCGAGCAGGTCTTTGTTCATGCTTAGCTCGTTTACAAACCGACCCGAGCCGATCGACTCATTTACAAACAAGAAGAAGTTTGAACGAGCATTTTTCTAGTAAAATCCGAACGATCGCTGAACAAATGTCAAGCGGTGAGGGCTTTGAATAGCCATAGAACTCATGCCCTCGTTCGTTGATAATATTCAGGGTTATATGGATTTTAATGATATTAATTTTAGTTTATTGGCTGAGATTAATTTCAACTCAGAAAAATATTTACAGACACTCATAACTTTTAGTTTATTTTGTTCCAATGACCCTGACTAAATGAGAATTAACACTGTTAGTTGTTTGATGACATGAACTACTTATATGGCCAAAGTACTAAGCAGAAAGTTGAATTCAAACCATCAGGTTCGTTAAACTAAAACTTCAGTGCCCTAAAACATATCAATCTTTAACTCCTAATCTGAACCACTTGACTCGTTGGGGTAGATTTCAAGTGACGATGTAGGGTCGACACCAAAAAACAGACCTGATGGAGGCTGAGCGGTGATGAGTTGAAAATTTGCTCAAAGTTGACCCCATTTCATCAAAAAAAACTAACATAGTTTAACTCTCAATTCGGATAGAATCGTTAGAGGAAAATAAGCTCAAAGTTATGAGTGTTTGTAAATATTCTTAAGTTAGGAATAATCTCGACCAATAAATGAAAGTTGGGATTTTAAAATCCAATAACCCTTATATTTTAAACTTATTAAAAAGAAGAAAGTAGTTAAAAAATAGGGTTGGATCGTTGACATGGTGCAAATGGGGAAAACAAACAATTAAAAAATTAATATTAATAAATGTAAGCAAGTACAAATTTAAATTTTATAAAAATTATATGTTAAAGTTGAAGGGAAAAATTATAACAAAAATCAAAACCTTGAATTAACTTTACTGACTTTTTAAAAATAAAATAACTTAAAATTGTATAAGTTAGGTAGCGTTGGTATGCAGGAATGAATGTGTAATGGAATAAATCATTTAAACCGAATAAAAAAATGTTTGTTTGATGAATAGGATGAAATGGACCATTAAATAAGTAATTTCATTTTCTTTAAACACATAAATTCATTTCATCCACCCAGTTTCTTTTTTTTCATTACATTATTTCTTACATCTTTAGTCACCATCACCACCACCATAATAACCACCACCGAGCACCACCGCCCACCACCTACCACCAACCACCGCCACAATAACCACACCGACAATCATTACCACCACTGGCCGCCACCGCCTCCAACAACCACCATGAATTACCACAAGCCACCACCAGCACTACAACCACAACCCACCACCACCATTAGTCACCACCATCTACCATCACCACCATAAGCATTTTTGTATTTTGTTTCTTCGTCTTTTGATACCTAACAAACAACACTAAGTAATGATTTATTTTTATAGGGTAATCAAACATGACAATAAGATGTAATGATTTATTTCAATCCTTTGTCCGTTCCATTATCTCATTCGTTCTGTTAATTCGTCCATTCCACTACTCCATATAAAACACACCCTTAAGTTGACTTCTTTTGTTTAGTCATTTTACTTATACTCGACCGGAATATGTCCGTTAGTGTTATACATGTTAGCAATTTGAATATTCAATACTCCAAACACCAAACCTAACTACAAATAATTTCATTGAATAAAATACTATAGCACTTCATCATCTTTTTTATCGATCCCCCAAATCACAGTGTCAAAATTCACACCCAACTGTTAATCACCTTGATACCATCCAATTGTTATTACTTATAACCCACATATTTAACCATCAAAAACCAATGAGCCTCGAATTATCACCCATAACTAAAGCTTGATATAGTCTATCAACCCAACCATTAATTCAATCTCTGTGCTTTTTTTCATGCTAAAATCTTCACATATGATAAAGGATGTTGAAATCTAGGGCTAAAGCTTAAGACCTTTTTAATCCGGTAAAATGGGGAGATCGAACAAGATATGATGGATATGTTAAGAAGCTTGGAAGTATTAGGGGATTATTGTTGTTACTACTTCGATCAGATTAATGGTTTCGACTTTTGGGTTTTTTCGAGCTATGTTGCATTCTAGTATGATGTTTATGTGCAAATTCATAGCATTGTGTTTGTGTTAGTAGGAAATCACATGACAATGGGATTAAATTTTAAGGGTTGTGTTAATTCAATTAGTGTAGGATTCAAGATCTTCAACAAGTTTTTTAGGGTTTTTGTAGTTCCAATGAATTAAATGATGCATATATGCATGACTATTTCACATTTTAGATGATTGTTATGTTAAGTTATGTGTATGAGATGTTTTTCATATATATCGACACAATAATAAATTAGATGAAGTTTTGGATGTGTATAAAAGCAAGAAGGACTTGAGGGTATAGTGGTTTAACATGATTTCATACTATAGTACTACTTCAATAAGAGTCTTGCAATAGGTAAGGAGACTTTTTTTTCTTATTAATGCATTAAATAAACTTTTAGTTATGGTACCATAATCCAACCCGTTATATGTTACTTTGTAGTAGCTACTTAGTTGCATTTTAGGGCTTCAAGTGTTATGGAGCATCAGGCTAGCATGTCTTTTTGTTTATTATCTTAAAATAAAGAAAGACCTTTAAAATGCTATCCTAATAAACTTATTTGTGGTTGGCGATTTGGTATAAATCTTATTCATTCATACATACAACGTTTTATAAGTGTGGTACCGGTAAATGGGGTAATGCAACAGTTTCACAAGGTTGGAGAGAACAAACAACACTTCACAGATAAAATAGGGAACCGACAAATGAAATAAAAAACAACTATAAGAATACAAGCACAACACAAGTATTTGGTTTTCAAGAATGATGTATATTGCTCTCAAGTGTTTTATAATTGTTACAAGGCTTAGTCCTAAGTACTAGTACCTGAGAAACTTTATACTACATTCTACAACCGACCATACTTTGAAGGCCAGCTGGAACATAATCTAGACAACAAGATTAATATAAAGTCAAAAGGCATATTACCTTTTAACTAGTGACTATGACATGCCTACCTCACATCCTTATCTATTACAAAAAGATAAAAGTATAAAGTAGAAAGTTACTGTTGGATCTAGAAAGGCTAGTGCAACCAAAACCAAAACACTTAGACAATTTTGGTACAACTTATAAAGGTCTTTTGAAGCTAAGTACAGAACTTCCGAAAACAAAGTCTTGGCTCTTCCGAAGTTCAAGACTTGGAAGAAATCAAGACATCAACTTCCGAAGTATAAAGATATGAAGAAGTCCTCAAGCCTCGGAAGAAGTAGCCTCTTCCGAAGTATAAGTGGCTTCGGAAGAACAAGTTCTTCTGAAACCAGTTAACCTTCGGAAGACACTACTATGAACCAGTGGACATAAGTATGGCCATTCTGACACTCCACTGCAAGTCTCTGAGATACTGCATGGCGCTTTCCCACGCCCATGTAGTTGACCATACTTTATTCCACTGTTTACCTTTTATCAGTTAGTACAGTTACCAACTTTAGTTGGTGACAAAAGGTAAGTCATGGTCATGTCATGACTATCTTATCTTAGATAATACTTTATCTAAGATACCTTAACTTTAGCATTTTAGTATATGCTTTAGTCATAGGTTCCAACTGGTATCAAAGTATATCTGGCTGTAGGATCTATTATATATTGTTTCTCATTGTAACTCATGAATATGCTTGTAAGTGTCTTGTAATACTTTGAGTTGAGAAGTAATATATACAAGTACCTTGAAAATTATTTCCCTGTTTTCTTTGTTACTTAGTATATTTGCAGGACCGGTTAAGGGCTTAAACAAATTACAACACAACAACACAATGAGGAGAGCAACTAAACTTTGATCAAATAGTGAACTGGATTAACCAAGTTGATACAAAGAACACAAGTAAAGTAAAGAGACAGAACAAGAGAGTTGGGTTTCAAGGAGGCAGTATATTGCTTTCTCAAGTTCTTTTACAAGTGTTACAAAGCATAAAGAAAGATACAAGAACTTGGAATACTTATACTACAACCTACAGCCGGCTATACTTTGAAAGCCAGCTGGATACAATTGACTAGACACTAACAAGATCAATTGTAGGATCAAAAGGCATATCTGCCTTTTGACCTTGTGACTATGACATGCCATAGCTCACATCCTTATCTATTACAAAAAGGATAAAGTACATAAAGTAGAAAGTTACAGACTCAAGACCTCAATGTATACTTACTAAAAGCATGGACCTTTTCACCAACTCATGTAAGTTGGTGACTTTACAGAGATGCAGCGGAAAAATGCTTTATGGAACAGTACATCAGATAAAGCATGTATACTAAAAGTCTTCAGAAGAAATCTGTCTTCATAGGTTGAAGCTTCAGAAGACTTTGTCTCTGAGGCTTCGGAAGACTTCATATTTGGCTTCGAAAGATATTGGTCTTGGCTTCGAAAGATTTTACACTTAGAGTATTTTCTAGTGTGTTGTGTAAAACTTCCGAAGCATTCTTTACTTCAGTACTTAGTGCATGTTGCAGAGACACATTGGATGTTTTGGATTGCATCAGACTTAAGGAATCCTTACAATATTATTATCAACTCTTAGAAGGGATTCTGCATCATCATCTGAACCGAGGGTGATTCAAGTGAGTTTGAGAGAAAAACAAAGTGTTAAGTGACCAAAAAACCGATCCTGCAATTGGTATCAGAGCTTTTTAGGCTCTTGATTGTGAGATCTTACCATCCAAATCAACCTGTTTTTCACTCCTCCTTTCACCACACGCAAAAATGGCCCTCAACCAAAAGTCTGAAGTTGAGATGGGGACGATGACTAAAGCACCTATCATCACATGGAAGGCTTCATCAGATATCAAGATAGCAAAATATGGCAATCTATTGTCAATGGCCCTTACAAACCAAAAGTGGCAGCACCAGGTGGAAACGGTGCCATGATAGAGAAGGCTGTAGAAGACTACTCTGATGAAGATCAGAAGAAGCTGGACATTGATAGTAATGCCATGACTGTTCTAATGAGTGTTATACCCAACTCCATCATGGTGGGGTTTAAGCATTGCAAGTCAGCTAAAGAACTGTTTGATGCACTTGCTCAGATGTACTCCAGCTCCAATGACTCCAAGAAGGATTCCCTGAAGCAATAGTTCGAGAACTTCACTTATATTGCTGGAGAGACCCTCAGCTAGCAATACTTCAGGTATATGGATCTTATTTCCTCCCTTCAGTCTGTGGGGATTGTCTTTGAACTAAGAGATCTAACAAGAGAGTTCATGAGTGCACTCCCAAATGAGTGGACGTTCTACTATGTCTCTATCAAGAGGACAGAAAATCTGAACACCTCACCATGAATGAACTTTATGACATCCTTGATAGATACCGTTTAGAGATGGAGAACAAGAGAGGGCATCAGGCAAGCAGACCCTTAAGCCTTCTTGCTAGCAACGCTTTAATGGTTGTTGAAGGCTCAGGACCACCTACCTTAACAGTACCTGACATACACCCATCAACCATCCTGTTCTTCTGGGCCATACATTACATTCCCTGAGAATCCAAGGTCTCAACAGGCTCAGCAAAGTTCTTTTCAGGACAGTTGTGCCTTTGTCTCAGGAAATGGGCACTCTATTGACTATCAGTATTGCTTTGATGATCTAGAGTGTTTCAGCCCAGATGATGTGGAGTATGTGGACATAGTCCAACAGATGGCTCTGTTAACCTACAGAGCAAAGTTCTTCAAGAGAACTGGAAGGCAATTTCCCTAGAACCCAACTAACAGCAAGTTTGGGTTTGACAAAATAAAGGCCAAATGTTAAAACTGTAACCAACTTGGTCACTTTGCCAGGGAATGCAAGGCTCCCAAGTCAAATCCAGGAACCCCACAGGCCTCCACACATCCCTCTACACCAAAAGCTACTGGAAAGTCAACTGAGATAGCTGTTGTGGCTCAAGAAGTTGATTGGAGCTTCATGGTACAGGATGTGACTCCTGCTCAAGCACTCATGGCTGGAACAGATGACAACAAGGTATATGAACATCTCTGTACTCCAGCTTGTATTGCTAAGGTTAAGTTATATCAGGACTAGAATATGAAAATTAAATCCGATATTGAGTCTTTAAATGTTTTAAAATCTGATTTTAAAAGGGCTGAATCTGACTATCAAAAGAAAATTAAAGAGTTAGAGAAAACTGTGTCCTTGTTAAAACATGAACATACATTATAAGACTCAAATCAAGGATTTAATATCCAGATTGTCTGAAGCTCAAGCCAAGCTTGTCACAGCTGAGGCTCAAGCCAAGAAGCATGCTATCTCTGAGCAAAACTTCCAAGCCATTCTTGCATCATCCTCTCACTCAAAGCTTTGTTATCAAAACAAAGGTGGGTTGGGAACCAATGAAATTGCTCCACCACATTCTTATGAGTCTATTAGACAACCAAGGTGTGGTACTGAAGAGCAAGAGGTTCCATCTGCTGACACACCTTCCCATGAGTCAAAGAGTGATGCAACTATGGAGACCATCACAGGGAAGAACCTGATAACTTTACCCACTCCTATTGGTGATGATCAACCCCTGACCACCAAAGCCAGAAGAAGCTAAGCTAAGGCAGCCAGAAAAACTGCAAAGAAAGTGGCTGAGTCCAAGCTGAAGATAGGCCCAATGCAAAAGGGTGTGTTCATCTCAGCTGGATTCCAGGTGGTAGGAAAGTCTAATTCAGGAAAGGGATGTAGTACCAGCACTCCTATCCTACCAAAGGATCAGAAGTTAAAGGAAAAGATTGCTGATGAAGAAAAGAAGAACAAGAAACAACAATCCTCAAGTTCCCAGAAGATTAACATTGCATGTATAATATGTGGTCTGTAAAACCACATGGCCAAAGATTGTTACTACAATCCTGCTAGCACACATTATGCAAATAATGTTAAAAGAGAAGGAGTCAAGGAAGGTTTCATATTTGGACCCTATCATATGGTTCAAGTGTTGAAGAAAGGAAAACTTGTCTCAGAAGCAAACTTGCTTTCGGAAGAAACTCATTCTTCCGAAGGGAAAATTGCTTCGGAAGACAAGGTCAAGAAAACTCAAAAGAACAAAAGAGTTCCTTTGAGACCTTCCGAGAAAAAGACTGCTTCGGAAGAAAAGGTGGTAAAGGTTTCTTCTGAAAAGAAAGAAGCTTCAGAAGAATGCCAAGCTGCACAAGCTTCAACAAGCTCATCTTCTATGATCAACCAAGGGATGGAATAGAAGATCAAGAAAGATGCTGCAGCCCAAACCTCTTCTTCAAAGACATCCATTGAACCCCCATGTATAAACTTTGGTTCAACTATGTCACTATCATTGGAAGAACCCAAGACCAACAAGGCTTGGGTTTCTAATCAAAACTAATAATCTCATCGTATGTGCAGGGACATCCATATGACAAGAATAACAATGTATGGATTGTGGATAGTGGATGCTCTAGGCACATGACAGGAAACAGATCTCTCCTTTAATAATTTCAACATTTTGATGGAGGTCCTGTCCAGTTTGGAGGTGAGGCCGGAGGATATATTTCTGGCAGAGGGAGTATATCCAATGGTAATTTAAAAGTTGACAAAGTACACTTTGTCAAACAGCTTGAACATAACCTGTTAAGTGTTTCTCAGTTTTGTGATCAAAAGCATGAAATGCTCTTCACAGAACATGAGTGCATTATCCTCAAACCCTGGATGACAGTTCCTCAGGAATTGGTGCTTCTTAGATCTCCCAGTAAAGGGGATATGTACAAGCTTGATATGAACAATGCTTCCCCACTAGGTGAAGTATCATGCTTTCTTTCCAAAGCTGATGGTGATGAGTCAATACTATGGCATAAACGAATGTGTCATGTGAATTTTAAAACAATGAATAAATTGGTTAAAAATAACTTCGTACATAGTTTGCCTAAAGAGGAATTTTTCTTCAAAGATAACTGTGTTGCTTGCCTGAAAGGGAAGCAACACAGGGCATCTCATAAATCCAAAGTTGTTAACTCTATCACCACTCCATTACACTTATTGCACATGGATCTGTTTGGTCCCACAAGTATAATGAGCATTGGAAAGAAATCATATCGCTTGTGATTGTTGATGATTTTACAAGATTTACATGGGTATTCTTTTTAAGAACTAAAGATTAAACTACTGAAACTTTAAAATCTTTAATTCTTAGAATAGAAAATCAAATTGATCACAAGGTTAAGATAATCAGAAGTGATCAAGGGACTAAGTTTAAGAATCAAGTTCTTGACTCATTCTGTAACTCAAATTGGATTGCCAGACAATATAGTGCTCCCAAAACTCCTCAACAAAATGGTGTTGCTGAGAGGAGGAACATGACACTTATTGAGGCTGCTCGGACCATGTTAGCTGATTCAAAGCTGCCTCTTACATTCTGGGCAGAGGCAGTTAGCACTGCATGCTATGTGCAGAACAGGGTTCTTGTAGTTAAGCTACATGGAAAAACCCCTTATGAGTTATGGAACAAGATGCCATCGTTCATTAGCTTTCTAAGGTCCTGTGGCAGCAGGTGTACCATACTTAACACAAAGGACAATTTGGCAAAATTTTCTAAAAAGTCGGATGATGCTATCTTTGTTGGATATTCCTCTAACTCTAAAGCTTATAGAGTCTATAACATCAAAAATCAACAATTTGAGGAATCCACCAACATTGTTGTTAATGAGCACACTCTTTGTGTTAGGGGGAATGGCCCTGATCATATCTTTGATTTGAAATTGTTTCCACACTATTCTAAACCCTCTTGTGAAAATGTTTCAGCTGGAACAGGTACTCAAAGTGATTCTGTTGAAGACCAATTGTTTGAGTTACCCGGACCTATTCCAAGTTCTCCAAGAGTTGTTGCAAACCAAGCTCCCACTATTAGCAGATCTGATAGCATGACTATCTCAAAAAATAGTGGAGCTTCAACCAGTGGTCCACCTAATGAGCCTCAAAACTCATCCGGTGACATTACACAACACCAAGCTGATGGAAGTAGCATCTTGAAAGAACAAGAAACTGTTAATGCTGCTTCACAACCAACAATGATGATGATGTTTCTCATTCATTCATTCAGTCTTCATTGAATGAGTTTGAAACAACAACTGGTCCCAGTGTTCAAGCTCCTGAGCAAAATATGTCCAATCTGGATCTATCTTTGCAACTGGAGGTGATCCCTAGACTCAGGATCCACAACACTCATCCAACTGAGAACATCATAGAGGAAGTCTCTGAAGGTGTGAGAACAAGAGGACAAACTCACAATGGAAATGTCTGTTTGTACTCATGCTTTTTATCCCAGATGGAACCCAAGAAGGTAGAAGATGTCTTGAAAGATAGTAGCTGGGTTGAGTCAATACAAGAGGAGTTGCTTCAATTCAAAAGATAAAAGGTTTTGAACCTATGTCCGCTACTATTCGGTCAAGTACCAATAAGCACCAAATGGGTTTTCAGAAACAAGAGAGATGATAGAGGCTTGATCATCAAGAATAAGGCAAGACTGGTAGTTCAAGGATACACTCAAGAAGAGGGAATCGATTATACTGATGTCTTTGCACCTGTTGCAAGACTTGAGGCAGTTAGGATCTTCCTTGCTTATGCTGCATCCAAGAATTTTACTGTCTACCAGCTTGATGTCAAGTGTGTCATTTCACCCATTTAAATAACCCCGACTTGTCACTTTAATCTTTTACCAAATTTACTGCCCAGAAGCTTCCTTCGTCTCCAATTTACCCAAGTTCAAACTTATCTCTTTGCAACCTTTCCCACAATGGCGCTTAACCCTCAACACAACCAAGTCGCACTCCTTGATTCATCAAAGGATGCTGACTTCTCAGACATTATTTCCTTTCTCACCCAATCTACCTATTACACCACTCTGACTGTTAACCCCACTGTTTACTCAAACCATATGGCTGAATTCTAGGGCAACGATCAGATTGAAACCCTAAATGGAGAGGGTAATAAGGTCGAGCATTTGTGGCTAGGATTTGATCATATCCGAACAACTCATCAAGGAGCATTTGGAGCTTCACGATGAAGGAGCTCCTACTGAATTCCCCAAGTCAGACCTAGACGACACATATACCCAAATGGGATATGGTGGAGATGTGAGCAGGTCTACTGTTTACAAGTTCAATTTCTCATACAACTGGAAGTGTTCTCCACTGTTTGTCTAATAAGTCTGGGGGATGGGATCAGATCCCATATGAACTAGGATGCCTAGTTCATGGGTTGGTGAAGAGCCTCCGCTTCAATTACTCAAGATTTGTGCTACATAACCTTATGGGGAACCTCCAAAAGGACACATTCTATATGTATCCCAGGTTCATTCAGCATCTTATCAACTATGAGCTGGACCAGAGTCAGCTTGTCTGTGCAGCTGTTCTACCAGTTCCTCAAATGAGGCCGACCATCTTCAAAGTCTTGAAGAGAGTGTCCATAAACTACACTGGAAGACACACTGAGCTTCTTCAGGTTTGATTGAGCCAATGGCTCCTGGTGACATCCCTGTTAACCCCACAGGTGATGAACCCACACTAGCAACTACCATCACTTTGCCAAATCTACCTTCTCACCCCATCACAATCACATACCAGAGACGCCCCAAACGAACCCTTGTTCAATCTACTCTGATTGAACAAGCTCCTCCTGTTCAATCCAAAAAGATTAGAGCGGAAACATGGGCTCCCACTCAGTCTGAGGTCTCACCATCCTTCACATTTGACCTCAATAAGGGTATTGAGTCTCCTCAGTCTCAATCCCTTGAGCCTGAAACCCAAGCTGTAGACCCTCAGGGTGAGTCTTTATACTCCCCTGACCAGCCAAAAAGGGACAGCCCCACCTTATGCTCAATGCCAATAGACAATGACCAAGGTCCCGGGTCATTAGGCTTAACCTCTATATCCTTCACTGACCTATTGATAGGAACTGATGAGGAGATTATGTCTCTTCAGGTCAATAAAGTTGATCCACAACACCCTCTTAAGGATCAACAGAGCCTAGAGAGACCTCTTATCTCTAGCCCCCATCAGCAAGCCTTAACTGAGGTGAGTCCCACTGATGTGGAGGGGACTCATGTAGATTCAGCTGCCACTACTGAAGGAGCCTCATTGGACCTTCAGGATAGTGGTAACATTACTGAGACTGAATCTACGACAACCATGCCATTTGATGACTCTGAAAGAGACATCATTAGGCAAGGGAAACCAGCGTGCCAAGAAACGACATCTAGTGGTGAGGATGAACGTACTAGGTATGTTACCTCATCTCCCTATGATTCCTCAAAAGAAGATGAGGGAATACTGCAACTCACCATTCAAGACCTACTTTCTAAAGTCTCAAACCTTGAATCTAAGGTTAGGACTTTAGAGGATAGGTCTGCCACTCAGCAACTTGAGATTGACATTCTCAAGGCCAAACTAGCTGAGAAACAGATTGAGAGGTCTGTTAGGCATGTACCTATTCAGGTCTCATTGACCTCTTCCTCTAGCTCATCAAGCTCTTAGGATGATGCTACCAAAAAAGGGGAGAGTGTTCAGGGACAAAGACATGAGGAACCACAGAGTCAAGCTCTTTCTACTTTAACTTCAAGATACCCTATTCAACAAGTTTTAGTTTTTCCTGAGCCTCCTCTTGTTTTCATTCAAGTGGACCAAAGGATGCTCCAAGATCTCAACAGGTTCCTTAACAAGTTCCTGATGGAATCTTTCATTGAACAGCCAAGCCCTGATATGTCTGTGATATACTTTGGAGCTTAAGAGCTTCAGAGGTTGAATGCACCCTCTACCACTATCCAAGAAGTTGGTCAACCTAAGGTCCAAGTGGAACCTGAGATTGATTTTGAAGGGGAAACAAGGACCGATGGTCCAGCAACTGAAATAGTTGGGACAAAGAGTGCATTCCCACAGACTTCCGAAGCAGAAATCAAAGCCTCGGAAGAACCATTTCAAACTTCCGAAGCTGAGATTGAAGCTGCAGAAGGACTATTTTCTCTATCCGATGATCTAGTTGTCACAGATGCAATCCTAGAACTAGCATCTGAGGTCAATAGGGAGGATTTTCTCACCCAACCCTATGCTCAAACATCATCACTAACTCCAGCTCCCATCACCACCACTCAACCTGAAACCTCTACTCAAGAACCTCTAAAGTCTAGCACTTCAGGAGGAAGCAAGGTTAGAAAAACTTAAGAGGAAAGGTAGACTCCCAACCGGGAAGTTGCTAGCTGCAAGTAGCAAAGCGAATTCAGCCAACCAGGAGGCTATCAACAACAAGAAGAGGGTGGAGATCATTGACAGACTTGTCAAGCTGGGAGCTGTTAATGAAGATGTGCTCCTGCTACCATTAGAGGAGTTAATTGAGTTAAAAAGGCAACTTTGCTACAGATTCAACAAAAGGAAGAAGGAGCAAGGTTGGCCTTGGAGGAAGAGAGGGAGAGAAAGAAAAGAGAGGTTGATCAGCAGCTTAGAAGTGAAAGGATAACTTTCCTAAACTCCAGAGGTTTCTCTCTAGAGGAATTGACTCCTCATAACAATGATACGATCTTGTGGCTTTTCAAGAAAGAACAAGATCAAATGGAGAAAGAGAGAAAGAAATATGCAAAGGAGAAGCTAAGGAAAAAGAAGAAGGAGGAGGAAGAAGCAAAACTCACTGCTGCCAGGAAGATAGGTGATAAAGCCTGGATGAAGGACTATCTCCGGGCTCATGGCTTCTCTGGTAGGCAGGTGGGTCCAATGTCTGAGAAGACCCTACAGCGACATGTCAGTGACATCAAGGCTGACATTCGCTCAGGGAAAAGGAAGGAGATGTATAGAAGGGGACAGGGGATGATCTTCAAACCAACACCTCAACCTCAACCCCAACCACAACCTGAACCAATCCCTTTCACATTCCCCATTAAAACTGAACCAACCTCTGAGCCTTACACCCCTGAACCTGCACCATCATCCATACCTACTTCCTCACCACAACCACCTAAACTACCCATCCTCAAACCCAAAACACTTCCCAGAACCCAAACACCCACTATCTACCCAACAACCACCTAAACCATCCCCTCAGCCTTCCAAACATCTTTCTTTAGAGGAGTTTAAGGAGATCAAGATGAAGCTCATTAAATGTACATCCTTGAGCAACATCTCTTGTGAGAAGGAGTCAGTCAAGCTAATCTATGTTGATGGCTCCTCATGTTCTCTCACTAGAGATCAATTCCTTGATCTGCCTAGAGGAACATTGGACCAAGCCGCTAAACTCTTTGGCCTCAACTCGGATTCACTAAATGAAGAAGAGAAGAAGCTAAGAAGAAGGCTAGTGGCTCTGCTGGATACAAAGAAAGGGGACAAAGTGCCAAGTCAACCCCTTGTGCCTAGAAAGAAGATTATCTAGTGGAGGTTCGAAGACTCTTCTCACAACTTTGTTGTTGAGAGAGAGAATGGATAGCTAAATAGGGTCAATGCCTCATCTGTGCTACACTTAAGCAGATTCGTTATTGCTAAGTTAGTAGAGAAGCCATTCTCCAACCCCTCCAACTCTAAGAAAGCTGCTCACATCAGAAATCATCTGAGCAGTCTTCATCTGGCCAAGCTAACTGCTAGGACCAAGATTGAAGAAGAGTTGAGACTGAGAGAGGAGGATGAAAGGAAGGGATCAGCAACCAAAGGCAAAGCCTTTCTTCAAATGGTTGAAGGTCCTGAACTTGAATCAATAGTTAGATGGGAGTATAACTACAACTCCCGTCAACTAACTCTCTTCAGGGGGGCACAAAAAAGGGTGCATGTCGTTCAGAGTGATAGACTGGATCTCCTATCCACGAATGACTTGTACAAACTTCTCAGGCACCAGTTCAGGGAAGAACAAAGAAACGTATAAGCATCTTTTGTCCCTGGTGCTGAAGGTTTTGAGAAGCAGGAATAAGTGAGGTTTTGGTAGCATCATCCTAGGAAGAGTTTGTTGGATCTAGAAAGGCTAGTGCAACCAAAACCAAAACACTTAGACAATTTTGGTACAACTTATAAAAGTCTTCCAAAGCTAAGTACAGAACTTCCAAAGACAAAGTCTTGGCTCTTCCAAAGTTCAAGACTTGGAAGAAATCAAGACATCAACTTCCGAAGTATAAAGATATGAAGAAGTCCTCAAGCCTCGGAAGAAGTAGCCTCTTTTGAAGTATAAGTGGCTTCGGAAGAACAAGTTCTTCCGAAAGCCAGTTAATCTTCAGAAGACACTACTATGAACCGGTGGACATAAGTATGGCTCTTCTGACACTCCGCTGCAAGTCTCTGAGATACTGAATGACACTTTCCCACGCCCATGTAGTTGACCATACTTTATTCCACTATTTATCTTTTATCAGTTAGTACAGTTATTAACTTTAGTTGGTGACAAAAGGTAAGTCATGGACATGTCATGACTACCTTATCTTAGATAATATTTTATCTAAGATACCTTAACTTTAGCATTGTAGTATATGCTTTAGTCATAGGTTTCCAGCTGGTATCAAAGTATATCCGGCTGTAGGATCTAGTATATATAGTTTCTCATTGTAACTCATGAATATGCTTGTAAAAGTCTTGTAATACTTTGAGTTGAGAAGTAATATATACAAGTACCTTGAAAATTTCCTTGGGGGTTCTTTTTTACTTAATATATTATTATCAACTCTTAGAAAAGATTCTGCATCATCATCTGAACCGAGTGTGATTCAAGTGAGTTTGAGAGAAAAACAAAGTGTTAAGTGATAAAAAAACTGATCCTGCAATTACAGACTCTAAGACCTTAATCTACAGTTGACAAAAGTATGGAGATGTCACCAACTTGTATAAGTTGGTGAGTGTTTAGAGATGGCAGCAAAAAGTGGTTCAACTTTTGTCAAAAGCATGTTAGAGAAAGCATGTCTTCTTTGTCTTCGGAATAAATCAGTCTCTTGGCTTCGGAAGACTTTGTCTTGAAGCTTCAGAACACTTCATCTTTGGCTTCGGAAGAAATGGTCTTTGGCTTCCAAAGATTTGACACTTAGAGAATTTCTTAGTGCTTTTGTCAAATCTTTCGAAGTAAGTTTCTTGTACTTCTAAAAGCTTGCTAAGAGCTCTTTGGTTTGCATCGGCCTCTAAAGAAACTCTTCCAATAAGCTTCTGCTTCTCGATCTCAGTATATCCACTTTGACGCTACTATAATACTATCCATATATTGCATGCTAGTAGATAAAAACAAAATTCCCTCTAGTTCCATAGAAAGAGGTATATTTTAATCTTCTTTTTGTCAAAGCTAGATTGCGCAACAATATTGTCTTTAAAGTTCAATGTAAAGCTTCAAATTTTGGAGATGTATGTAGAATCCATAGAAAGTTCTAGTTAGAAAAGTGACCGTTCAAAAGTAGCTATGTTTGGGGGATGAAGGATGATCTCTTTCTATGAACGCATATATGTTTTGCATGAATTATGATTTGCTAAAGAAAAAGGAGTGAGCAAAAAGTTTCAATTTTTGTTAACTTTTAGTGTTGTGATCAAATATATATGTTTTTATTTTGTTAGATAACCATAAGAACCTGTGAAAGAAAACTCATGAGGCCCCATTAATATCTTGCTAGCCAATAGGTTAAGGTAAAGCACAAGTTGTGCTTACTATGGTGCAACCCTTGAATGCCACATTTTTTCATTTGTTTGCATTATCATATAATTCGTAGAATATTTAAATGAAGTAGAAATGTAACAAATAAAGGTGCAATTCAACAAAACATAAATATGAGCAATGCGTAACCCAATCATAGCTAATCTAGTTGCAAAAATTTACCAACTAATGGGCAACTGTGTACTATTTTGAAATGATTACCGATTTTTGAAAAAGAAGTTTGCTTTCTACTTGTCAAATGTTATAACAAAGGTGTTGGGATATTAAAGCATGAAGCTACTCAAAACTAGGAACTAACTCAACTATTGCTAATATGGTCTACCAATCTTTAATCTGGTCTTGGCCATGCACAATCTCCTACTAAAAACAATTTATCAATTGTTGTAGTATCCTATGTCAGTGCTGATAAGTGTTGGAATAACCTTAACTCTACAATTACCAAAGATATACTTCTTAATAGGATGGACGATTTCTTGGACAATGCCACATCATACTACTTTATGTGAATATGTTATCGTCATTAATATGAGAGCTATAACAATGCCAACTAAGTAGGATGGACGATTTCTTGGACAATTTCTTGAGACATCAAGATTAGAAGTTAGTGGTATTCTATTCTTAATGGTATGCTCATTCCTATGGTGCAATTTACCGATAGAGGTGATATAATATCCAAAGATCATTCCAAATATTCAAAAGAATATATGAAGGAAATAGCTTATCAGGATGTGCATCCTAAATAGTATCATTCACTGATTCAAGAAGTTCACTGCTACAAAGAATCTTTGGGAAGCACTAAAAGCAAGATATGAAGAAACTAAATATATAAAGAAGAACAAGAGAGATGTTTTGAAAAAGTTTGAGAACTCCAGCTTTTTAAGTGGAAAAACCATGACCGCAACTTATTCAAGATATGTTGAACTCTTAGACTCTTTAGTTGAAGCAACTATAAAGATGGAAAATAGCGACATTCTAATGTGTCGGGGTTTTTCTGTGTGTTAATGCATTTATTATGTGTTTTACATGTTTGTTAATCTAAAATACAATTACTATAAAAACTAATTAAATTGTAGATGTATCGAGCTAATAAGATGCAATTAGGATGTTATTCGGGAGTTATAATAGAAGCCGAAAGCTCATGATAGGAACATTACTTAGAAAAGAAGGGACGTAAATTATATCCCTATGGACGTAGTTTATGTCCTATTAAAATTCTATTGAAAAGGGACATAAATAGGGAAATACAATAGTGGCAAAAAATAAGTTTTTAGGGGGGGGGGCATAATTTACGTCTGACATAATTACGTCCCTATATTATCAGGTTACGAAAATTCAGGATTTTGTGATCTATTTGATGAAAAAAGGGTATTACAAAAAAAATATTTTCCCAACTGTTTTGAAGAATACAGAGGGCAATTTTGAGAGCAAAAAACATAACTGACTCAGTCTTTCATGCCATCGATTCCTACAATAATCAATTTCGATTTCATGACGACCATGAGCGGCTAAAACACCTATAATCTTCTTTCGGTGTAGGGTTAATGATACTTGTTTAACGCTACTTGTTCTTAGTTTCGTCTGGAGTTTTGATTGGCATGTTATGCTATATAACATCATTCATTGATTGATTTTTTTAAACAGTTTAAGTTTATTTTGAATTTAATCTAATTTTCATCAATTCTTCATTTCTTTACATCATGAATATTGTAAGGGTTAGGTTTTTATTAGCAAATTGAAATTGGTAGTTTATGAATAGGTTTGTTTACAAATTGTTCTATCTTTATACTAAAATTGATCAAATCAATATGATCATATCTTGTGATTGTTTGCTAAGTGTGACTAATCTACAAATTGTATTTTACAAACTTCAAGCCTAGAGTGGATGATTATTTTCATTGTTGTTCTCACAATCAATCGAGTTTGATACTTTGCAACATTGTTTTCTGGTTCAATTGTTATGAAGAAACCTTCTCGCTTACAACCATGACCAAATCCACCAGAATATTGATCGACAATACTAGTTATTATGATTATGAGTTATGAAAAATGGTTCTCAAAATGTCTTTCCTTAATGGACATCTAAGAAAATATGGCTCAGCCAAAAGGTCCTGTTAATCCTAAGCATCCGGATAAAGTATGTAAGTTTCAAAGATCCATTTATGAATTAAAGCAAGCATCAAGGTGCTCAAATCTTTATTTTGATAAGAAAATCAAACAATGTGAATTTATTAAAATGAAGATGAGTCATGTGTTTACATGAAGACTAGTGGGAGAACCATTGTATTCTTGATCTTGGATGTCGATAACATATTGCTCATTGGAAACAACATTTCAACCTTAAAGGATGTTAAATCATGGTTAGGAAAATTTTTTGCGATGAAAAATTTAAGGGAAGTCGTATATATACTAGGAATTCTATAGGTATATATTCAAGAGGCTTACTAGCTTGAGTCAAAGTGCATACATTACCAAGGTAATCAAATGCTTCTCTATGTAAGATCCAAAGAAAGGTTTCTTATGAATCGCACATGATACTATTATAGATAAATCCCAATGTCCAAGTTTAGATGAAGAGATTAGCAAATTAAAGGGATTCCATATGCTCTATAATTGGATCCATTATCTACGCCATATTATGCACTAGACCTGATGTATCACATGCTCTAAGTATGACAAGCTGTTACCAACATAATCTTGGACAAAGTCACCAGATTGATATGAAGAACATCGTTAAGTACCTTTAGAGGACTAACAACATGTTCCTAGTGATGGAAGAATGAAGGATGAACTTACTATGAGGTGTTATATTGATGCAAGCTTCCAGGCTGATCGAGGTGATTCACAATCACAATCAGGATATGTGTTCACTCTTAATTGTGGAGCAATTGCTTGGAGAAGCCCCAAGATAAAGGTAGTTGCACCATCCACAACCAAGTCTGAAAACATTGTTGCTTCGGAAGCAATGATAAAAGTTGTTTGGATGACAAAATTTATACTAATCTTAATGTGGTGCTAAGCATCGAGAGACCTATGGAGATTTTTTTATAACTCTAAAGCTATAACTCAAGTTGAAGAACTAAAAGCACATCACAAGACAAAGCATGTTAGGAGGCCATTCCACTACATTTGAGAGATAGTGGAGGAAGGAGATGTAATCATGTGCAAAGTGTATACAAATCTGAACTTAGCATATCCTTTCACAAAGCCCATTCCTGAAGCAAAACATGAGGCTTGTGCTAGTGCTATAGGGCTTTGTATGTGTAGTGATTTGATATGATTTATATTTTACTACGTAGAGATTTTGAGACTATATAGCAGTATCATTATATCTGATTTGACTTGTGTCTCTTACATTAATGCATATCGTGTTCCATATTAGCATATTTAGATCCATGAATGACTAGGTTATTCTTTAAATTCAAAGTCTGTTAAAGCTATGGGAATAACTTTGAACAAAGATGATTCTAGATTGTTTGTTTAAGAAAGGCATGTCAAAGATCATAAACATTTATAGAATGTAAACTTTGGATGTGACTACTTTCAAGGACATTTCATAGATCAACATCTTAAGCATCTTGAAAAATGGTAGTGTCTTTGCATCCTTAGACCTAAGATACATATTAGGGCTTGATTTCATGAAACATTGTTCTTTGACATTACTTAACACTTGACTAGGTAGTAATAGGAGTTCTTATTGGGAATAATATGAATTGTAATGAGAGGAATACGTAGTCAACAATAGGGGTTCTCGTTGGATGTGACTGCTTTCAAGGATATTTCATGGATCAACATTTTAAGTGCCTTGAAAAATGATAGTATCTTTGTATCTTTGGACATGAGATACATATTAGGGCTTGATTTCAAGGAACATTGTACTTTGACATTACCTAACACTATTATTTGACCAGTTGGTAATAGGGGTTCTTGTTGGGAAATATGAATTGTAGTGAGAGGCATATGTAATCAATAATAGGGGTTCTTGTTGGATGTGGCTGCTTTCAAGGACACTTCATGGATCAACATCTTATGTGTCTTGAAAAATTGTAATATCTTTGTATCCTTAGACCTGAGATACATATTGGGCTTGATTTCATGGAACATTATTCTTTGATGTTACCTAACACTATCCTTTGACCATGTATGAAAAAAGGGGTTCTCGTTAGGAATAATATGAACTGTAGTGGGAGACATATGTAGTCAATAAGGGAGCTATACCTTTATAAGGTTGATATTTTTAGACCCCTTGATGATTCAGACTGATTTAAATGCATGGCCATCTCAAACTTGTGTTTTAACTTAATCCCTCAAATCTTGATCGAGTAACATAATATTTGGACACCAAATGAGATTGATGTCAATTTATATCTCTGGTTCAATTAGATATCTGTTACAAATGGATAATTTATAGTAAACCAAACATCATTATGTTAAAATAAAGAGCTAACTGAATGGATGTTGAAGATGATATTAACTTATATATTATTTTACGCAATGAGAAGTTGCTAGATGTCCAACATTGTCTATGATGATGTACGTTGAATCTTATGCAAGTTTGAGATTGTCAAAAATATATGCCCAAGACTCAACATGCTATAATTTTACCACTGATATATAATCCTAAAATGTCACACGCTAAGCAGCTTTTCCACATACGTGTTTGAACTTGGCTTTAACACGTGCAGCTAGTTGATGTGAAGTATATTATTATTAAGTTAAATAATAATATTCACTGAATCATTATCGTGTATTATTATATCTTATGGTGTGACTATATATATATATATATATATATAGATATATATATATATATATATAGATTATATATATAGATATCTAGATATCTAGATCTATATAGATATCCTTCTATATAGATCTCTCTCTATATATAGAATATATCTATAGATATCTATATATATCTAGATATCTCTCTCTATATCTCTCTCTCTATCTCTCTCTCTATATATTCTATCTTCTCTCTATATATATATCTCTATATCTCTCTATATATCTATCTCTATATATACCACCCCCCATGTGATCATATATAGATATTTACTTATATTAATGATTTAATGCAAGTATTATTTTGCGTGTTACAAATTTTATAAATTTTTCTTCTAAAGTATTAAAGACTTCACATAGCAAATATGAGTAGGATGCCATGTCATAGATACAAGAGCAACAACACACAATATTCTCATTTTGGTTATGTTCAAACTTGTAAAGTACCTTGGGAAAGAAAAAGACATTTTGAGTGAAAGTAGATATTATCACTTTTCTACTATTATTCTGAACCATAGGATTTGAGTCAAAGTAAAAAAAATCACATTTTAAATAAAAGGGTTCTAATTCATTTTGGGTGTAGTTTTAAAAAGAGCAAAAAGCTCAAAAAAGGTGTCTTTACATAATTTTGGTTTTGGAGATTACAATCAAACTTGAATACAACCTCTAATCTTTAATTTGATAAAGGTATTTGCAGGACCGGTGAAGGACTTGACAATTACAACACACAACAACACAAAGAGGAGATTAACCAAACTGGTCAAACAGTAAACTGGATTCACCACAATAATGATACTAAGAACACAAGTAACAAGTAAGAGACAGAACAAGAGAGTTGGGTTTCAAGGATGCAGTATATTGCTTTCTCAAGTTCTATTACAAGTGTTACAAAGCATAAAGAAAGATACTAGAACATGGAATACTTATACTACAACCTACACCGGCTATACTTTGAAAGCCAGCTGGATACAATTGACTAGACACAACAAAATCAATTGTAGAATCAAAAGGCATATCTGCCTTTTGACTTTGTGACTATGACATGCCATAGCTCACATCCTTATCTATTACAAAAAGGATAAAGTACATAAAGTATAAGGTTACAGACTCAAGACCTCAATGTACAGTTACCAAAAGCATGGACCTTTTCACCAACTCATGTAAGTTGGTGACTTTACAGAGATGCAGCGGAAAGGTGTCCAGCTTTATGGAACAGTACATCAGATAAAGCATGTTACTAAAAGTCTTCGGAAGAAATTTGTCTTCATAAGATGAAGCTTCGGAAGACTTTGTCTCTGAGGCTTCGAAAGACTTCATATTTGGCTTTGGAAGATATTGGTCTTGGCTTCGGAAGATTTTACACTTAGAATATTTCTAGTGCATGGTGTAAAACTTCCGAAGCAATTCTACTTCAGTTCTTTAGTGCATTGCTTGCAGAGAGACTTTGGATGTTTTGGTTTGCATCAGACTTAAAGGAATCCTTACAAACTCCCCCTAGGCTAATGCTACCAAAAGATTTAGAAGATCTTCAGATGTTAGTAGTCTTCAGCACAATCATGACCATACCCTTCTTCATTAAATGGTCAGGATCATTCAGACTTTCATAGTATCTTCTCATCTCAAAGAGATCATGCAGAGGTAAGTTGATTATGTCTTGCCATGTATAGACATTCTCAACACCTTGATCTCTGATTACATGCCATCTTTCTAGATTGGTAGAGAAGGTCCAGGATAAGATGGGTGTCTCAGCTGCAAGAGGAGCCACTTGTATTGGAATTGATTAGGCTGCCTCTTCATGCACTTCCTCAGGTTGATCTGACTCAGCCTGAGGTGTAGAGGTAGATGATTTAGGCTTCTTCTTCTTAGACTTTGGTTTAGAAGCCATCCTATTCTTCCTCTTAGATGACTTTGACTGAGAAGACTGGTCTGCAGCACCTTGTTGATCATCCTTGTCTTTCTCAGTTGGGTGTTCCTCCCTCACAAGTTCAGAAGGAGAGGGAGTTTGACCCTGCTGTGGATCAGAAGATGAAGCTTGCTGAGGCTCAGCAGGAGGTCCGGGTTGTGTTGTCTCAGGTTGTTCACCTTAACCTCCACTTCAGGTGGGACTTGACTTGGAAGAGAGTGTAAGTCAATCAGTTCTCCACTCTTGATCTTCTGCTTGATTACCCTTATATGCTCATCCATTGTGGATAGAGACATTGGGCGAAGTCTCCTTCCGGAGAATCCATACAGCTTCAAGAAGCTCATCATCCTTTGTCTGTCAGCAGACTTCTTCATACCCTTTTGGATGATGGCTCTTGACTTTACAGCTTCTTCCCTTAGCTTCTTCTTAGTTGTCTTTCTCTCCTTGACTAACTCAAGCTCAAGTTGTTTTAAGTACTCAAACTCAACAAAGTCATAGGACAAGGGAAGAAGTGCATCTGCCTGATAGAAGCCTGTGGCACTCAGGTAGTTGATCATTTTGATCCTATCTTCTTCTTTGTCTACCTGAGGTTCTTGTTGAACCACATATTCTTGTACAGGGCTTTCTTGAACTGGGAGAGAGTAGAGCATGCTTGTAGAGTCTTTTTCTCTTCTCCTCTTTGAATTAGAGAAGTAACCTTGAATCCTCTTTTTCTTTCATCTCTCTTGACACTTCCATGTCAGCTAGTTCATGTTGTTCTAAGGGGAGAGAAATGATTTCATCAATGTCATAGTTCCTGGTCTGCAAGTAAGTAATCCTGACTGCCCTCAACTCATCATCTTGAGTATTTGGTTTGGGGGCAGCCCTGATTGCAGCTTGCATAAAACCTGAAGACCCAGAGGAACTTTCTCCCCTTAGCTTCCTCTTCCTCTCTCTCTCTCTCTCCTCCTTATTTCCTCCTCAGGAGTCAAAATCCTTTTCCCTTTGTCACCCACAGACCTTTGTGACTCGGGATGGATAGAGGTTTGGCCTTCATTGCTTGGTGTAGCATCCATGCTCTGGCCAGAGAGAGGCTGAGAAACACCTTCACCGGCAGGTGTCTTGAGTTGCTTGGGTTGACAAGTGGCATATTGACTAGATCCAGACCTTCATAGAAGTTCAAATTTTGAAAGTCAAATACTTCTTGTTGCCCTTGAACTCTGTGAAGAATAAGGGCTCTTCTATCAGCATCATACCTCCACCTTATGATGTAGTTTGAAGTTCCTTGAGGCGGGATGACACAGCCCTTGGTATACCTTCCTCAAAGAGACTCCTGATGATAGAGTCTATAGAGTCCACATTAATGTGAACTTGAGGAAGTTGCTGAGAATGCACAATTGCAAGTGAGGATGGTGAGTCCTCAATGTCTATTCTCTGTGAAGAACTCCCAGGGTCTGTGACTGCAATGACTTTCTCCCCCTTTTTGGTAGCATCACCCACTTGCATAGGTGAGCTGCAGGATAAATCAATCACATCCACAGGTTCTTGTGTTCCTGGTTGAGCTCTTCTTAAGGTCTCCCAACTAGTTTTTTCTTTAAGATATGAAATCTCAAGTTGCTGATTATTGACCCTGTTGTGTAAGGTAGTCACCTGAGATTCAAGATGACTGACCTTTGAGACTAGGTAAGTGCATGTTTTAGACAATTTGTGCACCATTAGTCTCAGATTCCCCTCTTCTTCATCAGAAGAATCATTGGGGGATGAGATGATTGGACCAAAGTCCTCTCTCTCACCACCAGCTTGAGGTTTTTGGCTGCTGGTTGTCCTCTGCTCACTGGCAATTTCAGTTGAGATGTCAGTGGGCTGAGTTGCCATGGTTGAGGTCTTAATGATGTAATCACTTGCAGAAGTGAGAGCCTCTTCCATATGGACATCCTGAATAGGTTCAGAAGTGTCCACCTCAGTTATAGGTGACTGATGTGGGCTAGACTGAGGAGAGTCGGGAGTACTCATCTCTCTTTGAGTAGGGGAAGAGAAGAGAGACTCATGGTACTCACTGAATCCTAAGTCTTCATCAGTATAGAAGGATAGGTTGGGAATGGGTTGATTTAGATCTAAAGGCTGGGGATGGTAACTGTCCCCTGAAGGTTGTTCACTTGAGTGTTGAGACTTAAGTGAAGGCTTAAGGCTGTTAGGCTTGTGAGCTCATCAGGGTGAGCATGAGGAACCTCAGCCCTGATAGTTGAAGAGATGGGAGTGGTTTCCTCCTCAGGGGAAGTGGGAGCTCTAATGTCCACTTCCTCCTATAAAGGTGAGTATATGGGGACCTGTATAGACTCAGAGCTTGGTCAGGGGTTCGTTTAGATTTTCTTTGGTAGGTGAGGGTTACTTGAGGCCTTTTTAGTGGTAGAGAGAGATAGAAGGTGTGGGTTCAACACTAGCTTGTGTTGCTAGGTTGTCACCTTGAGCAATGAGCTCTAACATTTTAGGGACAAGGGCTGTTTCTACCCTTGAGAAGCCTACAGTTGGCTTCTTCATGATTTTAAAGATGCCAGGCTTCATCTGTCTCAATTTAAGAATATTATCTGTTTCCCTCAACTGTGAGCCCAGTTCACAGTTGAGAATGTGTTGAACATATCTAGGAAACATATAATACTCTAAGGAGTCCAAGTTAGCAAGTAAATTGGTATAGACAAATTGAGAGTACCTGAACTTGACCCCTTGAAACATTTCATGCACTATGAAGGAGAGATCCTCAGGAATCTGGTCCCACCCTCCATGCTTGTTTGACAAGCTGGTATTTCCACTGGGATGAGACCTTCCCTTTCCTGAAGGTCTTTACAGAGAAATCTCTCTCATAGACCATCTGCTCAAAGGAATGATTGACAGCTTCCTTTGGGAAGGACAACTCACATTCTTCATCATCCAGCTGCAAATGAGTGTTGATGATGGCCGGAGTGATGAAGATTGTCCTCCCTTGCACTGTGGCAGACAGTGCCTTCTCCCCATCCATGATGACCTCTTGGCAGGTCTTTCAAAATTTAAGCAGATGATCCTCATACAGAGTAGGATCAATGGTTAGGGAGGTGAAGTAATTTGATAGAGTTAAGAATTGGCAAATCTCTAAGAAACTTTCATCTTTCTCAGAGCTTAACAGAGCAACCTGGTTGTGTTGCCTGTGAAGTTGCATGGAGAAATGTGGGTTGTTTCTGCTGCGGTTAAGGTTGGCCATTTGAGAAGCTTAAGGTTGAAGAAAGGTAAAAGCAAAGGCGGTTTTTGGAAAATAGGTTTGAGGAATAGTAGAATTGAAGAAGATAGTGAGGAAGAGGGGGAACCGTTGGGTATTTATGTGAAAAGGGATTTGAACCAAAGTTAATGAAAGAGGATAAACTTTGAAATCCGAAAGTCGGTCCCACCTCTAAAAAAGTAGTTTACTTTTGCTCAAAAATAGTTTTTTTTGGAATTCGAAAAGCTTCCGAAGGTAAATTATCTTCGGAAGTTTTAATGAAAAAGCTTCCAAAGCTAAAATGACTTCGGAAGATTCTCCTGAGAGTCTTGAAAAATTTGCTTCGGAAGAGAAATAAACACTTGAATGCTTTGTATATAAAACAACAAAGCTTTCGAGAGTTAATTTTGCTTCGAAAGGAAAAAGTCCTTAAAAACAAATAAGTGTCTGAGACAAGTATTTAAGCTTCGGAAGATAGATTTAGACTTCTTCCGAAGGTAAAATTTCTTAGACAGTTATTTATTTTGAAGACATGATTTTCTTCCGAATGTAAAAATATATCTTCCGAAGGATCAGAAAATTTTCAAGAATCTAAGGAAAGTCTTCAAAAAGGATTTGATATCCAAAGAAAACATGAGCTTATGAAAGTGATGAACTAGACAACTTAGGACACACATATTTTAAGAAATAATTAGAATTAGTTTTAAGAAAAGATCTACTCAAAGTTAATCATCCCAATAGCTGATATTAGATATTTAAATCTCTGTTCATCAAAAGCTTTTGTAAATAGATCAGCATATTGTTCATCTGTATGAACTTTGACTAGTTTAATTAATCCATTTTCATAGTTATCTCTTATTAAATGATACCTGATATTGATATGTTTGGTCCTTGAGTGCTGCACAGGGTTCTCAGTGATAGAGATAGCACTATTGTTGTCTATGTGGATGGGAGTCTCCTTGAAGTTAAATCCATAGTCTAGCATCTGATTTTGAATCCAAAGCACTTGAGCACAGCAACTTGCAGTAGCAATGTATTCAGCCTCAGCAGTTGATGCAGACACACAGGATTGTTTCTTGCATTGCCATGAGACAACCCTTCCACCAAGGAATTGACATCCCCCAGATGTAGACTTTGCAGTCATGTTGCAACCACCATAATCACTATCTGTATAAGCATATAGATTGAAGTCAGGATTCTTTGGATACCATAAACCAAGTGTTGAAGCACCTTTGAGGTATCTTAAAATCCTTTTGACAGTGATGAGGTGATACATCTTAGGGTTGGCTTGATATCTTGTACAAATACATGTAGCAAACATGATATCAGGCCTGCTAGCTGTAAGATACATAAGAGACCCAATCATAGCCCTGTATAAATGTTCATCTACACACTTCCCCTCAAGATCAGGTCCAAGGGAGTGGTTTTCTGGCTATGGGTGTCTTAGCAATCTTACAATCAGTCATGTTGAACCTCTTGAGTATGTCCTGAACATACTTTGACTGACTTATGAAAATGCCATCTTCAACTTGCTTCACTTGAATTCCCAGAAAGAAATTATGTTCTCCCATTGCACTCATTTCAAATCTATCTTTCATCAGCTTCTCAAAGTTTTTGTAGAGCTTTGGATTAGTTGAACCAAAGATGATGGCATCTACATACACTTGAACTAGCAATAAGTCATTTCCCTTTCCTTTGATGAAGAGAGTTCCATCTATAGTACCTCTTCTGTATCCATGTTTACAAAGATACTTAGACAATGTCTCATACCACTTCTTGGGTGCCTGATGCAGCCCATAAAGAGCTTTGTCAAGCTTGCAGACATAATCAGATGATCAGAATCTACAAAACCAGGTGTCTATTTGACATAAACCTCTTCATCAATCACTCCATACAGAAAAGCACACTTTACATCAAGTTGAAAGACCTTGAAGTTCTTGGATGCAGCAAATGCCAGGAATATCCTAACAGCTTCTAATCTTGCTACAGGAGCAAAGACATCAGTGTAGTCAATCCCTTCTTCTTGTGTGTATCCTTGAACAACTAGTCTTGCCTTGTTCTTGATGATAATGCCTCTATCATCCTTCTTATTCCTAAACACCCATTTGGTTCCAATGGTAGTCTTCCCATGAGGAAGAGGACAAAGGTTCTAAACGTTTTGGCTTTTGAATTGAAGCAATTCTTGTTGCATAGCTTCAACCTAACTTCCATCCTTTAGAGCTTCATCAACTTTCTTTGGCTCTATCTGGGATAAGGAAACAAGAGTGAAGACAAACATTTGCTTCATGGGTTTGTCCTCTTGTTCTTACCCCTATGACAACATCTCCAATGATGTTTGTGGTGGAGTGAGACTTAAGGATCCTAAGCTGAGGGATCACAACAAGTTGTTGAGAAAGATCCAAATTTGAGAAATTTAGATCTGGCATAGATGATTCACCCTCCACATCACCACACTTATCAAGATTTACTTGATCCAATGAGTGTGTGACATCATTGATGTTGTCATCTATGGTGTGGTTATTAGCATCAAGGAATTCCTGATCACTTTCACTATCACCATTGTTGTCTTCCAAAATTGAGGTATCTTTATCTGGATGTGGTTATTAGCATCAAGGAATTCCCAGATGTATCAGCTGAATTTGTCATTGTAGTGCTGATAGAAATCCTCATTTGCTGAAGTAGTTTCAACTGGAGCTGAAGATGTATGAGTTGATGGTCTTCCTAGCTAAATCTTGGATCAGGATCACCTGTATTTAAATTTTCTGCAGATCCTGAAACATTCTCACAAGATTTGTTAAAACAGTTGGTAACTAAATCAAGATCAAATAGCCATTCAGGACCAGAACCAGCCACACAGGGTGTGTGTTCATTGAAAGTCACATTGGCTGACTCCTCAACAATTCTAGTTCTGAGATTGTATATCTATAAGCCTTAGCTTGGAAAGAGTATCCAATGAAGTGTCCATCATCTGATTTCTCAGCAAACTTGGCAATTTGATCTTTGGCATTCAAGATGGTGCAAGGACATCCAAATGACCTGAGAAAACCAATGAAAGGTTTTCTCTTATGCCAAAGTTCATAAGGAGTCTGACCATGTGTCTTAACTACTAAAACACTGTTTTGTACATAGCAAGCAGTGTTTACTGCCTCTGCCCAGAAGGTGATGGGCCGTTTAGAGTCAGACAACATAGTTCTTGCAGCTTCAATTAGTGTCCTGTTTCTCCTCTCAGTACACCATTTTGCTGAGGAGTCCTGGGAGCACTATATTGTCTTGTAATACCTTTTTCATCACAAAATGTATCAAGGATTTGATTCTTAAATTCAGTTCCTTGATCACATCTTATGGTTTTGACCTTGTGATCACTTTGATTCTCAATTTTTAAGATAAAATTCTTCAGAACCTCAGGGGTTTCATCCTTAGTTCTAAGAAAGAAAACCCAAGTGAATCTTGTAAAATCATCTGTGATCACCAAACAATAAGAGGTCCTTCCTAGACTCATTACACTGGTGGGGCCAAAGAAATCCATATGTAATAAGTGTAGGGGAGTAGTGATGGAGTTCCTTTCCTTAGGCTTGTGAGATACCTTATGTTGCTTCCCTTTCAAGCATGCAACACAATGATCATCACTTGTAAACTATTTCTTTGTATTCCAGTTACCAAATCATGTTTAATTAGTTTATTCATGTTCTTAAAGTTTACATGGCACATTCTTTTATGCCATAGGAGAGACTCATCACTATTTGCTTTAGATAGAAAGCATGAAACTTCTCCAGAGGGAGATATTTCTTGCAAATTCATCTTGTACATGTTCCCTTTCCTGGGGGCTCTAAGAAGGATGTGCTCATGAGGAATGACCACTCTAGGCTTGAGAACAATGCACTCTGATCACAAAATTGGGATACACTCAGAAGATTGTATCCAAGCTCCTTGACAAAGTTTATCTTTTCAATGCTGAGCTTACCATTTGTGACCTTGCCCCTTCCAGAAATGTAACCACCTTCATCTCCTCCAAAAGAAACTGGTCCTCCATCAATCCTTTCAAAGTTATGGAGTAGTGACCTATTGCCTGTCATGAGCCTGGAACAGCCACTATCAATGATCCAGACATTCTTGTTTGTCTTGAGCTGTTCCTGCACAAAGAAAATGATTAGTTACATTTGGAAACCCAAGCCTTACCTATCTTGGGCTCACTAAGTATAATAGAAGGTAATGCAACAGTAATAGATCCTATGGTTGTGCTAGAAGGATCTTGAGCTGTTGTTGATGGAGAAACTTCAGTCACTTGGTCTTTCTTAGACTTCCACATCACCTTTGGAGTCTTGGACTTGACCTTCAAAACCTCGAAAGCTTTGGGACTTCGGAAGTTTTGATGACTAAACCTTCGGAAGATTCTACAGTCACTGCAGCAGACTTCAGTGCTTCGGAAGAATTCCTTTCTTCCGAGACCAACTTTTCTTCCGAAGGTAATTTTCCATTTGCCTTCTTCTTTGATTTGGAGCTTCCGAAGGAAACAAACTTTCCTTCCGAAGCTTGAATCTTCTTGAAACTCTTTGAAGTCTTTGTCTTGGTCATATGGACAATACTTTTAGGATTGTATGGACAATCCATAGCAATGTGAGAGGTACTTTCACACATGACACACAACATTTTCTTCTTCACAAGAGTCTCCTTATGAGAGCAAGATTGTCTTTGGTCACATCCCTTCTCCACCCTCATCTTTGTAGATGCTGAGACAGTTCTTTTGGGCTGTGAACTGTTCTTGGAGTTTGATGGTCCAGGCTGTGCAGCAGTGGTACACAGCAGATCAGTCTTCTTCTTGGTACTAAGATGATTTGAACAAGAACCAGAACTCTTATCTAACATCGGCCGGCACACTCGATTCATCAAGTCCGTAAAAGCAGCTGGCGCATTTGTTAAACCAAAGGACATAGCGAGAAACTCGTAGTGTCCATAACGCCTGCGAAAAGCTGTTTTAGGAATATCTTGCTCCTTCACCTTCAGCTGATGATAGCCAGATCGAAGATCTATCCTCGAGAACCAACTGGCACCTTGGAGCTGATCAAACAAGTCATCAATCCTCGGCAATGGATACCGATTCTTCACCGTCAACTTGTTCAATTCACGATAGTCAATGCACATCCTCATACTACCGTCCTTCTTCTTCACGAATAAGACCAAAGCACCCCAAGGAGAGATACTTGATCTAATGAACCCCTTATAGAGTAATTCCTGCAGTTGCTCCATTAATTCCTTCATCTCGGTCGGAGCCAACCGATACGGTGCTTTAGCAACGGGCTGGGCACCGGGTATCAAGTCGATTTGAAATTCGATCTCACGGTCCGGTGGCACACCTGGTAAATATTCTGGGACCACGTCCGGAAAATCACACACGACCGGTACATCGGACAATTGTGGTGTTGACGTATCCACATCCTTCACGTAGGCCAAGTAGGCACTACATCCACGTCTCATGCACTTTCCCGCCACCACCATCAAAATCACCTTCGAAATCGTAGTGACTCGGTCACCGTAGATCGTCAATGAACTCCCGTCAGGCGCTGTCAGTCGAATCATCTTCTTGCGACACACAATGTTCGCCTCGTAGTCCGCCAACCAATCCATTCCTAGGACTACATCGAACCCGCCTAAGGTCATCACAAACAGTCTAGTAGGAAACTTATGACCTTCTAGCTCTATGGCACAACCTTCTATCAGATCAGAAATCCTGGTAGACTTACCTATGGCAGTTTCTACATCGAAGGGCTCGTCAATACATCTACTCCTAATAGGTAGCTTAGCACAAAAGGCAGCAGAAATGAAACTCCTACTAGCACCAGAATCAAATAACACTGAGGCAAGAGTTTGGTTCACAAGAAACATACCTGATATGACATCGGGGTCCGCCCTTGCCTCCTCTCGGGTCATCGTGAAAGCTCTGGCGCTTGCTTTCTGCCCTTCGGTTCCCGTCGTCTTCTTCGCTCCGGAACTCTCAGCCCTTGGCTTCTTGCATTCCCTGCTCATGTGACCCTCTCCACCATAGTTAAAACATCTGGCCACACGACAATCCTTTGCTATATGCCCCGTCCTCCCACACTTGAAGCATACATTCGATCCCAACCTACATTCTCCGGTATGCTCCTTTCCACATTTGCCACACCTCTTCGACCCCGCACTGGGTGTGACCACACGCCGATCATCCACCCGTGCACTCTTGTTATTTGCCGGGGCACCACCCCGTCCAAACCGCTTCCCGTTCCAGTTCCGATCACCACCCCCTTTCTTGCTCACCTCAGCCACCACTACCTCTCTTTCATCATACAGTCTTCCCGCCAAATCAACCACCGACTTGAACGTACCTGGCCGGGCGACGATCATGTGCATGCGGATGTCCGCTGGCAAACCTTGAATATACCTCTTGATTTTTCGTGATGCGGGAGTCACCTGATCGGGCACCAACCGTGCCATCTCGTTGAACTTGGTGGTGTACTGCTGGTGTGTCATGGTTCCCACCTCCAACTGTAGGAACTCCCTCTCCACCTTGTCCAACTCCCGGTAAGGACAGAACTCCTCAATCACCAGCTTTTTCAACTCTCCCACCCCTTCATTCTCCCGATAGCCCTGCTACCCTCAGCCTGGACAATATTGTCCCACCAACACAAGGCCGAGTCCACGAAGGAATGGGTGGCAAGCTTCACCTTCTGATCTTCCCTGCACTCGCTGATATCAAGCACAACCTCCATCTCTCGCACCCACCGATGGGCAGCAACAGGAGTGCCATTGCCATAGTAAGTTGGGGGCCTGCATCTTTGAAATGCCCCATAGTTACACCCTCGAGCTGTTTCGGGCACAACCTCCTCTTCCTCCTCATCATCGGAGACAACCGCCTCAGTCTCAGGTTGCTCCCTTGCTTTTGTAGGCCTATTCTTCTCCTTCCTCTCACCTTCCCTCACAGCCTTAATCACCTCAGTCATCACAGACGGTAAGATAGTCTGCATGACCTGATGAACCTCCTCAACCACAGCCTCTTTCATTGAGGCCCTTAGATTAGCACTCTTGTCCCCACCTTCCGGATGTAGGGTCTCGGGCTCTTCATGAGCCGTCTCAGCAGCCTTAACTCTTCCTCTCGTGACCGTGTCCAGCACCACGTCCCCCACGACCTCCTCCTTGCGAAGCCTTTGAAGATTACCTACCTCCACCCATCCTCTAAACATGCTATAAGATTCAAACACTAACACGATCATTCAAGGTAATAGCTCAGTTTATGTCAAGTATAGTAAGTCCCTAATTACAGTGCCCAGTTGTGATTAGTCACTTATTTTACTCTTCATACCCCACGCATTTCCTATCCTGACTACATCAGTATCTAAATCTATTAAAGGCAAACAGATCATATAACATGCGCACATAATACCGGTTAACATTAAGTAAATACCTGATGGCACGTAGCTACTCGGACTGGTATCCCTTCCCTTTGTCCCATTCTCATTTAAGTTTAGGTTTTGGAAAAATATTTACCCAATTCTCTTAAACTTTGGCTCTGATACCAACTTGTAAGGCCCCGTTCCTGAGACGCTCACAGTTCGACAATCAGCGCACATAAAGTATAAAACATACATTTAAATTTACTAAAAATATCATAGCGGAATACTTAATAAACCATTTCATATATTAATGACTGCTTTTGCAAAATAATACATGATTGTTAACAGTTACAAAATATTATCGTTTGCATTACATCACAAAAAAGTCATAGTTATACAAATGGATGCCATCCAAAATGCCAAGTAGCTGCCCGTACCATCCTCAGCAACATTCACCTCTCAATTGGAAAATACATAAAAGTCAGCATTGCTGAGTGAGTTCTAGTTTTATAAATTAAATACTTTACTTTTTACTTGAACCGTTCTTTATTTTCATTCGCGATCATACATCATACGTACTCATACATAATATTATTATTATCTTTCATCATCATTCGCCATCGTACGTTATTCGTTATCATTCATTATCATCATTCATTCCTTCTCTTTCGTATCGTTCATTCCATACATACATCATTAACCTTTACATTCATTCGGACCAATGCCATATGCTACACCCCACCGTCATGCATAAAGCGGGTACTAGGCCGAAGTCTATAAATAGACTCCCATACATTGTGCCCGGTGGCCTGACCACAGTACCGGGGTAAGCGGCAAGGATCCCATACGTATGGTCAATCACAAGGATTAGACCCCAGTGTGCATCCTTCCGGGGTAGCTAACCCACACACAGTTGAGCTAACACTCTTCATTGGGTGTGAACCTAATTTTATTTGCTTGCAAGACTTTCCATTCATTCTTTCATTAATGCATGCATTCATTCGTTCTTTACATTCCACTTTTCATTATCATTAACTTCAGCTTTTCATTACATAATACTTTTTGTTCATTTCATAATCACATCACGTAAGTCACGGAATAATACATAATGGGAACATGTGGTCAAAATAACATCTTCATACATAACATTACCATAAACATCACTTACAACATCACACATCATAATAAACATCATACACCATCCATCCCCATACAGATACACATGCACATGCACATACGGGTATACACCTAAATCTTATAAAAACGTTAAATATGCATTTCCAGCCCCAAACAGCTTGAAACCTTTAAAATAGGAGATCTAGAACTCACCTGGACTCAGGGAGTAGCTTCTCAATCAAGCTTTCTAAGCAAGGGTCACTTCACACAGCCTGCAGATAAGTCAACACCCAAAAGGGGTTAATTTCTGCCTAATTTCGCTGCTAATTTCGCTGCAAGATCAGCAGATTCGTTGCTAGTTTCGCAGCTAGTTTCGCGGCTAGTTTCGCAGACAGTTTCGTGGCTAGTTTTGCGTGGCATTTTCGCCCAACTTTTGTTGGTATGCATGGCTACGAAATTACCAGCGAAACTATTGTTTCGCTAGATGATCTACAGTTTCGCAGGAAGAACCGACAGTTTCTCTGGACGAACTGACAGTTTCTCAAAACGCATAAAATGATGATCCAGCCCGTTTTGACCCAAAACTTCAACTTTTTACATCCAAAACCTTAGTTTTTCATCCATGAACTTATATCTAAGCTATTTATATGTTTTCTTACACAAAAACATGAGTTTTGGACGATTCTTTTGCCACTTTCAAAACCCCCAAACCATATAATCCGGGTTTAATCTAAAGAAACGATTAAATGATGTTTCTTTCCTGGATTCTTGGTCTTGTTGCTTGGATCTCCACAAACACCAATCTTCAATCTCTTGATCAATCGAGCCTTGAATCTTCACCTCCTCCCTACTTTCTCTCTTTACACTCTCTCTCTAGAAGTTGGGTGTTGAGTTGCAAATGAGAGTGGCTCAAGCTGATCCGTTTATATATACCGAGCGTTCACGGGACCTTAAACTCGTCGAACACATAACCCGAAAGTTAACTTGGTCTATAACCCATTTCCATCTTATTTGTATTAAATAATCCCGTCTAAGTCCATTATTATTAATTGGCTCGTTTTGACTTTATTTCGGGCGTTACAATTTGTATCAGATGTTAACATATGGTATATATGACAGGTAGAACAAATAAATAATAATGTGAAGGTTATGATAGTTAAATACTATCACTTCAATGGTTTTGGTAAATAAAAAATAAAAATAAAACAGTTTTGAATGAAAATTTATAATATGATACTAGTGGGTAACCCGCACGTTGCGACGGAGTGAACATTTACAAGTCTATACTTGTTATATTTCACTTAATTTATCAATTGTTTTGTTTTATGATTTAAATCTTTTATACGACTTATGATTATTATCATATGTTAGAGCTAACACATTGTTACAAAACTAATTAACATTAACAAGAATAGTTGAATGACTCATTGTTAAGTAAACATAAGTGTTGAAAATGATTAAAATTTAACGAATATTTTCAAAAAAATTCAAATTCGACATAGTATAGGTTTAGTTATTTTGATACAAAAATAAAAAAGATTTGTTATTATATTAGATATTATATATATATATATATCTATATATAGTATATATATATATATATATATCTATATATATATATATATATATCTATATCTATATATATATATATATACATATATATATATACATCTATATATATATAATATTAATCATAATATATACTATCATATATATATCTATATACCCCACTTATATATATATATATAATATATATCTATATATATATATATATATATCTATATATATATATATCTGTCTATCTATCTATGTCTATACTCTCTCTCTCTCATATATATATACATACTATATTAATAAGCATATGAGAAGGACAGTATTGTCTTGTCATTCATCAAAATCTCTTAAAATTAAGAGTTTTACCATCTAAAATGCATAGTGTACCCCTCCTAAAGCATACTAAAGCATCATAGGGAAAGATGAATTCAAAATTCAAAACATTCGGTCCAAATCAGGCTCTAAACAAACTCCAAGTAGCTCTATCCTTACCGAGATCTGATTCAACAAATAGAAGGTGAAAGTGAAGGTGAAGGTGAAAAGGGTGATTTAGCGGCATTTATGGGTGTTGCGGAGCAACAAGAATGCTTCTGATGACCATGGTACTGTTCTCTCCGTCTCCGTCTCCGTCAACCCTGGTGCCGTCGTTTGATCTTCACCGTCATCATCGTACCACCTACACAATTAGACTCCGTCGATGCAACTCCTGTCATCGATCATCGTTTTGATAGTGACGACAACGGAAACGAAGATGATAATGTTTCTTCGAGTCTAATCGGGACTAGATGTGACGGTAATGGAGCTGTAATCTCAATTATTATACATCTATGTGTATGTTATGCTGCTGCTATTTCTTGATCACTGTGTTCAAATTGGATTAGTTGCCCAAATTCATAGGTTCTGGTTGGTGGAATTTAGTAGTTTGTTTTGATTTTAGGGGTTAGAGAGTTTTACTCCATGTTTTCATTTGCTTAGGATGGATCAATATATGACATACACAGGTGAGCAATATGTTTATCAATGTTCTTAGTTGTTAACTCTGTATTTATTTTCACCAAGATGCGAGCCTCTACTAGGTTCTGATTTTGGTAGTTACGCGTGTAATTTGCTTAGTGATCCTCCAATTTTTTGCCACTGTTTTATAACTTGACTTCGGATGATATCACTGGTGATGATAAAAGGCATCGTCTTCACAAGTTCCCCTGACTTTTTTGTTCACCCATAATTCTTAAATATAATTATCAATAACATATTTTAAAATTTTTAAAACGTTTCAAATAGGTGATTTTTATTGAATGGGTCAAATGGGTAAACTTTAATAAAAACTTGATTAAATTGGGTCAAAAGTTAGCCAAAGTGTTCTTAACATTCTATGACATTTACTTTTGTCTTGCAGGTTCTTCACTAAACGAGCATAACAGATTTGTTGTTGCTACCGTGTCACTCTTAGGCATTACTTGGGTAATTTAAGATCTCAGTATTGATTCCTATACACATTCACTCTTATTAGATACGGTGGTACAACAAAAATTAGATGTGGTTTTGCAGGGATAACATAAAAAATTGATTAAATCGGGTCAAAAGCTAGCCAAAGTTATCATCTGCTTCTTTTGTTTATATGCATGAAGGATGTTCTTGAGGGGATAAATCTACAATTTTTTAATGTTATATATGGACAGTATGCTCCTCGATTTTGAGTTGACATTAGATGTGGTTTTGCAATGGTTTTGGGTTGTTTTGTTGTCACAATAGCAATTAATTATTAATCTATGTGTATTATTACAAGTTTAACTATGGAATGGAGGTTCCTATTAAATAGTTTTATCATCAATTAAATTATTGTTTGTTGTATAGCATGAATTATCAGTGAAAATTGAGTCGGTAAACTTTGTTGCAACTATTATGTTTCCTTAATTTATGCCTTCACTGTGGTGTTTATTTAGTGCGGTGCATCTACATATAGATGTATTTTTGTTGATTTTGCTATTAGTTTTGTTTGGTAACTTGGGTTTTTATAATGTAATAATGTTTGGCAAAACTAACTACTTGACCCTTGACAATAAACCTAATTTTGTTGATTCTTTGGTCCCGGAAAAAAATGTTGATTGTTGATCATTATCCCTGTTAGAGATACCATCAAAACCCATATTGACCCAAATATTTTTAAGCATTTGAACCAGGCTTAAAACCAATAAAAACAAAATCTAAATAACCAGAAACTCATAATCATAATATAACCCACCCCTCGATGTACATGTATGTTGAATGACCAGCTATAATTATGCCTTTTTAGTTCTAATGCTCTCCTGTGTGCAATTTGTTACAATGTTGATAATGTCTCTTCATGTTCATAACCTAATGATGATAAAATGAATGTGAGAGATTCTAGGGCTTAAACATCTTAAAAGAAAAATAAAACCTCAAGAATAGAGACACTTATTCTTCTTGAGGCTGGACATGACACAATTAAATTAGATTCAAAAACTTTGATGGAAAATAAATGGGAACAAAAGCCTATAATAAAATGTCTTTTTACCCTTTCGAAAGTCTAATGAATTGGGAAGTTATCAAGTCTGTATTGGAAAACACAATCACACATACAAATTCTTAAAAATCAAAGTTTCGTTATTTAGTTGTGATTTCATTTTAATAGGTTAAATAAACGATTATCAATTAACTAAGTCAGATTGATTACCTTTACTTATCTAAGTTGTATGACGTGTGTGGTTACACAAACAAATAAAAACGAGTATCGCATGAAAATTTCTACCGCCGCCGCATCGCGCGGGTCCTCTGCTAGTATATATATATATATATATATATATATATATATATATATGTGTGTGTGTGTGTGTGTGTGTATATATATATATATATAAATAGAAAACCATGCGGTATATTTTTTTTGAAGTAGAATAAGAGTATAATAGAAAGATTTTTTATAATATCAAAGATTAAAGCTTTCAATCTTTTATATGTTATCTTAAAGAGATGTTTTATAGATAGTAATAAATAATAGATGATATAGATTATTATTATTATCATCATTATTATAAAAATATTTAGTAATTATATAGTTAAGTATTCAAATAGAATAATAATTATTTATAAATTTTATTATTATGATTATTATTATTATTTAATATAAAAGTATTTAGTTAAGTATTCAAATAAGATAATACTTATTTATAAATTTATATGTTAATTTAAAATTTTAAAAATTATATAATATTTAATGTAATGAATTAAATAATCTTACAATATGTTTATTAATAAGAGATAAAATAAAAATGATTGCATTGAACACTAGTACCTAATGCTTAAACAGTTGTATTATGTGTCTTAATTTGTTTGTAAAATTACATTTGTATCCTAAGGTTTTGCTTGATATAGTAGTATAATGGACACTCGTGATTCACCGAATAAATGTATATGTGAACATCGTAATGATAGTTTTTGGGATTATCATGATTTTAGTGAGTTCAATGATATAAGCGCTCGGATTCTCATTTATATCTACACATGCTTTAGTGATCTGTTATTATATCGTCATCATACTATTATTGAACATATGATATTTAATAAGTCGTGGATATCAGGTAAAACAAAAACGCTACAAGTTTTTGAATAAAAACTATTATATAATGTAGAACATTGTATCAAAATTAATGATATATTATTATTAAATTGTTACAAATACAATAACATGACAAAAATACAATATGAAATTTTAACATAATATTATTGTTGTTGTTAACCTTTTAATAAAATAATCATTACTATTAATATTATTATATTTTTTTTATAATTATACTTTCAGACATATTAATAATATGTCATTACTAACAAATTTAGTCATAGATACTAAAGTTATCCACTACTCAAAATACCGCTAGAAAATATAACTATTAGTTATTATAAATATTAGTTGTATACTTAATTATATAATATAATATTTAATATATTGTATTAAATAATATCATATTATAATATATTAATAATGTATATTAAGTAGTGTATTAAATAGTGTATTAATTAAAACAATTTATTAAATAGGGACAAAAATAAAACTATTGCATATGGCAATTGTGCTCTATGCTTAAAATATTGTATTAGGTGTCTTAAATTTTAAGTAAAATTATATCTTGTCCTCCTAAATAGAACATTGTATCATAATTAATGATATGTTATTATTAGATTGTTACAGATATAATATAATGATAAAAACAGAACATGAAATTTTAACACAATATTATTGTTGTTATTGTTAACCTTTTAATAAAAATAATCATTACTATTAATATTATTATATTTTTAGACATATTAATAATATATCATTTACTAACAAATTTAGTTAAGGGTTATTGGATTTTAATAATCTCAACTTTCATTTATTGGCCGAGATTAATCCCAATTCAGGAAATGTTTACATCCACTCCTAACTTTGAGCTTATTTCATTCAACAATCCCTTGCTAACTGAGAGTTAACGCCCATTATTTTTTTTTGATGAAATGGGGCTGATTTTGAGCTATTTTTCAACTCTGATGTCGTCCAACCTCTATTAGATTCTTTTTTCAGTATCTAGCATCCATCATCACTTGAAATCTACTTTTAACGAGTCAAATGGTTCAAATAAGAAGGTGAAAATTGACGGGTTTTAGGTTGCAGAAGTTTCATATTGACGGACTCGACAGTTGATTTCAACTTTCTGTTTAGTGTTTTGGCCGTATAAGTAGTCCACGTTATAAAAAAACTAACGCTGTTAACTCTCAGTTAGTAAGGGACAGTTGCAGGAAAATAAGCTTAAAGTTGGGTGTGTCCGTAAACTTTTGCTGAGTTGGAATTAATCCCGGCCAATATATAAAAGTTAGGATTATTAAAATCCAATAACCCTTTAGGTAAATACTAAAGTTATCGACTACCCAAAATATCCATAGAAAATATAACTATTAGTTATTATAAATATTAGTTGTATACTTAATTATATAAATAGTATTTAATAAATTTAAATGTAATTTTCAAGTATTACAAATAACATAATATTTAATGTATTGAATTAAATAATATCATATTATCAAATAATGTATTAATAATATGTATTAAATAGTGTATTAATTAAAGACTTTATTAAATATGGGTAAAAATAGAACTATTGCATAGGACACTTGTACGCTATGATTAAAATATTATATTAGGTGTCTTACAATTTAAGTAAAATTACTATATTGTCCTCCTAAAATGTATTATATAGTAGTATAAAAATAGAACTATTGCACAAAGCACTTGTACTCTATGCTTAAAATATTGTATTAGGTCTCTTACAATTTAAGTAAAATTACTATATTGTTCTCCTAAAATGTATTATATAGTAGTATATAGATATAGATATATGACAGGTATAACAAATAAACTATGATGTGAAGGTTATGATAGTTTAATACTATCACTTCAATGGATTCGGTAAATGAAAAAATGAAACAAAACAACTTTGAACGAAATAAGGACACACATTACAAGTCAATAAAAATACAAAGTTTGAAAGAAAGATACAACAAGTTGATAAGTTTCTTTCAAAAAATTGCAACTAATTATATTATGAATAATATCAAGTTTTATTTTCTATTTCAAATTTTAAAATTTAAAGGATAAATCACAATTGTATTGGTTTATATCGTTCTTAAAATAATGTAAAGTTCAAAATAGTGCAAATGATTTATAATTTTATGTAAGTGTTAGCAATTGTGGGTTATTATGTAACTAACTGTAAGTAGGTAATCCATACGTAATGATATAATTCATATTTTACCATCAAAAGTTGTAGTATCTTATACATTTGAAAAAAGTAATTATTTTTAATTTTAGGGTATCTTAAACTACCACTCTCATATTTTTTTTACATAGTATAGATATAAATAGATAAATTACATTACAAGACCAATGCAATAAATAAATTACATTAACACACAACTAATTAACAACTACGTAAAATTATAAAGGTGGTGTGTTACAATTTAGTTGGCTGGTATGAAATGCTATATGGTGTCCCATGAGTTTTTTTCCAAAAGGGTGTAGTTGATAATTTTATTTATTAAAATGGTGTAGTTAGTAAAATATTTATCAAAATAGTGTAGTTTTAATCTTTTTTGTTTCTCACTCCTATTATTATTGGCTACTTATTAAATATTATTTAATACTTATAGGATAATATTTTTAAATTTTAAACCTTTTCAAACATGTTACATTATAGTATTAATTAATATTGAAATGTTAGCTTATGTGCAAAGTGTAATATCTATAACAACTTTTTCTAAATTGTTACACAAATGGAAAAAAAATTCTGAAAAAAATAGAAATGATAAAAAGCAAACGAAACTTAAATAAAAATATATTACATCTCCGGTTAAAATGTTGCATGAAATAAAATACATTTTTATATTAATAAAATAATCTAAACCTTTGGATTATTTTCTTATAGTTTTTTGAAAAAAAAAACTTAAAAGAACTGCTGACAAATTATAAAAAAAAGTTCAACTCAAATAACATTTAAACAAGTAGTAAATAATAATAGAAGTGAGAAGCAATAAAAAAAAAATTAAAACTACACTATTTTGATAAATATTTTACTAACTACATTTTGATAAATATGTTTTTCTACTACACCACTTTAGGAAAAGACTCGTGTCCCATACATAAATTGGCCTATACTTAACCACTATTTATTTATACTTTATAAGCTCAATTACTCAAGTGTGATATTACGTGTTTATTATTACATTGTTGTAGCATTGCTTTTTACATATTATATACTATATTAAAGTACAACTAATCACTACTGTAGAGTTTAATGAATTTATACTTTGGCCAGAGACTTAATTGGGTTTTCACTTCTGCCATATTAAATGAACAATATTATTTGCAAATGTAAACATTCCATGTGCATCCTAAGATGATTGGGTTTGACACTTTACGGTTGAATATTTTCGTATTTTTATTATTACCCTTCAAATGAAATCAAAATTTTATAATATTGAGACCCATGTCTTAAAAATATATGAGTGTGAGTTCTTATATTATATGGAATGGTTTTTAGTGATTGTGAGTGAAGAAGAGAGAAAATATTACTGTTCATCTATCTGTAAATTTAAAGATTCACTGTTTAACTCTTATAAATTTTTTAAGATTTTTACAAGTGGTTGTGAGTTGAAAGAGAGAGAAAATGTAGTAAAAAAAATAAAAAAAATATATTATTTAATTGAAAGAAGAGAGAAGAAATGATAATTTTCAGTGTACTTATAATGATAAAAATAAACAATGGGATGTGAGTGTTCTAAGGGAGTGTCTTTTGAAATGTGTATTAAATGGTTTATATTTATTATTTTAATTGAATATTAGATTATTTAAAATAATATATATAAGTAAATTCAATAAGTTTAAACATTATCGGATATTTTATTCTGAAGTGTAACATATAGCGAGTGACGATACCGTTGCAGCACTATGACAAACCTAAGCGCTTATGAGCTAACAATATTGTTCCCGATAGCTTTGTATTATTGAAACCAGTATCGGTGTTCATTTTTATAGTTTCAATGAGCTTGACGATAATGACCAAACCCATGCCGCATAGCACAAAGAAATACGACCACACTCCCGCCGCGAATCGCGAATGATAAAACTAGTTACTATTATATACTATTGTTATTCCTTTCACCAACTCACAGGTTAATTGAGTCACTTGTGTTTCATGTTTCGTGACAGATTGTTCGGGGCCCAGCAGATATAACGGCCCAACAGGTTCTACTAACCCAAGGTCCCCCAAGAGAAATATTAATAACCCCAGCAAGTTATTGACTTGAGCTTTAACGCCACGATCACATTTCTAGTTTACTGCATTTTATTTGTTTTAAATTACAAATCTGCATGTTTAGTGGGTTATGGTAGTTGTGCATGATAGGGTAGTAGTCACATAAAATAAGGAATATGGGTGATAAACCTTAATTCTCTGCATGTTTAAATTCATGTAAGTTTGCATCATGTAGATTATCTAGAAAATTGCTCCAAAACCTTTTGTTTCTCTTCCCTGAAACTTTCCCTCCCTAATTCTCTTCATAGTGCTAACTATAAACCATAAAAGGAGTTGACGTATAGATGTACAAAATTTTTAATGTAATAAGCAAATTTTGTATGAACGTTTTATATTTCTTTAGAGATGAATAGTTGGCATTTACATATACGGGATTATGTTTTTCTATTTGGTATCCGTAACAATGAAATGTCAATGGTGTGTTCTGATTATAATTAAAAAGTTGTTTTCTTTCTATGATCCAATAACAGGCAACGTCTTCTGCCTTATAGCTTCCAAATCTTTCGCTGGTTGTTAATATCTTTTTCCAAAGCTTTGAGGTCGGCTTTTCTTTTTCATGATCATATTCGATCTCACTGAGCATTTCTAGGAATTGGTTTTTCTTAATTACTCGTTCATGTGCCTTAGGGCATGTAAATAGATTCACTTTCTGTGTTTAGGAAGATCATCTATGTTTTTTGTTTTCCTCTTGTTTTTTAGTAAAAGCTTACTTAGCAATGGAATGAAAAGCTTAATAAGTAAAAGGGTTAAAAAAGTGCAACCTTTTTTGTAAAAGCAACATTTTAACAATTTTATTTTATTTACAACAAATGTAACTTTTCTTACACTCAAATGCAACTTCATAACACAAATTTAATTTCCACAAATAAAATTGTATTCAATCATACCAAAACAAGAATAACATGGATATCCTTAAAAGTCAAATGGTATATTTTAACATACTTATCTGTACTTAAAATAATAATATAGTCTACAAAAAATATCAATTACAATAATATAATGAAACATTCTACTCATCTTGATCTCCAACATATAATTGTTCTATAATCTTCCGCATCATAGCTTCCAAGTTTTTTGCTGGTTGTTAGCAGGGCTGGCCTCTATGTTATAGAGGGTGAAGCTAAGGGCTTAGGGCCCTCCCCATTTTTTCTAAAATGTTTATATATTTGACTGTTGGGCTTTTTATTTGGTAACAAGTCAAGCATGCCTCTTACTATTTGGGCTTTAAATTTATAATTGATTTCTTAATAGCAAAAGAGGATAAAAGATGAATGAGGGCGAGATTTTATTCAAGGGCATCCAAAAAAAGACGAACACCGAACGTCGTTTCAATAATGTAGATGATTAAATCTAACGCAAAAGAAGGTGACTGGTTTTATATATATATATATATATATATATATATATATATATATATATATATATATATATATATATATATATATATATATATATATATATATATATATATATATATATATATTTACATTCTTGTGTTCTTACTTTTGAGTTTGTTATTCTATTTCTAAGGTGATTTGTTCTATTTTGTTGCAATAATATGTGATTAAATGTTACAACTTATAAGTAATCAAATTGTTTATAATTTGTTAATTTTCACTAATTACTTACTAAATTGATTCCTGACTAATTACTAATTTGATGTTACAACTTATCAATATGTTAAAGTGTTAACTGGTTTATTTATTTGGTGCTTATTAGTTGGGGATATTTAGTAGTGCGTATTAGGATTCAGGTGATGTTTATTAGGTGATTTGCCATTTGGGCTAACTTAATTCGTTTCTGATTTAGGCTCCTATTTCTACTCGGTTTTGCATTTATAGCTATTGCCTAATTTAATCAATCGTGAATCTATGAAAAGCCCCAATTTTAGTATCTGCTTGGGGTCATCAAAAAGCTTGAGCCGGCCCTGGTTGTTAGTTTCTTTTTCCAAAGCTTTGAGGTCGGCTTTTCTTTTTCATGGTCATATTTGATCTCTTTGAGAATTTCTAGCAATTGGTTTTTCTCAACTTCAATGTTCGCTTTCAATGACTCCATCAACCTCTCTGGAATCATATACGATGCGCAAGCACTATCTATTTTTTTAGTTAATGTATTTGTAACTCCTTTCATAAAGTTGGCGATATTCATGGCTCTTTTTGTTCATTATAGCCATCAAAAGGATCTACCGTTAGGCTTCCGTTATCTATAGATTTGTAATTTTTAATTTGGTCCTACGATAATGTGCAAAATAATAGTATTAAGAAAATATTGTCCAAATTCAGAAGTCAAAAAAAGTCAAACTTGCATAAAAACAATATACGTATAAGTGTAAGTGTACCTATATATGTGAGTGAAGCAACTCATAAGTAGAATAAGGAAGCAAACCATAAACATGATAGTTACGTGACTGATTATACAACTGATGCTTGTGACTGATTATACAACTAATGCTTGACCTCTAACTTGATTAGTAACTTGCAAATGTAACAAGTAATAGTGGGTTTCAATACACAATTAAATAATTATATTAAAATAATAGATAGCACACATATATACGAGAGTTGTTATACAAAATTATCTAAAAAGAAAAACATAAAGAACTTACAATTTTTCTTGCTGTGTCATCATATGTATCAACATATTCACATCCATCTGTTTTTTTACAAATACTTCAAACAACTAGGTTAAAATAGATAATTCTTTTTTTATGTCATCAATTTTGTATTCATAATAACATAATTATTAACTAAAAATATTAGCTTGGGCGGCAAAAAACACAAATTAAGGGCAAAACATAAACATATATCACCTTCTCTTCATGAATCCTGACAAAACTTTTTGGCCATGCTATGTGCATAATTTTTCGAGACATACGTGATTATTCCATGGCTCGTAAACAACGCTTACGCACACACAGAAATATACCCAACTTAGTAAATAAACAACTCTCATTAGTAAATACTATCAATGGAGAAATTGTCAAAAAATAAATAAATAAATAAATACCGACGCGTCTTTGTTACTCCATAAACGCAACAATTAGAAAAAAATCAACTTCTGAAATGCTTTTAGGTCGGTTCTTCCATATTGTTTTGTTGGCAATATATTGATAGAAGTGTTTATTCTTAAATCCACATTTATGTACCTTATACGATTATCTAATACTCTTTAAAACCTATGTCGTAGCACATCGTAATTGCTCATTAACTAACGCATCAATCTTGTCTTCCAAATCTTCATGGCTATCCTCTCCTTATATCTTATCATCAATACTTGCAGATTTAATAAGGTACAAAAAAAATGAACTAGTTTAGTCACTAAGGTATGCGAATTTGTTGACCGTAAAAAACTGATAGTTTGATCACATAAGTCAACATGTATGCAAATTAACTAAAAAGTCAAATTCAACTAATTGCAAAACATTTATGCTTGTTATCAACGGACTATATAACCCATTTATGCTACAAAAATAAATACATAACTACATTATGAAGTAGCAAAACCTACACCTACACATAATCAATTTGTGTTGATAGTCAGTGGACTACATGATTACCTTTTAGTTACAACGTACTTTCTTCAAGTAGTTACTTGTCAAGTTTCATTTCTTAAGATTGCTGCATGTCGCATAGCAAATAACTAATTTTTTATATCTACTTCGCATGACTAATTAGATAATTTTCTTCAAATCACTTAGTCTTAGTATGGGTTTCCGACTATCCTCAGCATCTAAAACATTTACTATGAAAAGGGAGAACGTTTAGGGAAGACTGTTAAGAATGTAAATAAGTAAGCAGCAAAGCAGTGAAGGGGAATCAAATTAGAAGCATCATCTATACATATTATTTGAAAGATAAGATGGTAATTTCATTCAAAATGTAAAATACCTATACAACATTTTAAACATAGAGTACAAGTGTTTTATGCAATATTTTCACCTTTGCCCCCATTTAATTAACTTCTTCTAATTATTGTATTATTTAATACACATTACTAATATATTATTTAATAATTTGATATTATTTAAGTCACTTCATTAAATTTTATTTTATTTATAATAATATAAATTGATATTTAAAGTTATAGTTACTAATCATATTTTTATAACTAAATATTATTTAAATTAATTATTATTTTATGTAAATATTTATATCTATAGTATTATATAATACATCTCTATCCAAAGATGTATTGTACTTAAATAATTTTACCAAACATACAAGTTTTGAAGGAACATGTACAAACAAGTGCAAAAAACATTTAAGAGTGGTAGAATATGAAATTGATTAAGATTTTACACTTTAGAGGTAATATGATAAATTTATCCATTAAATTTTATATACCTTGATATTTTTACTTTTACTATTATAGTTATATAACTAAATAACATCTAAATTAAGTATTATTTTATTTAAATATTTAAGTATATAACTTATATATATCTTCATATTTATAATAACTATAATACTAATATTTTTCTATGGGCATATTGTGAGTTTAATAATCTTAATATTTATCTATATCTTTTATAATAAAAATAAAAGAAGAATAATATGATAATTTTACATATAGATTAAGACCCCATATAAAAAATCATGCTTGGATTTTAAAAGATTAACCATATAGGTAATCACCATCGAAAAGCTGCTTCCGGTGATAATAAAACTTTAAACTACATTCATAAAATGGAACCTCCCTAAAATATAGGTAATAAGTTATTTCCGACCACAAATACTACCTATGTTTTAACTAATCTTGCTGGGATAATATAATTATCTTAAAGACTTTTGTAATATGCGTAATTATTTTCTTTCATTAAAATTTTTCAGTAATTATGTAACACCCGGATATTTTCTTTGAAGCTGACAATAGAAGAAAAAAAAATAAAGTCCAAAGTCGAGTGCTCAAACTTGCCAAAACGGGGGAAAGATTGGAAGATTGGGGAATTAAGAGGGGAGGGCAGCCCACACCCTCCCCCACACTCACAAACACTCAGCCAAGAGAGAAGAGAGGGAGAAAAATTGGTCTCAAGCTTGATTTTCATGGATTCGAGCGTGAAAGTTGAAGTGTAGCGGGTTGGATTGAAGCTCTACTCGATGGGGTTATTTGCGTGAGTTCTAGGACCCCTCTTTTACACGTTTTCAACTGATTTGGGGCAGGAACACATAGTAAAACCTGTTTTTGAAGTTTGTGCGTTGAACCCGTGTGTTTGTGTTTATGTGTGATTCGAATGGGTTTTGTTTTCGGGCTTGTGTGTGCTTGAATGGTGTTGTGGTATGTGTTTCTAAGGTTTAGGATGGTTGATTTGGGCTTAGAACGAGTTTGGGAGAGCTTGGAGGCCAAAAATGGCAGTTTGCATTCGGGATGAACTGCATTCTGCATCAGCTAGGGCTAGGCGACCGAATGGCATGTGTAACACCCGGAAATTTATTATTTTGGAGCCGACGAAGAAAGAAAAGAAATAAAGTCCAAAGTCGAGGGACCAAACTCGCCAACGAGGAAAAGTTGGGAGATGTGGTGGTATGTGTAGGGAGAGGGCAGCCCACTCTCCCCACACACTCCAAATATTCAGCTCACAAAGGGGAGAAGAGAGAAAAGAGGAGAAAAAGGGAGAAAAGTGGTGTTTCGGGTGATTAGGGTGTCCAAATCCGTCGAGTGGCAAGCCAAATCGAAGCTCTTGTCTTTGTGCTCGATTGTGTGAGTTCTAGGACCCCACTTTTACTTGTTTTCAACTGATTTTGGGGCTGGAAGATGTCAAAAACCCGTTTTTGTGTGTGTGTGTGTTTGACCCATTTGGGTGTGATGTGTATGGTGTGTTTAGAGTTTGATTTCGGGCTTGGGTATGCTTGTATGGTGTTAAGGTATACATTCCTAAGGTCCAGGAGGGTTGATTTAGGCTTAGAATGGGTTTGGATGAGCTTGGAGGCCGAAAATGGCAGATTGGGTTCGGGATGAACTCCATTCTGCACCAGCTAGGGCTAGGCGACCGAATGAAGGCCATACGGCCGAATGAGGGCGATTGAAGGTTCATTCGCACGATTGGGACTCAGTCGCACGACTGGGAGTCCAGTCGCATGAGGGATGTGCGACTGAGGGTTCAGTCGCATAGATGCTTAGTCGCATGAGTCCATACGCATGAGGTTAGTCGCATAGGTGCCCATTCGCAGTAATCCCATTCGCACAAGGTCCATACGCACGATTGGATGTTCATTCGCATAGATGACCATCCGCATGGGTCCAGTCGCATGATGTTCAGTCGCATGGAGGCCATGCGACTGAAGAGTGTCCATACGCCCGAATAGGGCTGTTACACTCGAAGGAATGTGTAGTTTGACTTCTGGCCTTCGGGGGAAAGGTGCAGATGTAAGTGTTGACGGAAAGTAACCCGTAAGAGCATGTAAGATGAATGTTATGGCCTTAGAGAGCACGTAGGGCATGATGATGACGATGTTGCATGTTTATGCATATTATGAATGTATGATATTGCCCTGTATGATGATATGATGAATGTGTATGATATGTTCCTTATTATGATGTATGCTTATCTTTCTTGTGGCTTTACATGTCATGCTAATGAATGAATGAATGAATGAATGAAGTATTATGTAATGTAAAGCGAAAGATAATGAAAGAGGAACATGAAGTAAGAATGCATGCATTAACGAACGATGAATGAACGAAAGAAAGGCTTGCAAGCATATATATTGGGGTGAGCGACTTTGTGTTGCAAAAGACTCGGATGAAGTGCAATCATTAGATTGCCTATGAGGTGAGCAACCTCGCCGTTGCAAAAGACTCGAGTAAGAGCTATCGTGATGTTGCCTTGGGGTGAGCAACCTTGTTGTTGCAAAAGACTCGGATAGCTTGCTATCGTGATGGGCAATTGGGGTGAGCAACCTTAGGGGTGCAAAAGACTCGGATAGCGAGCAATCATTGAGATTGCCATTGAGGTGAGCGACCATGTTGTCGCAAAAGACTCGGAAGACAGAATGAACGAAAGGAATGGAAGATAATGAATGAGATGAAAGATAATAATGAAATTATCTGTGTATACGTATGTTGCATGATCGCATGATAAAGGAATAGTTTTCAATGAAAGTAAAGTATATTTATTTTATAAAACTAGAACTCACTCAGCAACGCTGACTTTTATTGCATTTTCCAGTTGGCAGGTAAATGATTGCTGAGGATGGCACGGCAAGGCTACTCGGCTCTTTTGGGATGGCATCCATTTATGAAGCTTTTGTGTTATAATGCAAACATGTATTTTGTAATCAGATAATGATGTATTATTGGGCAAAAGTATTTATAATGAAACGTGATGTCATTTTTGAATGTTTCCGCTGCAATGATTTCGTAATGTAATGTAATTATATGTTTTATGCGCGATGAATGACCAACTGTAAGCGTCCCGGGAACGGGGCCTTACAAGTTGGTATCAGAGCCAAAGTTTAAGTGAAATGGGTAAACTTTCAAAATAAACCTTAACTTAAACTGAGAATGGGACGGAAAGGAATGGGATGCCAAACTGAGTAGCTGCGTGCCATCAGGTATTTTCTTAAAGTTAACCGGTTTACGTGCGCATGGTATATGTTATGTGTTGTATGTAGATTTGAATACTGATGTAGTCAGGACAGGTAATACTTGGGGTATGAAGAGTACAGTAAGTGGCTAATCACAACTGGCCACTGTAATTAGGGACTTACTATACTTGACATAAACTGAGTTGTTTCCTTGAATGACCGTGTTGGTGTTTGAATCTTTCAGTGTGTTAGAGAATGGCTGGTGGTAGATCTTCTAGAGCTTCTAGGGGTGGAGGCCGTGATGGCCCTGTTGCTGAACCACGCCCTAAGAGAGGAAGGCCTAGAGCTGAGAAAGAGGTTCCTGCAGAACCTGAGACTCCTCATCCAGAAGCTGGGGATGAGAGTGCGAATTTGAGGGCCTCGGTAAAGGAGGCTGTTGTTGAGGAAGTGCATCAGGTCATGCAGACGATCCTACCGTCTGTGGTGACCGAAGTCATTAAAGCTGTGAAGGAGGGAGAAAGGAAAGAGAGAAACCGGGCCTCGGGGGAGCGACCGGAGCCTGAAACGATTTTCTCCGATAATGAGGAGGAAGAGGAAGAGGAGCCTGTGCGGGAGGTGGCACGAGGCTGTAACTACGGGGTATTTATGAGATGCAAACCCCCTACTTTTGATGGTAATGGCAATGCTGCCGCTGCTCACCGATGGGTGAGAGAAATGGAGGCTGTTCTCGACATCAGCGAGTGCCGAGAAGATCAGAAAGTCAAGTTTGCCACCCACTCCTTCGTGGACTCGGCACTATGCTGGTGGGACAACATTGTCCAAGCAGAGGGTAATCGGGCGATCGGGCGAATGAGGTGGCCCGAACTGAAGAAGATGGTGATCGAGGAGTTTTGTCCTCATCGGGAAATAGATAAGGTTGAGAGGGAGTTTCTGCAACTAGAGGCGGGAACCATGACACACCAACAGTACACCACGAAGTTCAACGAGATGGCACGTCTGGTGCCGGATCAAGTGACACCTCTGTCCCGAAAGATCAAGAGGTATATACAGGGTTTGCCGGCGGATATTCGCAGGCACATGATCGCCGCCCGGCCGAGCACGTTTAGGTCGGCGGTGGATTTGGCGGGAAGATTGTATGATGAGAGAACGGTGGTGGTGACTGATGGTGGCAGAAAGAGCGGTGGTGAACGAGGCTGGCAGGGGAAGAGCTTTGGTCGGGGTAATGCCTCGACGGGTAATAAGAAGGCACGGGTGGATGATCGCCGTGTGGTCACGTTAGGTGCGGGATCGAGAAGGTGTGGTAAATGTGGACGGGAGCACAGCGGGGAGTGCAGGTTTGGGTCGAACTTGTGCTTCAGGTGTGGAAAGGCGGGACACATGGCAAAGGACTGTCGTGCGGTCCGATGCTTTAACTGTGGCGAAGAGGGTCACGTGCTCAAAGATTGTAAGAAGCCGAGGGCTGAGAGTTCAGGGGCAAAGAGGACGGGAGGTGATGGACCGAGGGCGAGCGCCAGGGCATTCACCATGACACAGGAGGAAGCTAGAACGGACCCTGATGTCGTGTCCGGTACGTTTCTGGTGAACCAAACTTTAGCTTCTGTGTTATTTGATTCGGGTGCTAGTAAGAGTTTTATTTCTGCTGCTTTCTGTGCTAAGCTGCCTGTTAGTAGTAGATGTGTTGATGCGCCCTTCGATGTAGAAACTGCCATAGGTAAGTCTACCAGGATTTCTGAGATGATAGAGAATTGTGATGTGGAGCTCGAGGGTCATAAGTTTCCTGTTAGACCGTTTGTGATGACCTTAGGTGGTTTTGACTTGGTTCTTGGGATGGATTGGTTAGCGGACTTCGGGCGAACATTGTGTGCCGCAAGAAGATGATTCGGTTGTTGGCGCCTGACGATAGTTCAGTGACGGTATATGGTGATCGGGTTACTACGATTCCAAAGGTGATCTCGATGGCGGTAGCGGGAAAGTGTATGAGGCGTGGATGTAGTGCCTACTTGGCCTATGTAAAGGATGTGGATACGCCAACACCACAACTAGCTGATGTACCGGTTGTGTGTGACTTTCCAGATGTGTTTCCAGAAGACTTATCAGGAGTGCCACCTGACAGAGAGATCGAGTTTCAGATTGATCTGATACCGGGTGCCCAACCTGTTGCCAAGGCACCGTATCGGTTGGCTCCGACCGAGATGAAAGAGTTGATGGAGCAGTTGCAGGAGTTGCTTGATAAGGGGTTCATTAGACCGAGTATCTCTCCTTGGGGTGCTCCGGTCCTGTTTGTAAAGAAAAAGGACGGTAGTATGAGGATGTGCATCGACTACCGCGAGCTAAACAAGTTGACAGTGAAGAACCGATACCCCTTACCGAGGATAGATGATTTGTTCGATCAGCTTCAGGTTGCCAGTTGGTTTTCGAGAATAGATCTTCGATCTGGTTACCATCAGTTGAAGGTGAAGGAGCAGGATATTCCTAAAACAGCTTTCCGTACGCGCTATGGTCACTACGAGTTTCTTGTCATGTCCTTTGGTTTGACCAACGCGCCAGCTGCTTTTATGGATTTGATGAACCGTGTGTGTCGGCCTATGTTGGATAAATCAGTGATTGTGTTTATTGATGATATCCTGATTTACTCGAGGAGCGAAGCAGAGCATGCCGGTCACATTCGGGAAGTTCTAGAGACGTTAAGAAGGGAGAAGCTGTATGCTAAATTCTCCAAGTGCGCGTTCTGGTTGCGCGAAGTTCAGTTCTTGGGTCACGTGGTGAATCCCGATGGGATTATGGTGGACCCGGCAAAAGTGGAGGCGGTTATGCAATGGAAGTCGCCAAAGACGCCATCCGAGATTCGTAGCTTCTTGGGTTTGGCGGGTTACTATAGAAGGTTCATCCAAGACTTCTCCAAGATTGCTTCTCCACTAACCAAGTTGACCCGAAAAGATGTGAAGTTCGTATGGGGTCAAGCTCAAGAGAAGGCGTTTGAAGAATTGAAGGCGAGATTGACTCAAGCTCCTGTTCTGTCGTTACCCGATGGAAGTGAAGATCTGGTGGTTTATTCCGATGCTTCTTACTCGGGTTGGGGTGTGTGTTAATGCAGAGAGGAAAGGTTATAGCCTATGCATCCCGACAGTTGAAGGTTCATGAGGTCAATTATCCTACTCATGACTTGGAGCTGGCAGCCGTGGTCTTTGCTTTAAAGATTTGGAGGCATTATCTTTACGGGACGAAGTGCACCATATTCACTGACCACAAGAGTCTGAAGTACTTCTTTGAACAGAAGGATTTGAACATGAGGCAGAGGAGGTGGTTGGAACTTATAAAGGATTATGATTGTGAGATCCACTACCATCCGGGCAAGGCCAACGTGGTGGCTGATGCCCTTAGCCGGAAGGAGAGGCCCGAGCCGATTCGGGTGAAAGCCTATCAGTTGATCATGACCTCTGATGTAATGAAGCAGGTTAAAGAGTTTCAAGATGAGGCACTGAAAGAAGATCATCTTAACTCTGAAAGGATGAGAGGTCTGGTTGGGGAATTGGGTGAAAACACGCTCGGTGTTAGAACCCGATTTGATCGTGTGTGGATTCCTCGTTTTGGGGATCTACGGGGGAAGATAATGGATGAAGCTCACAAGACTCGGTACTCCATTCATCCTGGTGCCACGAAGATGTACCATGATATGAAGAAAGATTATTGGTGGCCGGGTATGAAGCGCGACATGTGGTGGAGTATGTGAGTAAGTGCCTTACTTGCTTACAGGTGAAGGCTGAGCATCAAAAGCCGTATGGGAAGATACAACCTCTGGATATACCGGAATGGAAGTGGGAGCACATCACCATGGATTTCATTACCAAGCTGCCGCGTACCCCGAAAGGGTATGATGCCATATGGGTGATAGTTGACCGTTTGACGAAGAGTGCTCACTTCCTACCGATCCGCGAGACATATTCATCTGAGAGGTTGGCTGATCTGTTCATCAAGGAGATTGTGACTCGTCATGGTGTGCCGGTGTCTATCGTGTCGGATCGCGACACCCGGTTTACATCTAAATTCTGGAAGAAGTTCCACGACGCTATGGGGACGAGGTTACATATTAGCACGGCTTATCATCCCCAGACTGATGGTCAGTCAGAAAGGACCATTCAGACACTGGAAGACATGCTTCGGGCATGTGTGATTGATTTTGGTGGAAGTTGGGATGACCACCTACCGTTAGCCGAATTCTCATACAACAACAGTTATCATGCCAGCATTGGTATGCCCCCATATGAGATGCTATACGGTAGGAGATGCAGAACACCCGTTTGTTGGGGTGATATTGGTCAGAAGGAATTGGGGAGCGTCGAGGTAATCGAGGCTACGACTGAGAAGCTTGAGAAGATCAAAGCCTTCATGAAGGCAGCCAAAGACAGACAGAAGTCGTATGCTGATAAACGACGCAGGCCGATTGAGTTCCAGGTGGGTGACCGGGTTATGTTGAAGGTCTCACCTTGGAAGGGTATCATTCGCTTCCGAAAGCGGGGCAAGTTGAGTCCAAGATATATAGGCCCTTTCCGAATCATTGCTCGAGTAGGAGAGGTGGCCTATAGACTGGAGTTGCCAGATGAGTTAAGTGGAATTCACCCGACATTCCATGTATCTCATCTAAGGAAGTGCTTAGCAGATGAAGATATGATTGTCCCATTGGAAGATATCGAAGTAGATAACGGCTCAATTATGTGGAGCAACCAGTGGCAATCATCGACCGAAAGGAGAAAAGGCTAAGGAATAAAGTGGTTCCTCTAGTGCGTGTACAGTGGAAGCACAGGAAAGGATCCGAGTCAACGTGGGAGACTGAGGAAGAAATGAGACAACATTATCCACGTTTGTTCGAGGAATGACAGGTTTCGGGGACGAAACCTATTTAAGGGGGGTGGACTTGTAACACCCGGAAATTTATTATTTTGAAGCCGACGGAGAAAGAAAAGAAATAAAGTCCAAAGTCGAGGGACCAAACTCGCCAACGAAGAAAAGTTGGGAGATGTGGTGGTATGTGTAGGGAGAGGGCAGCCCACTCTCCCCACACTCCAAATATTCAGCTCACAAAGGGGAGAAGAGAGAAAAGAGGAGAAAAAGGGAGAAAAGTGGTGTTTCGGGTGATTAGGGTGTCCAAATCCGTCGAGTGGCAAGCCAAATCGAAGCTCTTGTCTTTGTGCTCGATTGTGTGAGTTCTAGGACCCCACTTTTACTTGTTTTCAACTGATTTTGGGGCTGGAAGATGTCAAAACCCGTTTTTGTGTGTGTGTGTGTTTGACCCATTTGGGTGTGATGTGTATGGTGTGTTTAGAGTTTGATTTCGGGCTTGGGTGCTTGTATGGTGTTAAGGTATACATTCCTAAGGTCCAGGAGGGTTGATTTAGGCTTAGAATGGGTTTGGATGAGCTTGGAGGCCGAAAATGGCAGATTGGGTTCGGGATGAACTCCATTCTGCACCAGCTAGGGCTAGGCGACCGAATGAAGGCCATACGGCCGAATGAGGGCGATTGAAGGTTCATTCGCACGATTGGGACTCAGTCGCACGACTGGGAGTCCAGTCGCATGAGGGATGTGCGACTGAGGGTTCAGTCGCATAGATGCTTAGTCGCATGAGTCCATACGCATGAGGTTAGTCGCATAGGTGCCCATTCGCAGTAATCCCATTCGCACAAGGTCCATACGCACGATTGGATGTTCATTCGCATAGATGACCATCCGCATGGGTCCAGTCGCATGATGTTCAGTCGCATGGAGGCCATGCGACTGAAGAGTGTCCATACGCCCGAATAGGGCTGTTGCACTCGAAGGAATGTGTAGTTTGACTTCTGGCCTTCGGGGGAAAGGTGCAGATGTAAGTCTTGACGTAAAGTAACCCGTAAGAGCATGTAAGATGAATGTTATGGCCTTAGAGAGCACGTAGGGCATGATGATGACGATGTTGCATGTTTATGCATATTATGAATGTATGATATTGCCCTGTATGATGATATGATGAATGTGTATGATATGTTCCTTATTATGATGTATGCTTATCTTTCTTGTGGCTTTACATGTCATGCTAATGAATGAATGAATGAATGAATGAAGTATTATGTAATGTAAAGCGAAAGATAATGAAAGAGGAACATGAAGTAAGAATGCATGCATTAACGAACGATGAATGAACGAAAGAAAGGCTTGCAAGCATATATATTGGGGTGAGCGACTTTGTGTTGCAAAAGACTCGGATGAAGTGCAATCATTAGATTGCCTATGAGGTGAGCAACCTCGCCGTTGCAAAAGACTCGAGTAAGAGCTATCGTGATGTTGCCTTGGGGTGAGCAACCTTGTTGTTGCAAAAGACTCGGATAGCTTGCTATCGTGATGGGCAATTGGGGTGAGCAACCTTAGGGGTGCAAAAGACTCGGATAGCGAGCAATCATTGAGATTGCCATTGAGGTGAGCGACCATGTTGTCGCAAAAGACTCGGAAGACAGAATGAACGAAAGGAATGGAAGATAATGAATGAGATGAAAGATAATAATGAAATTATCTGTGTATACGTATGTTGCATGATCGCATGATAAAGGAATAGTTTTCAATGAAAGTAAAGTATATTTATTTTATAAAACTAGAACTCACTCAGCAACGCTGACTTTTATTACATTTTCCAGTTGGCAGGTAAATGATTGCTGAGGATGGCACGGCAAGGCTACTCGGCTCTTTTGGGATGGCATCCATTTATGAAGCTTTTGTGTTATAATGCAAACAAGTATTTTGTAATCAGATAATGATGTATTATTGGGCAAAAGTATTTATAATGAAACGTGATGTCATTTTTGAATGTTTCCGCTGCAATGATTTCGTAATGTAATGTAATTATATGTTTTATGCGCGATGAATGACCAACTGTAAGCGTCCCGGGAACGGGGCCTTACAGCATGCGACTGGAGGCCATACGGCCGAAAGGCATGTGACTGAGGTCCATGCGCACGATTGCCATGCGACTGAGGTCCATACGCAAGGAAGTCATACGACTGAAGTTCATGTGCCTGTAAGGTATGCGATTGGAGGTAATACGACTGATGACCATGCGCCTGGAGGCCATGCGACTGAGGTTCATACGCACGAAGGGTATGCGACTGAAGCCCATGCGCCTGAAGTCATGTGACTAAAGGCCATATGCATGAAAGCTATGCGACTGAGAGTCCATACGCATAGGTGTCCATTCGCCCATAGGTCCATCCGCATAGGTCCATTCGCATAGGGTCCATTCGTCTGATATCCATTCGCCTAAGCGTTCAGTCGCCTGGGGAGGCCATGCGACTGAAGGGTGCCCATACGCCCAAGTAGGGCTTGTGTACCCGAGGGAACGTAGTTTATTTACTACTTTCGGGGGAAAGTGCAGATGTGAGTTCTGACATGGAAGGTTCCCGGTAGTTCATCTAAGTTGACTTTTGAGACCATAGAGGTTATGCTGGGCATGAGGATGATGTATGATGTTTTATGATTATGCATGATGTATGTTATGTATGTATGTTGATGCTCTGTATGATGATGTTGACTGTGTATATTGATGTTCCTTATTACTATGTATGATTATTTTCCCTTGGCTTTACGTGAAATGTTAATGAATGAAATGAAAGTATTATGTAATGTAAACTGGAAGATAATGAAAGAGGAACATGATGAATGAATGCATGCATTAATGAATGATGGAAAGTAACAAAAGTCTTGCAAGCCTTGGATGTCGGGACACGCCTTAATGTAGGGTGTTAGCCCAACGGTGTGTGGGTTAGCTACCCCAGAAGGATGCACATCAGGGTCCTTCTTTGTGATTGACCATTTGTATAGAACCATTGTTGCTTACCTTCGGTACTGTGGCCAGGGTGCTGTGCATCGTGATGGAAGGTCTATGATAGGCTTCGGTCCGGTACCAGCTGACGAAAGGGTATAGCGCATGACAATGGTATACTTGAATTTTTACCTTCGGTACTGCGGCCAGGGTGCTGTGCACCGTGATGGAAGGTCTATGATAGGCTTCGGCCCAGTACCAGCTGACAGAAGGGTAAAAGTTCATGGTTTTGACGGAAAGAAAAGATGTAATGATGAACGAACGAATAAAAGTAAAAAAGTATCAATGAATGGAAGTTAATGGATGAACAATGAAGATAATAAGGATATTATCTATGTGTACGTATGATGTATGATCACATGCAAAAGTAAAGAACGGTTTTAATGTAAGAAAAATATGTTTTATTATAAAACTAGAACTCACTCAGAAACGCTGACTTTTATGTGTTTCCAGTTGACAGGTAATGGTTGCTGAGGATGGCACGGGGCAGCTACTCAGCTCTTATGGATGGCATCCATTTTTATAATGCTTTTGTGATGTAATGCAACATGTATTTTGTAACTTGATAACGATGTATTGTTTTGCAAAAGCTTTTGTGATAAAATGGAATGTTGTTTTAATATTTCAGCTGCAACGTTTTATTTAAGTTAATGTAATTATATGTTTTATGTGCGATGATTGGCCAGCTGTAAGCATCCAGGAACAGAGCCTTACAAATTATATTTTGTTTTTTAATTTACATCATAACCCACTGAGTCGATGCTGACTAAATCAAATTCTTAAAAAAATCACGCAACAGCCGTACTATCGCAACACGAAGGCATTTATACTTTCCATTAGACACGAACATATACAATCAAAGTGAATAAAGAAAACAACCGAGGGTTTTTTTTATCCCTAGTGGCAGGGTTGGGTGAATATTGAGTAAGTGTCACACCCCCGCTAAAAGCGGAAACACGGGGATGTAACGAGACCGGGATCGTCATAACACATGGTAAGCGATAGAGATGCAATATAAATAAATGATGACAAGCGTGTCATGACGACACCCGACGACAAGGGGACTTGTGTCGTGTTTAGTCAATGTTCACGACAACATAGCCATAAGCAACAAGATAATGATACACATAATCACATAATGATGGAATTGTAAATGTAAATTCCCATAACCCGGGAACAAGTTTCAAAAGATGATAATTGTTTACAAATGTTAAAATTGTTCAAAAAGAATTGTTTGTCAAAATATGTTAAGTCCCAAAAATGCATCCTAGGGTCTCCACTAAGGCGGCACACCTAGATTCCTGGACTTGCATGATCACCTGAAAAGATATGCTTAAAACGGTCAACATAATTGTTGGTGAGCTCGCAGGTTTATGAAATAAAACGTAAGTGATGCTGCATAATGTAAGCGTAATGGAATACCGTGAATACAGTTATATACACAAGTAAATTCACATGACATGAGCTTTGCAACCAAACCAAGCGACGTACACAAAGAAATTGTCGGCATATATTCACCCAAGGGCCCGTTCCTTGCCACTGATGGTACCAACTAGTATACCATCGAACAAGGGTGGGGGTGTCAACCCAGTAGTACTACCAATACCTAACCGTCGGTTCCCACACTGGAATTAAATAGTTGCAAAGATAGAACCACACAGCAGACCCAAGCATGTATCAAATAGTACTTGCAACACAGTATCACGTTGATTCCTTGTATGTAAAATGTAAGTAAGTTGTACAGCATTGAAAATGAGTAAGCATACTTTTCCCCCAAGTTGTAAATGATTGAAATATTGTGTAAATGTAAAAGGGGCCACGAAACTCACTTGTTAGGTGGTAAGTATGTATGATCGATGTATCCAAATGTAGAATGCAGATAAACAGTCAAACACCTTTTGACAGTTATTGTAAGCATTAATGATATGATATAAGCGCGTAATAATGATGATTGGTCGGTTCGGGTCGTATCGGCTAGGTCGCGTGTAGCACACATAAACGGACACACGTACTAGATCTTATGTAGATCCAAGTACAAGACATTGTCGCCATCGATGATGATATTTGAGTAAAAGTCTCATTGTTATTGAAGAAATATTGAATATGTGTCCATAGTTATAAGTCGGTTGGTCGTTGTAAAACGTTAGTTTAATTTGTTTAAAATAGTATTTGTGCCCTTTTTCGCGTTGACTTTAATCGTTGTGGCCGAACAATGGCTATTGTGTTAATGTTACCTCAACATCACACGTCATACTCACACCACGCACAAAGGAAACCAAATACAATCATTACAGTCGCACGACAAGACCAGACGCACGACTCAACCTCCATTCGTACGAATCAACCCTCAATCGTGCGAATCAGCTTCATTCGTACGATTGAAACTCCATTCGTATGACTGGCTTTCAGTCGTAGCACACAACACTCAATCGCACGACTCAACCTCCATACGCACGAATCAACCTTCAATCGTGCAAATTAGCTACTTTCGTACGATTGAACCTTCATTCGTGCGATTGGACTCCAGTCGTGCGAATCACGCACATTCGCACACACTCAGTCGGTCACCTGACTCAATCGCACACAATCACTCTGTCACATGACTCAATCGCATACACTCATTCGCACGCATGACTCAATCGCATACAGACACTCAGTCGCACGACTCAGTCGCATGACATGCCTAGTCGCACAACTCAATCGCACGATTGACTCAGACGCATGATTCAGTCGCACGACCCACTCAGTCGCACGGCTCAATCGCATGACAGACCCAGTCGCCTGAACTGCAGAATCGCGACTGTGGTCGGGCTGAGCAGCCCCCGAGCTGCTCAAAACACGGGTTTTACACCACAAGGACTTCCAGAAACACTCAACAAACATACACAAACATGAAACACAAGCAAAAAGACCTCACACGCACCCATACCGAAACCCTAGTTTTGGACAGCCATAAAAAGGCAAGGAAATGGACAACCAAGGTCGACTACCTGCTAGAAACAAGTAGTCTAAGCTGCAGATGAAGTCTAGACGACGAAAACAAGACCACTCGGGTAGGGTTCGGTGCTAGAATGAAGATTTTGTGTGTGTAGAGAGGATGAAGATGAAGAAGATGGTGAAAATGAAGACTTAGGGCTGGTATGGGGTATTTATACCCAGCCCAAGTTTGCAAAATTACAAGTTTAGTCCCTGCACTTAACCCCCGAGTTTTCCCAAATTTGGTTCGGTTGAAGAACGACTTTATTAGATGTTTTATATTAATTGTAAAAGTACATTTAATGTTATTATGACTTAAGAAATGGTTATGTTAAAAACATTTAATATATTTATAAAAATGATATATTTGACGGTTTCGAGAATGAAAGTTTTAAAAATCTTTTAAGGTTAACATATGGTCATAACGAATGCACACACAACGATAATAATGCACACATGATATCCACATAAAGAGTCAAATAAGAATGAGGAATGATCGATCAAAGAATAGATAACGGACAATCACGTTAATTGACGGACCTTAAGGTGACGGATGTCACAGTAAGCTAATAACTTTATAACTTTTTTTAGGTACATAGCAATAATGGAGAGTTGATTTTTTAGTATTGTCTTATTTACAGAAGTAAACTCTTGAATTTGGTGTAGACATTCAGTTGTTGAATAACTCACAACCTTAAACAAAATTCAATACTGGGTCAAGCATGATTAGAAACAGATAATTAAATTGAAAATTTATGTGTGTGTTAACAAAAAGAGAGTTAAATATGCAATAAATCCTAAAGAATATCAAATAAATGAGAAACATTATGCCAACTTGTCCATGACCAATAATTAACAGTTTAAGGTTTGATCAAATCAAGTTCAAGGTAAATAGTGGTTGTTTTAGGGTAAATGATGGTCGAATATGGTTATAAATAACCAAATAGGAGCGTCCATACTCATTTAGGGTCATTTATAGTAAATGCATGTCACTCCCTATTACTGAAGTTCATATTTAGCCGTTCATGTCACTTCATGTAATTGAAAGTCAGTCAAGTTCATAGATGCCCTGTTAGGGCTAATTTGGGCATTAATGACCTAAAAAGTCTATTTAAGTTAGTTAGAAAAGATTACTCATATGAACTGCAAAGCATAGGAACGATATGAAACAGAAAGACAGAAGAAAGAAAATGGTACGCGTGAACCGGACTTGCGTTTGACACAATTATCTTTAAATAAATTCGTGGTATGTTCCCAGGGTATGCTGGTTCAAAATAGCAACAGCGTACCGCCGGACCTGATCACTTGCTTGATATGAAAGCGGAAACATTGCAACAGAGAAGAGAGATCGAGAGAGAAAGAATTGTTTGGTGTGTCTAAACTTCTGCACTTGAACTGGTTTATATAACTATAAATCCATAACCAAATTATAACCGTTAGTGTAGTTTAAACTAAAAATAATAATGATTATTTAATCATTTTTCTATTTGATGCATCAGTTACTAGTCTGAAATTTGGTTTTTGTAATTTGATTATCATATGTAATTTGTTCAGAACATAGTGTTTTTAAAAAATAAAAACATTCACTTTGTTCTAAGCATATCACTAACAAATAATATTATTTAAGTAGCAATCTTTTATTTAATTTTCAAGCAATCTATTTAAAAGCTGCCACTTTTACTAAAAATTTATAACATTTTTATAAAATGTTATAAAATATATTTAATTCTACAACCTTTCTAACAAATGTTGCGTATGTCAATAAAATTTGTAACCTTCTAAGGAAAAAGTTATAATGTTTAGTAGAATTTGCAACTTTAAAATAAAAAGGTTGTAATTTCAATACAAATATGTAACTTTTTATAATAGAGGTTGCATAAAATCTTCTAATGCAATATTTATGCTCAACGATGTTTCAATAGAATCAAATACAACTACACTGAAAAAGTTGCATAAAAAAAGTTGTATTAGCCTCACATTCTATCTTCAAACACATTCTATTCATATTAAGATTAACTATCCTATAAAATGTGTATTGAGAAAACCAGAGATGTCATATAGGATTGTCAAACGATTTGTGAAGCTTAGTCATATAACTTGATATATGAACCTAGGACTGTGATCAAATCCCAAGCACTAACAAACTTTATGGTAGATTTTAGTTTTGATATTTGACATATGAAGCAGTTATGGAGGTTCAACAACTCGAAGAAACAAAAGAGAAATGAACATTATTCACAGATAGCACATCTAATATAAAAGGTACATGACTACGTTTCATACTCAAATTGTCACATGGGACATAATACCCGAATTGGTCAGCTGTGGATTATAAACAACGAATAATGAAGAAAACATAAAGCTTAATAGCATGATTACAATTAGCTAAAGATAATGAAGGAGGAACATGATGAATGAATGCATGCATTAATGAACGATGGAAAGTAACAAAAGTCTTGCAAGCCTTGGATGTCGGGACACGCCCCAATGTAGGGTGTTAGCCCAACGGTGTGTGGGTTAGCTACCCTAGAAGGATACACATCGGGGTCCTTCTTGTGATTGACCAATTGTATAGAACCATTGTTGCTTACCTTCGGTACTGTGGCCAGGGTGCTGTGCACCATGATGGAAGGTCTATGATAGGCTTCGGTCCAGTACCAGCTGACGGAAGGGTATAGCGCATGACAATGGTATACTTGAATTTTTACCTTCGGTACTGCGGCCAGGGTGCTGTGCACCGTGATGGAAGGTCTATGATAGGCTTCGGCCCAGTACCAACTGACGAAAGGGTAAAAGTTCATGGTTTTGACGGAAAGAAAAGATGTAATGATGAATGAACGAATGAAAGTAATAAAGTATAAATGAATGGAAGTTAATGGATGAACGATGAAGATAATAAGGATATTATCTATGTGTACGTATGATGTATGATCACATGCAAAAGTAAAGAACGGTTTTAATGTAAGAAAAGTATGTTTTATTATAAAACTAGAACTCACTCAGCAATACTGACTTTTATGTGTTTCCAGTTGGCAGGTAATGGTTGCTGAGGATGGCACGGGGCGGCTACTCAGCTCTTTTGGATGACATCCACTTTTATAATGCTTTTGTTATGTAATGCAACATGTATTTTGTAACTTGATAATGATGTATTATTTTGCAAAAGATTTTGTTATGAAACTGAATGTTGTTTTAATGTTTCCGCTGCAACGTTTATTTAAGTTAATGTAATTATATGTTTTATGTGCGCTGATTGGCCAGCTGTAAGCGTCCCGGGAACGGGGCCTTACAAGTTGGTATCAGAGCCAAAGTTTAAGTGAAATGGGTAAATTTTCAAAATAAACCTTAACTTAAACTGAAAATGGGACGGAAAGGTAAGGGATGCCAATCTGAGTAGCTGCGTGCCATCAGGTATTTTCTTAATGATAATCGGTATTACGTTCGCATGTTATGTAGTTTATGTGTTGTATGTAGATTTAGATACTGATGTAGTCAGGGTAAGTAATGTTTGGGGTACGAAGAGTAAAGTAAGTGGCTAATCACAACTGGCCACTGTAATTAGGGACTTACTATACTTAACATAAACTGAGCTGTTCCCTTGAATGACCATGTTGGTGTTTGAATCTTATAGTGTGTTTAGAGGATGGCCGGTGGTAGATCTTTGAAGGTTTCGCCAGGTGAAGGTTGTGGTGGACGTGGTGCTGGATCATGTGTCACGAGAAGTATGTCTAGGGCTGCTGATATGGCACTCGAAGAGCCTGAGATCCATCACCCGGAAGGCGGTGATGATAGTGCTAACCTGAGGACCGCATTGAAAGAGGCTGTGGTTGAGGGAGTTCAACAGGTTATGCAGACGATTCTATCGTCTATGATGACTGAGGTAATTAGGATGGTGAAGGAGACGACTGTTATTGAAGTGAGCAAGAAGGGTAACAACGACAAGAATTGGAACGGAAAGCAGTTTGGACGTGGCTGGGCCACTCTAAACAAAAAGGTTGCCAGGACGGATGACCGGCGTGTAGTAAGTGTGCCATAGGGCATATTGGAAAGTGTAGGTGGGGATCAAATCTCTGCTTCAAGTGTGGGAGGCCCGGTCATTTGGCAAGAGAGTGTGGCGTGGTACGGTGCTATAACTATAGTGGAAGGGGTCACATAAGCAGGGACTGCAAGGAACCAAGGGTAGAGAGTTCTGAAGCCAGGAATACGACCGAAACTGAGGGGCAGAGGGTGAGCACAAGGTCTTCACAATAACGTAGGAGAAGGCTAGGACGGACCCCGATGTCGTGTCAGGTACGTATCTAGTAATCAAACTCTTGCTCTTGTGTTGTTCGATTCCAGTGCTGGTAGGAGTTTTATTTCTGCTGTCATTTGTGCTAAGTTGCGCATTAAGAATGGAAGTGTTGATGAGCCCTTCTATGTAGGAATTGCCATAGGTAAGTCTACCCTGATTTCCGAGGCGATAGAAGGCTGCGATATTGAATTAGAAGGCCATGAGTAGTTTCCTGTTAGACTGTCTGTGATGACCTTAGGCAGTTTCGATGTAGTCCTAGGAATGGATTGGTTGGCAGACTACGAGGCGAACATTGTGTGTCGCAAGAAGATGATCCGATTAACAGCGCCTGACGGGAGTTCGGTGACGGTTTAGGGTGATCGGGTCACTACGATTCCGAAAGTGATTTCAATGCCGGTGGAGGGAAAGTGTTAGAGGCGTGGATGTAGTGCCTACTTGGCCTACGTGGAGGATATGGATATGCCAACACCACAACGGTTCGATGTACCAGTTGTGTGTGACTTTCCAGATGCATTTCCCGAAGACTTACCAGGAGTGCCACCTGACTGCGGGATCGAGTTTCAGATTGACTTGATACCGGGTGCTCAGCCTGTAGCTAAGGCACTGTATCGGTTAGCTCCGACTGAAATGAAGGAATTGATGGAACAACTGCAGGAGTTGCTCGATAAGAGGGACGGTAGTGTAAGGATGTGAAATTTATATGGAATCAAGCTCAAGAGTAGGTGTTTGAGGAGTTAAAGGCGAGGTGGACTCAAGCTCCTGTTTTGTCATTGCCCGATGGAAGTGAAGATTTGGTGGTTTATTCAGATGCTTCCTACTCGGGGCTGGGATGTGTGTCGATGCTAGGAGGGAAGGTTATAGCCTATGTATCCCGACAGTTGAAGGTCATGAGGTCAATTATCCTACTCATGACTTGGACCTAGCAGCCGTGGTCTTTGTGTTAAAGATTTGGAGGCACTACCTGTATGGGACAAAGTGCACCATATTCACTGACCACAAGAGCTTAAAGTATTTATTCGAGCAGAAGGACTTGAACATAAGGCAAATGAGATGGTTGGAGCTCATAGAGGACTGTGATTGCGAGATCCATTACCATCCAGGTAAAGCCAACGTGGTGGTGGATGCCTTTAGTCGAAAGGAGAGACCCAAGCCGATTCGGGTGAAAGCTTACCAGTGATCATGACCTCGAATGTGATGAAGCAAGTTAAGGAGTTTCAAGATGAGTCATTGAAAGAAGATCACCTTAACTCTAAAAGAATGGGAGGTCTGGTTGCAGAATTGGGTGAAAACACACTCGGTGTTAGAGCCCGATTCGGGCGAATGTGGATTCCTCGTTTTGGGGATCTACGGGTGAAGATTATGGATGAATCTCACGAGACTTGATACTCTATTCATCCCGGTGCTACAAAGATGTACCAAGACATGAAGAAAGATTATTCGTGGGCGGGTATGAAGCGTGACGTAGTGGAGTATGTGAGTAAATTTCTTACTTGTTTAGAAGTGAAGGCCGAGCATCAGAAGCCGTACGGGAAGATCCAACCTTTGGATATACCGGAATGGAAGTGGGAGCACATCACAATGGATTTCATTACAAAGTTGTCGCGTACCCCGAAAGCGTATGATGCTGTATGGGTGATAGTTGACCGTTTGACGAAGAGTGCTCACTTCCTGCCGATCCGCGAGACATATTCATCCGAGAGGTTAGCGGATCTTTTCATTAAGGAGATTGTAACTCGTCATGGTGTGTAAGTGTCTATTGTGTCTGATCGTGACACCCGGTTTACATCTAAATTTTGGAAGAACTTTCACGATGCTATGGAGACGAGGTTACATATTAGCATAGCTTATCATCCTTAGATTGATGGTCAGTCAGAAAGGACCATTTAGACGTTGGAGGATATGCTTCGAGCATGTTTTATTGATTTTGGAGGAAGTCGGGATGACCACTTACCGTTAGCGTTCTCATATAACAACAGTTATCATGTCAGTATTGGTATGCCTCCTTATGAAATGCTATACGGTAGGAGATGTAGAACTCCCGTGTGTTGGGGTGATATTGGTCAGAAGGAGTTAGGGAGCATCAAGGTAATCGAGGCTACGACTGAGAAGCTTGAAAGGATCAACGCCTTCATGAAGGCAGCCAATGATAGACAGAAGTCGTACGCTGATAAACGACACAGACCAATTGAGTTCCAGGTGGGTGACGGGTTATGTTGAAGGTCTCACCTTGGAAGGGTATCATCCGGTTTAGAAGGCAGGGCAAGCTGAGCCCAAGGTATATAGGGCCTTTCCGAATCATTGCTCGGGTAGGAGAGGTGGCCTATAGATTGGAGTTACTAGATGAGCTAAGTGGAATTCACCCGACATTCCATGTATCTCATCTGAGAAAGTGCTTGGCAGACGAGGATATGATTGGATCACTGGAGGATATCGAGGTAGATGAACGACTCAATTATGTGGAGAAACCAGTGGCAATCATCGATCGAAAAGAGAAGAGGCTAAGGAATAAAGTGGTTCTTCTAGTGCGTGTACAGTGGAAGCACAGGAAAGGATCCGAGTCAACGTGGGAGACTGAAGAAGAAATGAGGCAGCATTACCCACGTTTGTTCGAGGAATAACAGGTTTCGGGGATGAAACCTAAATAAGAGGGGTGGACTTGTAACACCCGGATATTTTCTTTGAAGCCGACGAAAGAAGAAAAAGAAATAGAGTCCAAAGTCGAGGGACCAAACTTGCCAAAACGGGGAAAAGATTGGAAGAGTGGGGAATTAAGAGGGGAGGGCAGCCCACACCCTCCCCCACACTCACAAACACTCAGCCAAGAGAGAAGAGAGGGAGAAAAAGTGGTCTCAAGCTTGGTTTTCGTGGATTCGAGCGTGAAAGTTGATGTATAGCGGGTTGGACTGAAACTCTACTCGACGGGGTTGTTTGTGTGAGTTCTAGGACCTCTCTTTTACACGTTTTCAACTGATTTGGGGCAGGAACACATAGTAAAACCCGTTTTTGAAGTTTGTGTGTTGAACCCGTGTGTATGTGCTGGTGTGTGATTCGAATGGGTTTTGTTTTCGGGCATGTGTGTGTTTGAATGGTGTTGTGGTATGTGTTTCTAAGGTTTAGGATGGTTGATTTGGGCTTAGAACGAGTTTGGGAGAGCTTGGAGGCCAAAAATGGCAGTTTACGTTCGGGATGAACAGCATTCTGCATCAGCTAGGGCCAGGCGACCGAATGGCATGCGACTGGAGGCCATACGGCCAAAAGGCATGCGACTGAGGTCCATACGCATAAGAGTCATACGACTGAAGTTCATGCGCCCGTAAGGTATGCGATTGAAGGTTATACGACTGAGATCCATGCGTCTGGAGGCCATGCGACTGAGTTTCATACGCACGAAGGGTATGCGACTGAAGCCCATGCGCTTGAAGTCTTGCGACTGAAGGCCATACGCATGAAAGCTATGCGACTGAGAGTCCATATGCATAGGTGTCAATTCGCCCATAGGTCCATCCGCATAGGTCCATTCACATAGGGTCCATTCGCTTGATGTCCATTCGCCTAATCGTTCAGTTGCATGGGGAGGCCATGCGACTGAAGGGTGCCCATACACCCAAGTAGGGCTTGTGTACCCGAGGGAACGTAGTTTATTTACTGACTTTCGGGGGAAAGTGCAGATGTGAGTTTTGACGTGGAAGGTTCCCGGTAGTTCATGTAAGTTGACTTTTGAGATCATAGAGGTTATGTTGGGCATGATGATGATGTATGATGTTGTATGATTATGCATGATGTGTGTTATGCATGTATGCTGATGCTCTGTATGATGACGTTGACAGTGTATGTTGATGTTCCTTATTACTATGTATGATTATTTTCCCTTGGCTTTACGTGGAATGTTAATGAATGAAATGAAAGTATTATGTAACGTAAAGTGGAAGATAATGAAAGAGGAACATGATGAATGAATGTATGCATTAATGAACGATGGAAAGTAACAAAAGTCTTGCAAGCCTTGGATGTCGGGACACGCCCCAATGTAGGGTGTTAGCCCAACGGTGTGTGGGCTAGCTACCCCAGAAGGATGCACATCAGGGTCCTTCTTTGTGATTGACCATTTGTATAGAACCATTGTTGCTTACCTTCAGTACTGTGGCCAGGGTGCTATGCACCGTGATGGAAGGTCTATGATAGGCTTCGGTCCAATACCATCTGACGGAAGGGTATAGCGCATGACAATGGTATACTTGAATTTTTACCTTCGGTACTGCGGCCAGGGTGCTGTGCACTGTGATGGAAGGTCTATGATAGGCTTCGGCCCAGTACCAGCTGACGAAAGGGTAAAAGTTCATGGTTTTGACGGAAAGAAAAGATGTAATGAAGAACAAACGAATGAAAGTAAGAAAGTAAAAATGAATGGAAGTTAATGGATGAACGATGAAGATAATAAGGATATTATCTATGTGTACGTATGATGTATGATCACATGCAAAAGTAAAGAACGGTTTTAATGTAAGAAAAGTATGTTTTATTATAAAACTAGAACTCACTCAAGAACGCTGACTTTTATGTGTTTCCAGTTGGCAGGTAATGGTTGCTGAGGATGGCACGGGGCGGCTACTAAGCTCTTTTGGATGGCATCCATTTTATAATGTTTTTGTGATGTAATGCAATATGTATTTTGTAACTTGATAACGATGTATTGTTTTGCAAAAGCTTTTGTGATAAAATGGAATGTTGTTTTAATGTTTTCGCTGCAACGTTTTATTTAAGTTAATGTAATTATATGTTTTATGTGCGATGATTGGCCAGCTGTAAGCGTCCCGGGAATGGGGCCTTACAAATTATATTTTGTTTTTTAAATTTGCATCATAACCCACTAAGCCGATGCTGACTAAATCAAATTCCTTAAAAATCACGCAACAGCCGTACTGTCGCAACACGAAGGCATTTTTACTTTACATTAGACACTAACATATACAATCAAAATGAATAAAGAAAACAACCGAGGGTTTTTTTATCCCTAGTGGCAGGGTTGGGTGAATATTAAGTAAGCTAATAAGTGTATAACTTTTTTTAGGTACATAGCAATAATGGAGAGTTGATTTTTTAGTATTGTCTTATTTACAAAAGTAAAATCTTGAATTTGGAGTAGACATTCAGTTGTTGAATAACTCACAACCTTGAACAAAATTCAATACTGGGTCAAGCATGATTAGAAACAGATAATCAAATTGAAAATTTATGTGTGTGTTAACAAAAAGAGAGTTAAATCTGCAATAAATCCTTAAAGAATATCAAATAAATGAGAAACATCATGCCAACTTGTCCATGACCAATAATTAATAGTTTAAGGTTTGATCAATTCAAGTTCAAGGTAAGTGGTGGTTGTTTTAGGGTAAATGATGGTCGAATATGGTTATGAATAACCAAATAGGAGCGTCCATACTCATTTAAGGTCATTCATAGTAAATGCATGTCACTCCCTATTACTGAAGTTCATATTTAGCCGTTCATGTCACTTCATGTAATTGAAAATCAGTCAAGTTCATAGATGCCCTGTTAGGGTTAATTTGGTCATTAATGACCAAAAAAGTCTATTTAAGTTTGTTAGAAAAGATTACTCATATGAGCTGCAAACCATAGGAACGATATGAAACAGAAAGACAGAAGACAGAAAATGGTACGCGTGAACCGGACTTGCGTTTGACACAATTCTCTTTAAATAAATCAGTGGTATGTTCCCAGGGTATGCTGGTTCAAAATAGCAATAGCGTACCGCGGGACCTGATCACTTGCTTGATATGAAAGCGGAAACATTGCAATAGAGAAGAGAGATCGAGAGAGAAAGAATTGTTTGGTGTGTCTAAACTTCTGCACTTGAACTGGTTTATATAACTATAAATCCATAACCGAATTATAACCGTTAGTGCAGTTTAAACTAAAAATTATAATGATTATTTTATCATTTTACTATTTGATGCATCAGTTACTAGTCCGAAATTTGGTTTTTGTAATTTGATTATCATATGTAATTTGTTCAGAACATAGTGTTTTTAAAAAATAAAAACATTCACTTTGTTGTAAGCATATCACTAACAAATAATATTATTTAAGTAGCAATCTTTTATTTAATTTTCAAGCAATCAATTTAAAAGCTGCCACTTTTACTAAAAATTTATAACATTTTTATAAAATGTTATAAAATATATTTAATTCTGCAACCTTTCTAACAAATGTTGCGTATGTCAATAAAATTTGTAACCTTCTAAGGAAAAAGTTATAATGTTAAGTAAAATTAGCAACTTTTAAATAAAAAGGTTGTAATTTCAATACAAATATGCAACTTTTTATAATAGAGGTTGCATAAAATCTTCTAATGCAATATTTATGCTCAACAATGTTTCAATAGAATCATATGCAACTACACTGAAGAAGTTGCATCAAAAAAGTTGTATTAGCCTCACATTCTATCTTCAAACACATTCTATTCATATTAAGATTAACTATCCTATAAAATGTGTATCGAGAAAACCAGAGATGTCATATAGGATTGTCAAACGATTTGTGAAGCTTAGTACATCTAACTTGATATATGAACCTAGGACTGTGATCAAATCCCAAGCACCAACAAACTTTATGGTAGATTTTAGTTCTGATATTTGACATATAAAGCAGTTATGGACGTTCAACAACTCAAAGAAACGAAAGAGAAATGAACATTATTCACTGATAGCACGTCTAATATAAAAGGTACATGACTACGTTTCATACTCAAATTGTCACATGGGACATAATACCCGAATTGGTCAGATGGGGATTATAAACAACGAATAATAAAGAAAACATAAAGCTTAATAGCAGGGTTACAATTAGCTAAAGATATCAACATTAGGTGACTCCAAGTATGTGTTGATTCCTTATTAATCGCAAACCATTTTAATGGAACATACACAACAAAAGGTAAAAACTAGCACAATAATACTTGGAAAAAGTTAAGAATTTAGCAAATAATTTCAAAATTTTCAATATTAAGGAGGTTCCAAGAGAAGATATTGTCGAGGTTGTTGCCTTAGCAAATCTAAGATCAATTCTCAAAATACCATTAGATGGTAAAGTAATAATAACACATATCAGGAGTCCAACAATTGATCTAATAGAGTACAAGGGGAAATAAGTGTTAGATACAAAGAACTTAATGTTCGGGATCGTAAATAAGGAAAAGGATTAAGGGGGCTAAACGGGTCGTGTTCTAGGATCATCGGGTTCAACCTAACCCGAACCCAAAAATTTTACATGAACCCCGAACATGACCCGAACCCAAAAATTGTGTTAGAAGTGTCAACCCAAACACGGCACGAAAATTTACAAATTGACACGAACACAACCCGATTGATCTGAATTTGTAATTTTTTATATTTCTTTTCACATATTAATACTTTAAATTTACTATCTTACAATAAAACATACCAATTAATATAAACAACTATATTTTGTTGATGAAATCTTATGTTAATTTCTATTTTAAGTTCTAAATTTTGAAATTAAACACATACGAAGTTTGATTTGTGACATAAAATATATACAAAGAATAAAATAAATTAAAAATGGGTTAAACGGGTCAACCTGCGTTGGGTTGAACCTGAACCCGCATGTTTAGCTAAGCGGGTTCACGGGTTCGACCCGAACCCGTTTATAGTAAACCCAAATCCATAAATTTTGTGTTAGGTTCGTGTCATGTCAGAAATTCACACTCCTATAAAGGATCATGTATCTTGCCCATCAAAATATACTTGCAGAATGGCAAAATCTCGAACGCTGAGAAGAATCATAGAACTTTCTGCATTGATGTATTGCGTTTTATTATCTTACATGGAAACTTAGATTGAGTGTTTAAAAAAACAACCTTTTCTAGAGAAAATAAATTTTAAAGACAAAAGTTTGAAAAATGTCTTTATTCTTTATCACTTAAAGTAGTCAATTATACATAATTTCAATTATATTTTATCTCAAAAAATTATTTATAATTCTAAATATTAATTAGTAATTTAATATTTTTATTTAATCTGTGTAGTATACGAGTTTCTAAACTAGTTATAACTACATATTTTAATACTGGCCATCTCATCAAGTTTAACGTAATACAATACCCTTCTAAGGTTTAAAGGTTTACACTTTTCTAAGTTTATGGGTTTAGACACCTGCTAGAGTACACGAATTCGAGTATTGTTCAAGATAGTGAGATTGGTATATGATTTAGTAGCTAACAGACTCATTATTGTTTTCTCTATATGGATCCGTTAGGTATTAAATAACACAACATGGACATGTTATACATATGACAAGACTCATGCATTTAATATTGATGTGGTAACATAAGGTTTATGACATGAACATGTCACGTTGGGTATGACCTAGACATTAAAAAAATGAGTTTTGGCACGACCAAAGTATTTGTTGTATACTCAATAACTAGAGAGTCACATTGGAAATCGGTATAGTGGGACATCCCCAAGGATCCTAAAGTTTAGTTGTTCTAAGATACTTGAATTATCAATAGAGTAGAATGCATGCTCGGAGCTATAAAAAGGTTATAGTTGTCTTAATATGAGCCAATGTTTGGTATGTCTATCTATTTCCGACTATATTACCTAAGTGCATGATCGGTTTTTCTACTCAACACAAGTATTGTTCTCTCAAACTCATTAACACTAGGGTTTGTAATGAATCAGAATCCTTCTAAGTGTTGATACATATGTACCTAGATTCTGATCTGAATGTAATATGTCTTTATTGTCTTACACTTATGTAATCGTTGGGTACTTAATGAAATACAAATGTTTGGTTGTGTTTATAATGTTTAATATTTCATTAATGAGTTGTTTAATGCATATTGACTTGATTATATAGGTTTGTGGTTGTTTGAATGAATCTTGATAATGTAATGATTAATAAATACATTCAAACTTAGTAATATGAAGTTCTCATACGAATGGCCCATGCGAATGGACCATACGCATGAACAACTTCATGCGAGTGACTCAGTCACACGACTGAACAAGGAGACTGGATCAGTCGCACGAGTGTGACATGAGATTGGCTCAGTCGCACGACTAAACACTCAGTCATGCGAATGGATCAACCGCATGGCTCAATCGCATGAATGAACCATGATGATGGTTCAGTCGCCCGAATGAGCAACCCTAACCTACAAATACCACCTAATTCGTGGAAAAACGTAAGCATTCAATCCACTTCGACTCCAGACGTACCCTAGCCGTCCAGAAGCCTCTAAGTTCGTACTCCAAGTTCATAGAACGCTGTAGATCGATTCCTAATCGATTCTTGACGTTAGATTCAATACGTTATTGTTTCTACATGTGTTCTCACTGATTGGATCGCCAATCAAATAGGATTCCGCACTATTTGGTTTGGTTTAACACGTTAATCAGTTGGTGTTTCGTTCAAATACTAGATCCTAACAAGTGGTATCAGAGCTTTGGCTCTTGATTACGTGTGATTCAATCGTTTTTGATACAAAAGTTGTGTCTTGGACGTCCCATGCTCATAAAGTTTTGGTTTTCCGGCATACGGCGATTAGGGTTGGTGAAAATTCGGGTTTTTACGGCCAAATCACCTTAAACCTAGAAATTTTCGAAATCCAGCAGCTTCAGTCGCAAGATTGACTCAATCGCACGACTGGACTTCATTCGCATCCCTCAGACGTTTGATTGGACTCAGTCGTATCTTTAACCGCATCAGTTCATTAGCACGACTGGACCAATCGCATTAGTTCAGCCGCACGATTGAACCAGTCGCATCGTTCAATCGCACGGTTAGCCCAATCGCACAGCTCCATTCGCACTAGTAAAACAGGTTGTTTAAGAGACTAAAGTTAATAGAAATAGAGGACCAGTATTCAGCGTTTACCGCCGGGAAGGACTCACGTATTCAGAACTTACTGCTATTGGAGAGTGAAGTGGGGAATCACAATAAACCCCCTAAGCTTATAACATTAGATGAATTCCCACACTGGAAACAACGTTTTGAGATCTACTTAAATGGAGTATATCCTAATATGTGGGAAGCTATTGAGACGGGGTACAGTATGCCGGTAGGTGCTGATGGGGTGAAACTTACATTAGGAGGCATGACTTATGCACAGAAAGTCAAATATAATGCTGAAAAGAGAGTGTATGCGTTTCTTACTCAGTCTATCCCTAAGGATATTTTCCATCAATTCTTTGAGAATAAGCAAGCCAAGAAGTTATGGGATGAGCTGGAAAAAAGGTATGACGAGAATGCGTCATTGAAGGCTATTAAAGCTAACGAGTTGAAGAAAGAGTTTGACAACTTCTCATCGAAGGGTAATGAGAGTTTAGACGATGTCATTGATAGATTCTACCATTTGATGAGCGAGCTGCACACGCATGGTGTCACAACTACCATGGAAGACAAAGTGTCGAATTTTGCAGACGGGTTGCCAGAAAAATGGGCTTCTTTTGTTTCAAATCTGAGACAGAATGGAATGCTAGCAAAGTTGGACATCAACGATTTCATTCTAAAGCTGCGAGAAGAAGCACTAAGGATGAAGTACCGAGCTCAAAAGTCTTCGTATACTCAGAATCCAGCTCTGTACAATGCAACTCCACAAGTTAAGACGTCTGGAGCACCACTTCAGACCGCCTTTGTGTCAAGCTCATCTGTCCTTCACAAGCTTCTCCTTCAGGACCAGAAAGGTCAGGGTCTTCTAGTACCCAATACATTGGATCTGAAGCAAATGCTACAAGACTAAAGACCGAGAATCTCGGAAATGTGACGGTAGAAGTAGCAAGAGAGCACATGGATCTCTTAGCAGCAGTAGTCCATTCCTATGACGGACTTGTTGCTGGGAAAATCAGAAACTATCATCTGGTAGACGAGGACTACGAGCAGGTAGATGAGACAGAGCTGGAGAGGATGAATATCATGTGGGCCTTAGCAAGTGCTATCCGGAGAGCTAAGAAGTTTGTGAAGAGGACCGGACAAAACTTGGTTGCTACTAAGGACACTACTTTTGGTTTTGACAAGAGCAAGGTGACCTGTTTCAACTGCGAAGAAAAGGGGCACTTCAAACGAGAGTGTGTGAAGCCTAAGAAGACTGGAAACGGGAATCCATTCTCGTCCTTCACTCGTCAAGATAAGCCAGCTAGCAGTCCTACTTCATCAAGCAAGGATCCAAAAGCCTTGACTACTCATGATGATGAAGGACAGGAGTGGAGTTTTCAGTTTGTCTATACGGGAGAATCCAATATTGCTAGTGTGGAAGACTTAGATGATGATTCCGCGAGTGAAGGAGATATTGCAGTGGAACTCGCAATGTCAAACATTGAAGAGACTGCAACTGAGGTCAACTACGAGCCTGAAGAAGGGACAACTACAACAAAGAGAGAATCACCAGAACCAGAAACATCAGATGCTGCGTTGATGGCTGATTCATCAGAACCTCCTCAGGTAAGTACTACTGACCGACTTTTCAAAAATCGTGCTTGTTCTGATTGTAATAAATTTAGGGAAAGCATAGATCTGAAATTTGCTAGGTTATTAGATCATAACGATAGCTTAGTAAAGGATTTGCAACTGTGCACTGAGGCAAATAGAGTTTTAAAACAAAATGAGCATAGTTACAAAGAAAAGATAGACCTTTTGAATAAACAACTTAGGGAAACAGAAGTAGTAGCTTTTAACCAAGCAAATGACATTAGGTACTATCTTAACTCCCTAGAAGACACTAAGAAACAAAAAGCAGTTTTAGAAGTAGAAGTCAATTCATTAAAGCAAAAACTGCACAGTTGGACAAGTTCATCTCATATTGTCCAACACTTAGTGAGAGAGCGTAACAATGGGGAGGGTTTGGGATATAAAGTGGTTCCACCACCACCTGAGACCTTGATGAACACTAAGAGTAAACCAATAAATAACAATCCAATCAAGGATCATGTGGTGTCTACTCCTCTTGTAAGTGATCCAGATTCCTCATGTACTTCTAATGAATCTGGAACAAAAAAAAAGGAGGCCACTTTAAAGGCAAAGGGTAAAGTGCCTTGTGTTAATCTGGAAAAAGAATTTGAAAAGGTTAATATAAAGTCAGGGTCAAACAAAATCAAATATAAACCTAAAAAGACTGTTAATGTTAACCTATCAAGAGTTTCATGTCAAAGTCCAGTTAACCAAAATGGAAAAGATGTTAAGAATGTTAAAACAATTAAGTTTGTTAAACAAGATAAAACCTCAAAAGAAGTAGAGTCAAAGCCCAAACATAATGATGTCACTAGGGTGTCACACATGTCTCCACATAGACAGTTTTATCATAAAGTTGATAGCAGGTCATGCTACAATTATGGAGTGTGTGGACATATTGCGTCTTATTGTCCCTACTATTAGACACCTAGGAAGAAAGTTGAACTTCAGGAATCAAAACCTAGGTCTTCTAAGAGGAGCTCATTGACTCCACCTAGAAGAACTAATGAACCCAAAGTTCAACCCATTAGCCAGTCGTCTGTTTATCACAAACAGGGCTTACACAAATCTGGCTTATGGAAAGAAAAGTCATCCTCTGTGTCTGATAATGATGACAAAAAGTCACCTGAGCTACCCTCACCTTCTAAGGGTCAATGGGTTGAATTCATGATGTGTGATACCTCAGGGAAACCCAAGCCAGTAAAGGCTTGGGTTCCTAACCTAAACTAATGCTTTAAACTAAATGTGCAGGGTGTTCGCTACAGTGCTGAAACTAACACGTGGATTGTAGATAGCTGAGCATCCAGGCACATGACAGGAAACAGGGCACTCTTATCAAACGTCAAACAAATAAAAGGAGGGCATGTTTCTTTTGCTGGTAACAAAGGAGGTTATATCACAGCTCAAGGGAAAGTTGGAAATCAGAAAGTTAAGTTTGATAAAGTGAACTACGTTCAACAACTCCAAAACAACTTACTTTCTGTTTCACAAATATGTGACAAAGGATTTAAGGTCATATTTGACAACAAGAAGTGTTATGTCCCGAAGAAGGACTATGTGATTCCGGAGGACCAAGTTTTGATGACAGCTTCAAGATATAAGGATCTTTATGTTTTGGATCTCTCAACGGCTTCTACAACGGATCATGAAGTTCAGTGCTTCTTATCAAAGGCTACTAAGAAGGACTCCATTTCCTGGCATAGGAGAATGGGACACATTAATCAACGGAAGATGAATCACTTGATCCTGAATGATCTAGTGAGAGGAGTTAACGTCAAAAATTTCCAACTTCCGGATTTTTGTGTAGCATGCAGGAAAGAAAAACAGACGAAGAAGTCTCATAAGGAAAAGAAAGTTCATTCTATCGAGCTTCCTCTTGAACTTCTTCACATGGATCTGTTTGGTCCAGTCAGTACAAAAAGCATTGCAGGTGACTTGTACTGCTATGTGGTTACTGATGACTACTCAAGATTCTCTTAGGTAATGTTTTTGAAGTCCAAATCAGAAACATTTGAGTCTTTCAAGGAATTAGTAACCACACTGGAATCTCTCTACAAGCTGAAGGTAAGACAGGTACGCTTAGACAACGGGACCGAGTTCGAGAATCAGTGGATGGAGGCTTACTGCAAGGAAAAGGGAATTGTGCACTAGTTCACTTCTGCCTACACGCCTCAGATGAATGGCGTTGCTGAGAGAAAGAATCGCAGCTTGATAGAGACAGCACAGACAATGCTAGCAGACTCGAAACTGCCTATTAAATTCTAGAATGAGGCAGTAGCAAATGCATGTTACACATTAAATCGAGTTTTGGTAGTCAAACGCCATGGCAAGACATGTAACGAGTTACTACAACGACGTAAACCTAATCTAGAGTATCTCGAACCATTTGGCGCGCCGTGCACACTTCTGAAGAAGACTCAAGAAGGAAAATTCAGCGAGAAGGCTGATGAAGGTATCTTCCTAGGATACAACATACCGAACAAGAGAGTTTACAACAACTCAACGGGTTTAGTAGAAGTGTGGTGTAATGTTGATGTTTAGAGATACACCACACCACCTACTGGAAAAGGACCCGCTTACTTTTTCGACTATGATGGATTCTTCAAGTCCTTCAACATACCTATCTCCACTTCTGACAAAGAGTTAGCTACAAGGATGATGTATGATATCTTGAACTCACCATCACTAGATTCAGCATCATCAGGTTCACACGGTGACTCATCTCACCACTCAGGGGGAGCACTCGGAGCAAGTGACTCCTCCTCAGAAGATGAAGCTGAAGAAAATGATCAGAACAATCAGGAGGGACAGGGTCCAATTCCTGCAAGTCCACAAGCATCTAACAGTGATGCCTCTTTGACTTTGGAACCTCAAACTCCTACTACCTCAGATGCAGAACCAAATGTTCATAATCTTGATTCTAAGGTAGTTGTTCCTACCACTCCAGGATCACGTCTAAATGTCTATCATCCCCTAGACAATGTCATTGGGGATGTCAGATCAGGAGTGCAGACCATAAATCAGCTGTACTCAGCTGATTATGCCTCAGTAATGGAAAAAGGATACATTCACGACGATGCTTATCGTTGTTTTGTCTCGCAGGTTGAGCCAAAATATGTCAGTGAAGCACTGAATGATGAGGCATGGGTGAGTGCCATGCAAGAAGAACTTCTTCAGTTCAAGAAGTTAGGTGTATGAAATCTGGTAGATAGACCTAAAGGTGCTAAGGTCATTGGCACCAAATGGGTCTTGAAATGCAAGAAGGATGACCAAGGCGTCATTATCAGGAACAAGGCTCGACTTGTAGTTCAGGGATTTCGACAAGTCGAGGGCATCGATTACAATAAAGTGTTTGCACCCGTGGCAAGAATGGAAGCCATTCGCATTTTCCTTGCCTATGCATCGTATATGAAGATTAAAGTTTATTAATTGGATGTGAAAAGTGCATTTTTCTTCATGGTGAAATCTGAGAGACAGTGTATGTTAGTCAACCCGAGGGATTTGAAGATCCATATCATCGGGACATAGTTTACGAACTGGACAAGGCATTATACGGGCTTCATCAAGCTCTACGGGCTTGGTATGAGAAACTCTCGACTCATCTTGTGAAACACGGCTTTCGTAGGGGAGTCATTGATTGCACACTGTTTATCAAAGAGAAAGATGGTGATTTGCTGCTGGTTCAAATCTATGTTAATGATATCATCTTCGGATCAAAGAATAAAGAGTTATTTAAAGAGTTTAAAGCAGTAATGAAGGCTGAATTTGAGATGAGTGCCATGGGAGAGATGAAATTCTTTCTCGGGTTACAGGTGGATCAGACACCAAAAGGAATTTTCCTACATCAGACCAAGTATGTAAGAGACATTCTCAGTCGGTTTGACATGGAAAATGCTTCTGCAGCAGGGACTCCACTTGCTACAAACCATGACATAGCACCCGATAAAAATGGAGATCTGGTCGATGCAACCATGTACCGAGGAATGATTGGATCTCTCATGTACCTCACTGCCTCAAGACCTGACATCATGTATGCTACATGTCTATGTTCTAGATATCAGGCTAAGCCAAAGTTTAACCATCTGATTGGGGTCAAAAGGATATTTCGGTATTTGAAGGGTACCCCAACACTTAGGTTGTGGTATCGTCATGATGATGATTTTGAGCTCACGGCGTATAGTGACTCGGATTACGGTGGCTGCAAGATGAATTACAAGTCTACATCAGCAGGGTGTCAATTCTTTGGGAGGAGATTAGTGACATGGCAGTGTAAGAAGTAGACCTCGGTTGCATTGTCAACCTGTGAAGCCGAATACGTTGTTGCTGCAAGTTGCTCACAAATCATTTGGATTCAACAGCAAATGCGGGACTATGGTTTAAATTTCTCTTCTACTCCTATTTTTGTTGATAACTCTGCTGCAATTGCAGTAACTAAAAATCCGGTACAACATCCTAAGACCAAACACATCGGTATAAAATATCATTTTATACGGACTGTTTTGAAAAAATTTAATCGATGTGGTAAAAATAAATACTGATTTTCAATGCGCTGACCTCTATACAAAGACTTTTGACAAACCACGTTTTCTTATCTGTTAGAGGTCAACAGTGTTAAAAAGAAAAGTGATATCATTCCAGATGATGACCATGTGTAGTCCGATGCATTTAGTCTAATTTTTTTATTTTTTCTTTTTATTTCCTTTATTTATTCTATATTCTGTTTAAATTAAGTATATGTTATTTAGCTGTCTATTAAAATCCTAAAAAACGTAAATCGGTTACGGTTTTAGAATTTTAGGGAAGAATAGGTCAGCCAGTAACATTAAAAAAAACGAGGGAGAAGGAGAGGATAGCTGATAGAAAGTAGATCGTATCTGTGATACCGATTCAAATACTTTGGAAAATGATAGTACACAGGAACAAATAAAGTGGGACTTTAAAAGTTTAAATTAGACAAGATGCAAAATTCTAAATATAAGTCTGTGTAGTCTGAGCAATATAAAAGGAAAAATGATAGAAAAACTGGTAACTACTAAGGTAACACAATGAAAGTAGACCTAGAGGTTGCTAGACCACAGATGATATGTCGGTAGATTCAACACAATAGATTATTAGACCTGACTGGTGATCTCAAGATCAAACTAAGTTGTTCAACTGACTGTGGGCTCCCATCTTATCACTGGTTAACACAATCAACAATTTTCCAATAAGGGGTAACGAGCAAATAAATGCGACAAATGTGAGCGGATGACCATAAATAGAGCAAAGCACGAAAAAATTGAAAAGCAAATGCTATCAAGCTAATAACTTATGTTGTTGTGCGTTATGTGCAAAAGAAAAATAAAGATGCTCTAACAAGAAGATAGGTTGTGTGCCTCTCTGCTGTGCGATGGCACTGACCTGAGGATAAGCATAACCTAGATATTCTAGAATTCATTGTTGTTTGCCGCCTCTCTGCTGTGCGATGACACTGACCTGAGGATTGGCTTCTCTTTGAAAGCTCTAAGAATAGTCTCTTCTTGTCAAAATACCCGTAGACCGCTCAAAAGCTCCTGAGGAATGTTGATTACCACATAAGCGTGGGATCCACAAATGTTGGTTGAAATAATTGAACCTTAAACTATCACCAATCTGTGTCAAAAGTCTGTGTATGGATTTAAGAGGACAAATAAACTGACAATCATCGTGGCTACAATTCTTGAAAGTCCAAATCAATGTGGGAATCTAATAGTACCAGTATGATTTCCTAAATTTGCTAACGACTCTGGATGAACACCAAGAAGTGAGCATCAAAAGGTTTTTGATAACATGTCCCAAATGATTTGACTTGCCTGTATGATTCCAAATTGAATCGGTCCAGTTATGGTCAAACTAAATTGAAGCTGCCTATTCCGGAACCGAATCCAGTAGATTTCTATCTTAGGATTTACACCTCACAAAAAGTCAAAAACAAGTTTATTTTTTGTACTTCAGTTTAAGTTTCTATTTATTTAGTCAATTCAGTTTGTTTGATATCGGACTACATCATGGAATTCAGTAAGGGAGTAAATCACCTAAAAGGGTCATGTCTGAGGTGACCACATGTGTTTTCAAAAGGTAAATTGGTCACGTCTGAGGTGACAAAGTGTTTTAAAGGATCACGTCTGAGGTGATCAAAAGTTTGTTAACTCTAAAATGATCATGTCTGAGATGATCAAATGTTCATAGTCTTAAATTAATAGTTTAAAAGGGTTTAAATGTCAAATGGTCATAAAGTCAGAAAAATGTCGAGTGTATGACCCATTCGCACGACTGGACCATGAGTATGGACCAATCATGCGAATGGATCATGCTCATGCATTAAATAGCCGAATGGACATGAGTATGAACCATTCAACCGAATGGCTTATCAGACTGACCCATTCGACCGAATGAGAGTGTGCGAATGAGTCAGTCAACCGACTGAGCTTCAGTCGGCCAACTGAATGTGATCAACTGAGTCAGTCGTCCGACTGAGTTTCAGTCGCCCGAATGAACTGAGCGAATGAGGCCAGTCGGCCGATTGAACTCAGATTCAGTATATAAAGGGCCATAGTCGATCGCATTCTCCTCACCACTCCCAATCGCCCTTATATCGCACATTGTACCGTTACGCTGCCCAAATTTCTTTAGACCTCGATTATACATTCTTCTTGATCTTCTGACGTGTGTTTGCATTTATACAGGTATAATAAGATGAAATCTCACAGAAATCAGAAGAAATGGTGCCCTAATTTGTGTTGTTCGATTGAAACAAGAACCGAACCTTTAAATGACCCAATAACCTACTGAAACTAAGTAAAATGTTAAAAATAAGTCTAATACTTATTAGTTATGAGATTGCGAGTCTAAAGAACCATTAAACCACGTTTAATTACATGAATTGGTCAAGATTCGAACCTCAGTCGACCGAACAGTGGGTCATGCGACTGGTCGTCTGGATGAACTCCAATCGCACGACTGAGCCGGCTAAATGGGTCAATCGGCCGAATGTATTATGCGAATGAGCTCAGTCGGCCGACTGAACCAATCGCAGGCTCAGCCAACAGATTGAACTCAGTCGTCTGTTCATTCACCCGAATGAGTCCGGTCGCATGATAGGACAACCGACTGACCACAGTCGCATGATTCATTCGCATGAATGAATCAGAATGAATTCAAACAAGATACTTAGAACTGAATTATGGTATGTGATTTTCTAATGTTTTTGTGTCTTGTGTTTCAGATCGATGGCTGATAGATGGTCTATCAACCCTAAGCACAATATATGTGCTCATCTAGACCATACTACTCGGAATGGTGCCAAGTTTGCAGAGATCATCGCTTTTCTCAGGCGATCAAGGATCCACAAGGCCATCTCTACTCCATGCACTCCCTACAGGTCTTTACATCAGGCCTTCTGGGAGAATGCTTCTGTTGATCGATCACGTGAGCCGTATAGCATACGGAGCTCTATCTGTGGCATGGATATTGAGATTACTGCTGCCAATATTCAGAGAGTACTTGAGCTGGGGGACGATACTGATCACCCCACCAGACTTCACCCACTTATGGTGAGAGGATGTTTCCTGAGGATTAAGTATGCTGGGGACATCAACTCAGGTGTGCTCAACAAGAGCAACCTGTGTCCCCAGTACAAGTACTTAGCACATGTCATTCTGAAGTGCATTGCTTCCAGAAGGGTGGGTTTGATGATCTTTCAGACCAGATTCAGAATGCCTATGTGGCACTAGTGCTGAACCACCCCTTCAGCTTCTCGAGCATGATCTTCTCTTACCTTGTGGAGAATCTGGAGGCAAAGGGTAAGGAGGGTTTCTACATGTACCCCAGATTCTTGCAGCTGATTTTCAATGAGAAGCTGCCATCACTTCCAAAGGAGCGCCACGATGCTGTGGCTTTAGAGATCATGGACGATACGACCCTGGGTCGTATGAGAGTTTACCGGGGTAAGCAAGTAAAGCCCCAGGTAAAGAGACTGATAGGCCATCTGGCCAATGAGAGGTACGTGGCACCTAGCAGACGTTAGTGGCGTCACGTAGACAGCGACTCCGATGATGAGCAGCTACAGCTCCCAGAGCACGACTCTGATGATGACAATAGCGGGAATGCTGGAGATACCTTGCCCACTCGACCAAGGGGCCCCACTACTGATAGTACATCTCCGGTATCTGCCCCCACTGGAGATATAGCAGAGTCTGCTGGGTTCCACCAGGGTTTCATACCTGGTGAGGAAGAGGAGGAGTCGGATGAGGAGCCACTAACACGGACTGTGGGAAGTAAAGTCGTTCCCACAGAACAAGGGCTCCGAGCGGTTGGTGAACGCCCCGGTGGATCGGGAGAGACTGCTGCTGACCCTACATATGCTCCCGATCCGCCAAGCCTTGTTCTAGGGGGAGCATCCTCCTCGACAGGATCGAGGAAGAAGAGGATGGCTCAGCCCCATGACATGAAGAAGAAGAAGCGCAGACTCACCTTCATCACCACCACAGCCACCACCACAGCCACCACCACTACCACCTCTATAGCCACACCATCTGTCACCACAGCCACCACCACATCCACCATCCCTACCACCATTCCTCCTAACACCGCTACCACCCTTCCATCCACCACCACATCATTCACACCTACACCACCACCACCTACATCTATACCACCTCCAATCTTCACCACTGTCACCACCACCACTAGCCATCCTGCTGCACCATCGTCTTTCTCTCCATATCCATCAGGATCACCTCTACCTCCCATTGGGGTAGAGGAACAACTATCAACGCTGAACTGTATAGTGATGCGTCTGTTAGCAGCCGATGACGAGAAGACAACACAGATTCGTCAGTTAGTAGATCTTACTACTGCGCAATCTCAGCAACTTTCTCAGCAGGCTCGACTGATTGATCAGCAAGAAGATTGCGGAGTTGGAGGCTGCAAACAAATCTCTGCAGCTAAAGCTCAAAGGGTCTCAAGACGAGCCCTTAAAGATAGGAGAAGAAGATGAAGACGATGATACTAATGATGAAAGTGATGATGATGATGATGGTGACAATCATGAGGGTGATACAGATGCTAATGGTGATGATGATGAAGATGACTTTTCTGCTGCTGGTGCCACAGCTACAAGCGAAAGGAGGACCAAAAGGAATCAAGATCAGAGTGCCTCTACATCCGCCCTAGTAGCAGAAGAGATGAGGATACAAGATAAGAGTAATGCTTAGTTATTTATGTTATTAAAATCATATGTACTTGAATCCTGTATTAAACTTATGAAATGAATATCTATTTTAATGTTAAGAGTTTTTCCTTTGAGTATTTACTAATTTTTGGTGTATTACATGTTTAAATAGAGCAGATCCAAATTATCAAAGGGATGAACACGATATTGCTCCCCTCCAACAGATCAAGACTCAACTAACCATGATTCTTGATCTGCAAGGGATTGTCAGAAGATCAGTGAGTTACACCCCTGAAGAAGGGGAAATAATTCATGATCCTACTGATGAGCAACTGGCAGAAATATTCAAGCTCAATCCCGATGAGATTGTAAAAGACGCTCCAACTTTTGAAAAGGACAATGACGATGAGCTGAACGACATTGATGAGATAGAGATCGAGGACGTCACAACAGAGCATTATCCTGAGTACGCTGACAAAGAGGGAAATGTGGTTCCCAATCTGGGTGATTCCCTAGTCAGTGATACATTCGAGATATTGGATCTGATGGAGCAACTATCTGAGAAGATTGAAGAACAAGCCCAAGCCTCAAACGCCGATGTTGATATCAGAAAGGCTGAATGGGCTGCATGTTTCGAGGAGATCCGAGCACAACGTGCTGCTCCTACATCGAATGTCTACACCAAGCTCTATAAAGTGAAGAAACATCACAAGGTGTCAGGCAAGATTATCGCGTGGGCTCATTTTGATGATCTTAATGTATACGCGGTAAAGAGAGAGAAGGGTATTGAGTACTTTAGATTCCCACATGATCTAAAGTCTCTACCTGGTTTTGAGCTCAACCAGCTGGCTAAATTGAAGCTACTATATGCTGACCCGAGGAAGATGTCAAGCTGGTTTGAGGCTGCCCTGAAGAAAGAGTACCACACCAGGTGGGTCAACTTCAAACCTCAACAACCTACGAGGTATATCAGACGTTCTGACGTTGATCCCATAACTGGAAAGCCCAAGATAGTGCTGAAGTGGAGTCCCCCAAGAACAATGTCAAGAATCCCTCTCAGGGAAATGCCACAGGACTTCACTCCACACTTTAAATGGTGGTACTATGATTGGAGAACAGGGGAGGCGGTCATAGTTCTGAACAAAGAGGGAAGAATGGATACTATCAGGGTATTTGACCCGATGTGGCTCACTAACTTGTCTGCTGATGATGTATACACATTATACAAGTGGCCACTGTTCTATGACACGCAAGATATTGTACAAGCCCTCCAATTCCAAAATGTGATACGACTCTGCTTTGCGTTTGAGATACACACAGGAGTCACAAGAGAGGAGAAGTACAAGAAGTATGAAGAGGTTATGAAGAAGGTAAGACATTAGATAGATCTAGGTCCAAGGGGGAGTTTGTTGATACATATGTACCTAGATTCTGATCTGAATGTAATATGTCTTTATTGTCTTACACTTATGTAATCATTGGGTACTTAATGAAATACAAATGTTTGGTTGTGTTTATAATGTTTAATATTTTATTAATGAGTTGTTTAATGCATATTGACTTGATTATATAGGTTTGTGGTTGTTTGAATGAATTTTGATAATGTAATGATTAATAAATACATTCAAACTTAGTAATATGAAGTTCTCATATGAATGACCCATGCGAATGGACCATACGCATGAACAACTTCATGCGAGTGACTCAGTCGCATGGCTGAACAAGGAGACTGGATCAGTCGCACGAGTGTGACATGAGATTGGCTCAGTCGCACGACTGAACACTCAGTCGTGCGAATGGATCAACCGCATGGCTCAATCACACGAATGAACCATGCTGATGGTTCAGTCGCCCGATTGAGCAACCCTAACCTATAAATACCACCTAATTCGTGGAAAAACGTAAGCATTCAATCCACTTCGACTCCAGATGTACCCTAGCCGTCCAAAAGCCTCTAAGTTTGTACTCCAAGTTCATAGAACGCTGTAGATCGATTCCTAATCGATTCTTGACGTTAGATTCAATACGTTATTGTTTCTACGTGCGTTCTCACTGATTGGATCGCCAATCAAATAGGATTCCGCACTATTTGGTTTGGTTTAACACGTTAATCAGTTGGTGTTTCATTCAAATACCAGATCCTAACACTAAGAGTTGATGATAATATACTAAGTAAATCAAAGCAAACACAAGAGAATAGTTTTCAATATACTTGCATATATTACTTCTCAACTCAAAGTTTTTACAAGACTCTTACGAGCATATTACATGAGTTACAATGAGAAATTATATATACAACTACCTACAGCCGGATATACTTTGATACCAGCTAGAAACCTTAGACTAAAGCAAATACTACAAAGATAAAGTTAAGTATTTTAGATAAAGTATTATCTAAGATACGGTAGTCATGACATGTCCATGACTTACCTTTTGTCACCAACTAAAGTTGGCAACTGTACTAACTGATAAGGTGTGAATAGTGGAATAAAGTATGGTCAACTACATGGACGTGGGAAAGTGCCATGCAGTATCTTAGAGATTTACAGCGGAGTGTCAGAGAGATCATACTTATTTCCACTGGTTCATAGTAGATACTTCTGAAGGTTAACTGACTTCGAAAGAACGTGTTCTTCCAAAGCCACTTATACTTCGAAAGTGGCTACTTCTTCCGAGGCTTTCTTTGGACTTCATACTTCGGAAGTTGTAGTCTTCATTTCTTCTAAGTGTTGAATTTTAGAAGAGCAGAGACTTTGTCTTCAGAAGCTAAAGCTTATCTTCGGAAGTTCCTTAGACTTGTCTTCGGAAGTTCAGCAGATGTCTTCGGAAGTTCCTCATTCGTTGAACTAAAAAGGTCTAAGTGTTTGGTTTTGGTTGCACCAGACTTACTTGATCCAACACTAAGTAATCACACTTTTGATTTCTATAAATTCTAAATGCATGGATATTTAATAAGAAGTTCAAATTATTTTTTATAAAATTCTTTGCTTAATCAAGCTTTATGAAAAAAATATTTGACTTTGTAATCAATAATTCATCTATTTAGGATCCCATATCTTGTTAGAATATTAAAATTTATTTTCTAATAAAATTTTTAGGCTTTAGTTTATAGGGATTTTCATTTTAATAATATAAGCAGTAAAACAATCATAATGCACACATAAATGTTAAACATTTGGAATTAGAAAGCATGTCAAGGGTACCTAATAAGCGGAACTTTTGTTCATGTCCAACAAGTAGGAATTTTGTTCGTGCCTAATATATGGGACTTTGAAAGTAAATTATCCAGTAAAAACAACTAAATTATTCAAAGATCAACAAAACAACATTCAAATTAAGGGTTGATGCCCTTTCATCATTACCTTCATCACCCATTAGAACGTCATCTCTTGTTTTCTCAGTCTCACCCTTACACCTCACTCGTCCCAGCCACTTTGCCACCAAGACCGACCAGGGCCATTCACCATCCTTGGAGATTCTGTCACACTCCCATGGTGGTTTCCGCGGGCAATGAACGTCATGAAATCACAATCATTGATCGACCACTACATGCTTTGGTAAAATGTATGTTGCAAATAAATATAAAAGTACATAATTATTTTTAGACTTAAATAACAGAAGTATTAGAACTAATGTAAGTTGTTTTCAAATCATGACAAATTAGAAATAATTTCCCAATAGCATTATGACCTTAAATGCGTTGAATTCCATCCTAACTAATCCAAATGCAAAACTCAATTACCTGAGAAAACATGCATGAAAATATGTCAACGTAAAGTTGGTAAGTTAACAGGTTTTAAGGTAATAGTAAACAATGTAATGGACAATAAGTCTTTCCATGATTTGATTGTCGATCATATAATACTATAACCGAAGCTAGATTGTAACTATACTAGATTGCCCCTACCCACGCCTACCGTAAGCACATGGGTGAACAGGGTAATAATGCACCCGTTTAGACCTCTGGTCAAGGTTAGGGTAATTAACCTGGGTGAGGGTAGTCAAACTCAATAGTACTATCCATAATTACCTCGCTTTGAAAAATAAATTAAAGGTTCAAAACAGGGGACTTCATATGGTAAGTAACAACTTATATAACATGTGAAATCATTAACAAGTAATTATGTCCAAGAAAATAGTAACTTATATTTAATTTCCCCTAAAAATAAAATAAGTAAAAATAGGGACATGAAACTCACCCGTCGGATGAGTAATTAGGCTCGGAAGTGCAAGTATCCGAAGTGTTTGGGAAAATCCAACCTAAGTTCGCCCTAGAAGAATCAAGGAAATGAATGTTTATGTAATTGCTCCTAGGTGAAATGTGAGCGTGTAACTGTGTTATCCACATAACTTGATAATAAAGTATTTGACTTGACGATCCGTTGATGATATATGATTGATAATTATGAAATATATATTTCTTAGAAAACATTAATAAATTATATTTCATTTGCAAGTGTATGAAAACCTTTGTATTTTAAGGTTGGCATATTATTTGGGTATTGAAATATCATTTTGACTCAACCCAAGACATGACTCGAGTATTTAGTAATTCACATATGATTATAGAAAATTAGGGTTTTGAAATAATTAATTATTTTAAGTATAAATAATACTTGTAATGTCTCTCATGAAAACCTTTTTAAATTACTAACATGTTAGGATCGTGTATTGCACGAAATACTAACTGATTAACATGTATACCAACTCAAATAGTGCGGAATCCTATTTGATTGATGATCCAATCAGTGAGAACACACGTCGAATCAATTATCAATTGAATCTAAATGTTAAGAACGATATAGAATCGATCTAGTGCGATCTGTGAACTTGGAACAGGTTCTTGGAGGTTTCTGGATGGCTAGGGTACGTCTGGAGTCGAAGTAATATCAAGTGTTACGTGTTTCCACGAATTAGGTGGTATTTAGAGGTTAGGGTTGCTCATTCGGGCGACTTAACCATTAGTATGGTTCAGTCGTGCGATTGAGCCATGCGGTTGATCCATTCGCACGACTGAGTCAGTCGCATGAAGTTGTTCAGGCGTATGGACTGTTTAGGCGCATAGACACTCAGTCGTATGGCCATTCGCACGCATGACCACTGTTGGGGCGCATGGTCTAGTCGGACGCATGTGAACTTCACTTAAACAAGTTTGAATGCATTCATTATTATAACATTATGTGTATCAATTCAAACAATCACAAACCTATATAATCAAGTCAATATACACAACTCATTAATATAATATTAAACATTATAAATCACAACCAAACATTCTCATTTCATTAATCACCCAAGCATTACATAAGTGTAAGACATCCATGACATATTACATTAAGATCCACATCTAGGTACATATGTATCAACAAACTCCCCCTTGGACCTAGATCTATCTAATGTCTTTCTTCTTGATTACCTCCTTATACTTTTTGTACTTCTCTTCTTTTGTGACTCCTGCGTGTATCTCAAATGCAAAGCAGAGTCTTATAACGTTCTGAAACTGTAGAGCTTGTACAATATCTTGAGAGTCATAGAATAGTGGCCACTTGTATAATGTGTAGACATCATTTGCAGACAAGTTAGTGAGCCACATTGGGTCAAATACCCTGATAGTATCCCTTTTTCCTTCCTTGTTTAAGACTATGACTGCCTCTCCTGTCCTCCAATCATAGTACCACCATTTGAAGTACCACCATTTGAAGTGTGGAGTGAAGTCCAATGGCATTTCCCGTAGTGGGATCTTGGACATGGTGCGCAGAGGACTCCACTTCAGCACTATTCTAGGCTTTCCAGTTATGGAATCAACCTCAGACCTTCGGATATACCTCGTAGGTTGTTGAGGTTTGAAGTTGACCCATCTGGTGTGGTACTCTTTCTTTAATGCAGCCTCAAACCAGCCTGACATCTTTCTCGGGTCAGCATATAGCTTCAGTCTGGCCAGCTGGTTGAGCTCAAAACCAGGTAGAGTCTTTAGATCATGTGGGAATCTAAAGTACTCAATACCCTTCTCTCTCTTTATCGCGTATACGTTAAGATCCTCAAAATGTGCCCACGTAATAATCTTGCCTGAAACCTTGTGATGTTTCTTCACTTTGTAGAGCTTGGTGTAGACATTCGGTTTAGGAGCAGCACGTTGGGCTCGGATCTCCTCAAAACATGCAGCCCATTCTGCCTTTCTGATGTTAACATCGGCGTCTGAGGCTTGGGCTTGTTCCTCACTCTTCTCGGACTCTTGCGCCATCTTATCCAGTATCTCAAACGTTTCACTGACCAGTGAATCACCCAGGTTGGGAACCACATTTCCCTCCTGGTCAGCATACTCTGGATAATGCTCTGCAGTGACATCCTCGATCTCTATCTCATCAATGTCGTTCAACTCTTCGTCACTGGTTGATTCAAAGGTTAGAGCATCCTTGATAATCTCATCAGGATTCAGCTTGAACATTTCGCCCAGTTGCTCATTTGTAAGATCATGAATTATTTCCCTCTCTTCAGGGGTGTAACTCACTGATCTCCTGACAATCCCTCGCAGATCAAGAATCATAGTTAGTTGTGTCTTGACCTGCTGAAGGGGAGCAACATCGTATTCGTCCCTTTGAAAGTTTGGATCTGCTTGATTTAGACATGTAACACATCAATCATTAGTTAATAATCAGAACAGAAACTCATAAATATATATATATATATATATATATATATATATATATATATATATATATATAAACATTATGTATAAAAGTTTAATACATGATTCAAGTACAAAAGCTATCAAATACATAAACGTCTAATCATTACTTTTGTCCGCAATTGCTGGCTCATCAGTAGGTGAGGCAGAAGACGAGGCTCGTTGGTCTTGATTTCTCTTTGAACGTCTCTCTTGACCCTGAGCTGAGGTAGATGCAGCTGCATCTCCTTCTTCATCATCATCATCATTCTGCCTTTCCTCTGTCTTTTCATCATCATTTGCCTCATCATCATCACTATCTTCATCTTCATCCTCATCCTCATCATCATCATCATCACCATCGTCATCACCATCCCTTTCTTTTATCTTCAGAGGCTCATCCTTAGTTCCTTTGAGCTTGAGCATGATAGTCTTTTTGGCATCCTCCAACTCCTCTATCTTCTTTGCTGATAGAACTTTATGCTCCTGGAGTTGTGCAATCTCTTGGCTCTGAGCAGCCATCTGTTGTGCCTGCTGCTCAATCAGCTGAGCCTGCTGAGAAATCTGCTGATATTGTGCAACTGTAAGATCTACCAACTAACGAATCTGAGCTGTCTTCTCGTCATCGGCTGCCAACAACCTCAGCACCATATGGTTTAGTGCTGAGAGCTGTTCCTCTACCCCACTGGGAGGTAGAGGTGATCCAGATGAAGGGGAGCGGTGTGAAGATGGGCCGGCTTGGTGGCTAGTAGTGGTGGTGGTGGTGGTAGTGGTGAAGATTGGGGTTGGTCTGGATGAAGGTGGTGGTGGATGAGGTGTGGTAGATTTGGTGGTAGCTGGGATGGTGGTAGTAGGAGGAGTGGTGGTAGTAGGTGGAGTGGTGGTAGTAGGTGGAGTGGTGGAGTGGTGGAGGTGGAGGTAGTAGTGGTGGAGGTGATAAAAGTCAACCTTCTCTTCTTCTTCTTCTTCAAATCGTGGGGCTGAGCCATCTTTTTCTTCGTTGATCCCCTCAAGGTGGATGCTCCCCCTGGAACCCTGCTGGTCTGATCGGGAACATAAGTAGGATAAGGATCAGCCTCCCCATATTCACCAGGGCGTCCACCAACCTCCCGTATACCTCGGTCGGTGGCAACCACCCGGCACCCCACAGTGCGGGTTAGGGGCTCCTCATCAGTATCCTCCTCCTTATCAGGACAAAAGTCCTGATGGAACCCTGCAGCCTCTGTCCATCATGGGTGGATGCAGGAGATGCTCTATCACACAGTGGGGGCCCTCTGTTGAGGGGGCCCTGTCTCCACCATCACCGCTATCATCGTCTTCTGAATCATCATCTGGGCATTCTATCAGCTCAACATCCGAATCACTGTCTTCGTGACGCCATTTACGCCTTCCTAGCGCCACGTAGTCCACCTTGGCCAGATGGCCTATGAGTCTCTTTACCGGGGATTGACTTGCTTTCCCGGTAAACTTTCATACGACCCAGCGTCATATCATCCATTATCTCCAACGCCACGGCATCATGGCTCTCCTTTGGAAGTGTAGGTAGCTTCTCATCAAAGATCCACTATAGGAACCTAGGGTACATGCAGAAACCCTCTTTGCCCTTCGCCTCCAAGTTCTCTATGAGATAAGAGAAGATCATGCTAGAAAAATTGAAAGGGTGGTTCAGCACCAGTGCCACGTAGGCATTTTGTATCTGGTCTGAAAGGTCGTCGAACCCACCCCTACGTGAAGCTATGCACTTTAGGATGACGTGTGCCAAGTACTTGTACTGGGGACACAGGTTGCTCCTTTTGAGCACCCCTGAGTTGATATCCCCAGCGTACTTCAACCTCATGAAGCACCCTCTCACCGTCAGTGGGTGAAGTCTGGTGGGGTGGTCTGTGTCATCTCCCAACCCAAGTACACGCTGAATATCTTAGCGGTGATCTCTATATCCAAACCAAAGATAGAGCTCCTAATGCAGTACGGCTCACGTGATCGGTCAACTGATGCATTCTCCCAAAAGGCCTGTTGTAGAGACCTGTAAGGGGTGCATGCTGTAGAAATAGCCCTGTGGATCCTGGATCTCTTAAGAAAATCGATGATCCCTGCAAACTCTTCCCCATTTCGACTTGTGGAGTCTAAGTGAGCACAGATGTTGTGCTTGGGGTTGATAGACCATCTATCAGCCATCTATCTGTAACACAAGACACATAAACATTAGATGATCACACGACACAAATCAGTTCTAATTAACTTGATTGAATTCATTCTGGTTCATTCATGCGATTGAACCATGCGATTGTGTTCAGTCGGTTGTCATGTCATGCGACTGGATTCAGTCGGGTGAATGAACAGCGACTTAGTTCAATCGGTTGGCTGAGCCTGCGATTGGTTCAGTCGGCTGACTGAGCTCATTTGTATGACCCATTCGGCCGATTGGGCCATTCGACCAGCTCAATCGTGTGATTGGAGTTCATCCTGACGTCCAGTCGCATGACCCACTGTTCGGTCGACTGGGATTTACTCTTGACCAATTCGTGAACTTAAACGTTGTGTAATGACTCTTAGACTCGCATTTACTTAAGTAATAACCTAATGACTTAATTTTGACATTTTACTGTTTTAATTAGGTTATCAGTCCATTAAGAGGTTCGGTTCTTGTGAGGGTCGTATTTCACGGATTAGGGCAACATTCCTCCAGATATCGGTGAGTTTTCAACTCATTTTACCTGTATAATCACACACAAATGTCAGACAATCAATAGAAGTATAAAGTCTTGGTCTGATGAAATTTTGGCAGAGTAACGGTAGGCTATGCGATTTAAGGGCGATTAGGGGGTGATGAGTCTCTGCGACCGACTCCCCCTCTATTTATACTAAACCTGAATTCAATCGTACGACTGGACTCATTCGCTCATTTCATTCGGGCGAATGGACCTCAGTCGTGCGATTGGATCAGTCGCTCACCTTCAATCGTCCGACTATAGTTCAGTCGTGCGATTTGTTCATTCGCTCACTCTCAATCGGCCGAATGGTTCATTCTGATAAGCCATTCGGTTGAATGGTCCATACTCATGTCCATTCGGCTGTATAAGGCATGAGTATGGTCCATTTACGATTGGTCCATACTCATGGTCCAGTCATGCGAATGGGTCATACTAATGAAATTTTTTGCCTTTATGACCATTTGACATTTAAACCCTTTTAACTGTTGAATTAACATTATGAACATTTGATCATCTTAGACATGATCATTTTAACTTGAAAAACTTTGATCACCTCAGACGTGATCCTTTTAAACACTTTGTCACCTCAGACGTGACCCATTTACCTTTTGAAACCACATGTGGTCACCTCAGACATGACCCTTTTAGGTGATTTACTACTGAATTCAATGATGTAGTCCGATATTAAACAAACTGAATTGACTAAATTTAAATAAAATAAAAGACTTAAACTGAAGTACAAAAATAAACTTGTTTTTGACTTTTTGTGAGGTGTAAATCCTAAGATAGAAATCTACTGGATTCGGTTCCGGAATAGGCAGCTTCAATTTATTTTGACCATAACTGGACCGATTCAATTTGGAATCATACAGGCAAGTCAAATCATTTGGGACATGTTATCAAAAACTTTTTGATGCTCATTTCTTGTTTTTCATCCAGAGTCGTTAGCAAATTTAGGAAATCATACTGGTACTATTAGATCCCCACATTGATTTGGACTTTCAAGAATTGTAGCCATGATGATTGTCAGTATGCTGGTCCTCTTAAATCCATACACAGACTTTTGACACAAATTGGTGATAGTTTAAGGTTTAATTATTTCAACCAACATTTGTGGATCCCACGCTTATGTGGTAATCAACATTCCTCAGGAGATTTTGAGCGGTCTACGGGTATTTTGACAAGAAGAAACTATTGTTAGAGCTTTCAAAGAGAAGCCAATCCTCAGGTCAGTGCCATCGCACAGTAGAGAGGCGGCAAACAACAATGAATTCTAGAATATCTAGGTTATGCTTATCCTCAGGTCAGTGCCATCGCACAACAGAGAGGCACACAACCTATCTTCTTGTTAGAGCATCTTTATTTTTCTTTTGCACATAACGCACCAACAACATAAGTTATTAGCTTGATAGCGTTTGCTTTTCATTTTTTTCGTGCTTTGCTCTATTTGTGGTCGTCCGCTCACATTTGTGGCGTTTATTTGCTCGTCACCCCTATTGGAATATTGTTGATTGTGTTAACCAGTGATAAGATGGGAACCCACAGTTAGTTGAACAACTTAGTTTCATCTTGAGATCACCAACCAGGTCTAATCATCTATTGTGTTGAATCTACCGACATATCATCTGTGGTCTAGCAACCTCTAGGTCTCCTTCGTTGTGTTACCTTAGTAGTAACCAGTTTTGCTATCATTTTTCCTTTTATATTGCTTAGACTTCACAGACTTATACTTTGAATTTGACATCTTATCTAATTTAAACTATTAAAGTCCCACTTGATTTGTTCCTGTGTACTATCATTTTCCAAAGTATTTGAATCGGTATCACAGATACGATCTACTTTCTATCAGCTAGCCTCTCCTTCTCCCTCGTTTTTTTTTATTTTTTTATTATTATTTTTTTACTGTTACTGGCTGACCTATTCTCCCCCTAAAATTCTAAAACCGTAACCGATTTATGTTTTTTAGGATTTTAATAGCAGCTAAATAACATGTATTTAATGTAAACCGAAAATTGAATAAATAAAGGAAATAAAAGGAAAATTAAAAAAAATTGACTAAATGCATCGGACTACACATGGTCATCATCTGGAATGACATCACTTTTCTTTTTAACGCCGTTGACCTCTAACAAATATAGAAAACGTGGTTTGTCAAAAGCCTTTGTATAGAGGTCAGCGCGTTGAAAATCAGTGTTTATTTTTACCACATCGATTAAATTCTTTTCAAAGCAGTCACGTATAAAATGATATTTTATGCCGATGTGTTTGGTCTTAGGATGTTGTACCGGATTTTTAGTTACTGCAATTGCAACAGAGTTATCAACAAAAATAGGAGTAGAAGAGAAATTTAAACCGTAGTCCCGCATTTGCTGTTGAATCCAAATGATTTGTGAACAACAACTTGCAGCAGCAACGTATTCGGCTTCACAGGTTGACAATGCAACCGAGGTCTGCTTTTTACACTGCCATGTCACTAATCTCCTCCCAAAGAATTGACACCATGCTGATGTAGACTTGTAATTCATCTTGCAGCCACCGTAATCCGAGTCACTATACGCCGTGAGCTCAAAGTCATCATCATGAGGATACCACAACCCAAGTGTTGGAGTACCCTTCAAATACCAAATATCCTTTTGACCCCATCAGATGGTTAACCTTTGGCTTAGCCTGATATCTTGAACATAGACATGTAGCATACATGATGTCAGGTCTTGAGGCAGTGAGGTACATGAGAGATCCAATCATTCCTCGGTACATGGTTGCATCGACCAGATCACCATTTTCATCGTGGTGCTATATCATGGTTTGTAGCAAGTGGAGTCCCAGCTGCAGAAGCATTCTCCATGTCAAACCGACTGAGAATGTCTCCTACATACTTGGTCTGATGTAGGAAAATTCCTTTTGGTGTCTGATCCACCTGTAACCCGAGAAAGAATTTCATCTCTCCCATGGCACTCATCTCAAATTCAGCCTTCATTACTGCTTCAAACTCTTTACATAACTCTTCATTCTTTGATCCGAAATGATATCATCAACATAGATTTGAACAAGCAGCAAATCACCATCTTTCTCTTTGATAAACAGTGTGCAATCAATAACACCTCTGCGAAATCCATGTTTCACAAGGTGAGTTGAGAGTTTCTCATACCAGGCCCTTGGAGCTTGATGAAGCCCGTATAACGCCTTGTCGAGTTTGTAAACTCTGTCCCGATGATATGGATCTTCAAATCCCTCGGGTTGACTGACGTACACTGTCTCTCGGATTTCACCATGAAGGAATGCACTCTTCACATCCAATTGATAAACTTTAATCTTCATATACGATGCATAGGCAAGGAAGATGCGGATGGCTTCCATTCTTGCCACGGGTGCAAACACTTCATTGTAATCTATGCCCTCGACTTGTCGAAATCCTTGAACTACAAGTCGAGCCTTGTTCCTTGATAATGACGCCTTGGTCATCCTTCTTGCATTTCAAAACCCATTTGGTGCCAATGACCTTAGCACCTTTAGGTCTATCCACCAGAGTCCACATGCCTAACTTCTTGAACTGAAGAAGTTCTTCTTGCATGGCACTCACCCATGCCTCATCATTCAGTGCTTCACTGGCGTATTTTGGCTCAACCTGCGAGACAAAACAACGATAAGCACCGTCGTGAATGTATCCTTTTTCCATTACCGAGGCATAATCGCTGAGTACAGCTGATTTCTGGTCTGCACTCCTGATCTGACATCCCCAATGACATTGTCTAGGGGATGATAGACATTTAGACGTGATCCTGGAGTGGTGGGAACAACTACCTCAGAGTCAAGATTATGAACATTTGGTTCTGTATCTGAGGTAGTAGGAGTTTGAGGTTCCGAAGTCGAAGAGGCATCACTGTTAGATGCTTGTGGACTTGCAGGAATTGAACCTGTCCCTCCTGATTGTTCTGGTCATTTTCCTCAGCTTCATCTTCTGAGGAGGAGTCACTTGCTTCGAGTGCTCCCCCTGAGTGGTGAGTCGAGTCACCTTGTGAACCAGATGATGTTGAATCTAGTGACGGTGAGTTCAATACATCATACATCATCCTTGTTGCTAACTCTTCGTCAGAAGTGGAGATAGGTATGTTGAAGGACTTGAAGAATCCATCATAGTCGAAAAAGAAGCGGGTCCTTTTCCAGTAGGTGGTGTGGTGTATCTCTGAACATCAACATTACACCACACTTCTACTAACCCGTTGAGTTGTTGTAAACTCTCTTGTTCGGTATGTTGTATCCTAGGAAGATACCTTCTTCAGCCTTCTCGCTGAATTTTCCTTCTTGAGTCTTCTTCAGTAGGGTGCACGGTGCGCCAAATGGTTCGAGATACTCTAGATTAGGTTTACGTCGTTGTAGTAACTCGTAACATGTCTTGCCATGGCGTTTGACTACCAGAACTCGATTTAATGTGTAACACGCATTTGCCACTGCCTCATTCCAGAATTGGATAGGCAGTTTCGAGTCTGCTAGCATTGTCCGTGCTGTCTCTATCAAGCTGCGATTCTTTCTCTCAGCAACGCCATTCATCTGAGGCGTGTAGGCAGAAGTGAACTGGTGCACAATTCCCTTTTCCTTGCAGTAAGCCTCCATCCACTGATTCTTGAACTCGGTTCCGTTGTCTGAGCGTACCTGTCTTACCTTCAGCTTGTAGAGAGATTCCAGTGTAGTTACTAATTCCTTGAAAGACTCAAATGTTTTCTGATTTGGACTTCAGAAACATTACCCAAGAGAATCTTGAGTAGTCATCAGTAACCACATAGCAGTACAAGTCACCTGCAATGCTTTTTGTACTGACTGGACCAAACAGATCCATGTGAAGAAGTTCAAGAGGAAGCTCGATGGAATGAACTTTCTTTTCCTTATGAGACTTCTTCGTCTGTTTGCCTTTCTTGCATGCTACACAGAAATCCAGAAGTTGGAAATTTTGACGTTAACTCCTCTCACTAGATCATTCTGGATCAAGTGATTCATCTTCCGTTGATTAATGTGTCCCATTCTCCTATGCCAGGAAATGGAGTCCTTCTCAGTAGCTTTTGATAAGAAGCACTGAACTTCATGATCCGTTGTGGAAGCCGTTGAGAGATCCAAAACATAAAGATCTTTATATCTTGAAGCTGTCATCAAAACTTGGTCCTCCGGAATCACATAGTCCTTTTTCAGGACATAACACTTCTTGTTGTCGAATACAACCTTAAATCCTTTGTCACATATTTGGGAAACAGAAAGTAAGTTGTTTTGAAGTTGTTGAACGTAGTTCACTTTATCAAACTTAACTTTCTGATTTCCCACTTCCCCTTGAGCTGTGATATAACCTCCTTTGTTACCAGCAAAGGAAACATGCCCTCCTTTTATTTGTTTGACGTTTGATAAGAGTGCCCTGTTTCCTGTCATGTGCCTGGATGCTCCGCTATCTACAATCCACGTGTTGGTTTCAGCACTGTAGCGAACACCCTGCACATTCAATTTAAAACATTAGTTCAGGTTAGGAACCCAAGCCTTTACTGGCTTGGGTTTCCCAGAGGCATCACACATCATGAATTCAACCCATTGACCCTTAGAAGGTGAGGGTAGCTCAGGTGACTTCTTGTCCTCATTATCAGACACAGAGGCTGACTTTTCTTTCCATAAGCCAGATTTGTGTAAGGCCTGTTTGTGATAAACAGACGACTGGCTAATGGGTTGAACTTTGGGTTCACTAGTTCTTCTAGGTGGAGTCAATGAGCTCCTCTTAGAAGACCTAGGTTTTGATTCCTGAAGTTCAACTTTCTTCCTAGGTGTCTGATAGTAAGGACAGTAAGAAGCAATGTGTCCACACTCTCCACAGTTGTAGCATGACCTGCTATCAACTTTATGATTGAACTGTCTATGTGGAGACGTGTGTGACACCCTAGTGACATTGTTATGTTTGGGCTTTGACTCTACTTCTTTTGATGTTTTATCTTGTTTAACAAACTTAATTGTTTTAACATTCTTAACATCTTTTCCATTTTGGTTAACTGGACTTTGACATGAAACTCGTGATTGGTTAACATTAATAGTCTTTTTAGGTTCAGATTTGACTTTGTTTGACCCTGACTTTATATTAACCTTTTCAAACTCTTTTTCCAGATTAACACAAGGCATTTTACCTTTTGCCTTTGAAGTGGCCTCCTTTTGTTTTGTTCCAGATTCATTTGAAGTACATGAGGAATCTGGATCACTTACAAGAGGAGTAGACACCACATGATCCTTGATTGGATTGTTATTTATTGGTTTACTCTTAGTGTTCATCAAGGTCTCAGGTGGTGGTGGAACCACTTTATATCCCAAACCCTCCCCATTGTTACGCTCTCTCACTAAGTGTTGGACAATATGAGATGAACTTGTCCAACTGTGCAGTTTTTGCTTTAATGAATTGACTTCTACTTCTAAAACTGCTTTTTGTTTCTTAGTGTCTTCTAGGGAGTTAAGATAGTACCTAATCCTAATGTCATTTGCTTGGTTAAAGGCTACTACTTCTGTTTCCCTAAGCTGTTTATTCAAAAGGTCTATCTTTTCTTTGTAACTATGCTCATTTTGTTTTAAAACTCTGTTTGCCTCAGTGCACAGTTGCAAATCCTTTACTAAGCTATCATTATGATCTAATAACCTAGCAAATTTCAGATCTATGCTTTCCCTAAATTTATTACAATCAGAACAAGCATGATTTTTGAAAAGTTGGTCAGTAGTACTTACCTGAGGAGGTTCTGAATCAGCCATCAACGCAGCTCTGATGTTTCTGGTTCTGGTGATTCTGTCTTTGTTGTAGTTGTCCCTTCTTCAGGCTTGTAGTTGACCTCAGTTGCAGTCTCTTCAATGTTTGACATCGCGAGTTCCACTGCAATATCTCCTTCACTCGCGGAATCATCATCTAAGTCTTCCACACTAGCAATATTGGATTCTCCTGGAGAGACAAACCGAAAACTCCAGTCCTGTCCCTCATCATCATGAGCAGTCAAGGCTTTTGGATCCTTGCTTGATGAAGTAGGACTGCTAGTTGGCTTATCTTGACGAGTGAAGGACGAGAATGGATTCCCGTTTCCAGTTTTCTTGGGCTTCACACACTCTCGTTTGAAGTGCCCCTTTTCTCCACAGTTGAAACAGGTCACCTTGCTCTTGTCAAAACCAAAAGTAGTGTCCTTAGTAGCAACCAAGTTTTGTCCGGTCTTCTTCACAAACTTCTTAGCTCTCCGGACAGCACTTGCTAAGGCCCACATTATATCCATCCTCTCCAGCTCTGTCTCATCTACCTGCTCGTAGTCCTCGTCTGCCAGATGGCAGTTTCCAATTTTCCCAGCAACAAGTCCATCATAGGAGTGGACTACTGCTGCTAAGAGATCCATGTGCTCTCTTGCTACTTCTACCGTCACATTTCCGAGATTCTCGGTCTTCAGTCTTGTAGCATTTGCTTCAGATGCAATGTATTGGGTACTAGAAGACCCTGACGTTTCTGATCCTGAAGTAGAGGCTTGTGAAGGACCAGATGAGCTTGACACAAAGGCGGTCTGAAGTGGTGCTCCAGACGTCTTGACTTGTGGAGTCGCATTGTACAGAGCTGGATTCTGAGTATACGAAGACTTTTGAGCTCTACTTCATCCTTAGTGCTTCTTCTCGCAGCTTTAGAATGAAATCATTGATGTCCAACTTCGCTAGCATTCCATTCTGTCTGAGATTTGAGACAAAAGAAGCCCATTTTTCTGGCAACCCGTCTGCAAAATTCGACACTTTGTCTTCCATGGTCGTTGTGACACCATGCGTGTGCAGCTCGCTCATCAAGTGGTAGAATCTATCAATGACATCATCCAAACTCTCATTACCCATCGATGAGAAGTTGTCAAACTCTTTCTTCAACTCTTTAGCTTTTAATAGCCTTCAATGACGCATTCCCGTCATACCTTTTCTCCAGCTCATCCCATAACTTCTTGGCTTGCTTGTTCTCAGAAAATTGATGGAAAATATCCTTAGGAATTGACTGAGTAAGCAACGCATACACTCTCTTTTCAGCATTATATTTGACTTTCTGTGCATCAGTCATGCCACCTAATGTAAGTTTAACTCTATCAGCACCTACTGGCATACTGTACCCCGTCTCAATGGCTTCCCACATATTAGGATCTACTCCATTTAAGTAGATCTCAAAACGTTGCTTCCAGTGTGGGAATTCATCTAATGTTATAAGCTTAGGGGGTTTATTGTGATTCCCCACTTCACTCTCCAGTAGCAGTAAGTTCTGAATACGTGAGTCCTTCCCTGCTGTAAACGCTGAATACTGGTCCTCCATTTCGATTAACTTTAGTCTCTTAAACAAACTGTTTTACTAGTGCGAATGGAGCTGTGCGATTGGGCTATCCGTGCGATTGAACAATGCGAATGGTTCAATCGTGCGGCTGAACTAATGCGGTTGGTCCAGTCGTGCGAATGAACTGATGCGGTTGAACAATGCGAACAGTCTGCTCAGTCGTACGAATGAAGGTACGAATGAGTCCAATCGTACGTCTGAGGGATGCGAATGTGTCCAGTCGTGCGATTGAGTCAACCGTGCGACTGAAGCTGCTGGATTTCGAAAATTTCTAGGTTTAAGGTGTTTTGGCCGTAAAAACCCGAATTTTCACCAACCCTAATCGCCGTATGCCGGAAAAACCAAAACTTTATGAGCAGGAGACGTCCAAGACACCGTTTGACACGAAAAGATTGCGTTTTTAGTGAAAAACACAACTTTTGTATCAAAAACGATTGAATCACACGTAATCAAGAGCCAAAGCTCTGATACCACTTGTTAGGATCGTGTATTGCACGAAATACTAACTGATTAACGTGTATACCAACTCAAATAGTGCGGAATCCTATTTGATTGGCGATCCAATCAGTGAGAACGCACGTCGAATCAATTATCAATTGAATCTAAACGTTAAGAACGATATAGAATCGATCTAGTGCGATCTGAACTTGGAACAGGTTCTTGGAGGTTTCTGGACGGCTAGGGTACGTCTGGAGTCGAAGTAATATCAAGTGTTACGTTTTTCCACGAATTAGGTGGTATTTATAGGTTAGGGTTGCTCATTCGTGCGACTGAACCATTAGCATGGTTCATTCGTGCGATTGAGCCATGCGGTTGATCCATTCGCACGACTGAGTGTTCAGTCGTGCGACTGAGTCAGTCGCATGAAGTTGTTCAGGCGTATGGACTGTTTAGGCGCATAGACACTCAGTCGCATGGCCATTCGGACGCATGACCACTGTTGGGGTGCATGGTCCAGTCGGACGCATGTGAACTTCACTTAACCAAGTTTGAATGCATTCATTATTATAACATTATGTGTATCAATTCAAACAATCACAAACCTATATAATCAAGTCAATATACACAACTCATTAATGAAATATTAAACATTATAAATCACAACCAAACATTCTCATTTCATTAATCACCCAAGCATTACATAAGTGTAAGACATTCATGACATATTACATTAAGATCCTCATCTAGGTACATATGTATCAACGTAAAGTGGAAAGTAATAAAAGAGGAACATGATGAATGCATGCATTAATGAATGATGAATGTAACAAAAGTCTTGCAAGCATTGAACATCGGGACATGTCATTAAAAGGTGTTAGTCCAACGGTGTGCGGGTTTCGCTACCCGGGAGGATGCACATTGGGGTCTTTCTTTGTGATTGACCATTTGTATGGAACCATTGTTGCTTGCCTTAGGTACTGTGGCCAGAGGTGCTGGGCATCGTGAATGAAGGTCTATGATAGGCTTAGGTCCAGTACCATGAGCATGAAGGGCATAACACATGACAATGGTATACCTGAACTTTATCCTAGGTACTGTGGCCAGAGGTGCTGGGCACCGTGAATGAAGGTCTATGATAGGCTTAGGCCCAGTATCATGAGCATGAAGGGTAAAGTTCATGGTTTTAATGGAAAGAAAAGATGTAATGATGAACGAATGAATGAAAGTAAGAATGAATGAATGAATGGAAGTTAATGAACGATGAAGATAATAACTATTATCTATGTGTATGTATGATGTGTGATCGCATGGATGTAATGAACGGTTTTAACGAAAGAAAATTATGTTTTATTATAAAACTAGAACTCACACAGAAACACTGACTTTTTATGTATTTCCAGTTGGCAGGTAATGATTGTTGAGGATGGCATGGGGCGGATACTCAACTCTTTTGGATGGCATCCATTTATATAAGGTTTTTGTGATGTAATGCAACAACGTATTTTGTAACTGATTAACAATGTATTATTTGGCAAAAGCTTTTATAATGAAATGAGATGTCTATTTTGATAATTCCGCTGCGATGTTTTATGAAAGTTAAAAGTAATTATATGTTTTATGTGCGATAAATGACCAACTGTAGTCGTCCCGGGAACGGGTCCTTACAACTATATAGATTTAAACAATGGTTATATTTATTATTATTATTATTATTATTATTATTATTATTATTATTATTATTATTATTATTATTATTATTATTATTATTATTATTATTATTATTATTATTATTATTATTATTGTTACATTATTATTATTATTATTATTATTATTATTATTGTTATTATTATTATATTATTATTATTATTATTATTATTATTATTATTATTATTATTATTATTATTCTTATTATTATTATATTTTCAACAGTAATTTTTTGAAATATTTAAATTTAATTTTTTTCCTTTAGCTACTAGTTTTTCCAATATATATATACTATATATATATATATATATATATATATATATATATATATGTATGTATATATATATATCTATATATATATCTATATATATATATATATATCTATATATATATATATATATATATATATATCTATATATCTCTCATCATCTATCTATCTCTATGTCTGTCTGTACTGTCTGTCTGTCTGTCTGTCTGTATGTCTGTCTGTCTCTCTCTCTATCTCTCTATTCTATCTCTCTCTCTATATCTCTGTCTCTGTCTGTCTATCTTCTCTCTCTCTGTCTATATATATCTATAGTTAGACCGTGTCCGGACGGAATACTAACTGATTCTGCGTTTATAACGGATCAAATATTGCGGAATCCTATTTGATTGGTGATCCAATCAGTGAGAACAATAACCCGATCTATATAAGATTGAAGTAGTGTACGGACGGAGTACTAACTGATTCTGCGTTTATACTGATCAAATAGTGCGGAATCCTATTTGATTGACGATCCAATCAGTGAGAATGATAACCCGATCGATATAAGATTGAACTAAACGTTAAGAACAAGTAGGAATCGATCAGGAACGAACTATGAACTTGGACAGGCTGTTTGGGACGTTCTGGACGGCTAGGGTTTATGTGTATTCGCAATATCTCTTCAAGTGTTCTGTTTTTCCATGAATTAGGTGGTATTTATAGGTTAGGGGTTTTCATTCGTAGACTGAATCATGTGATTGAGTCATACGCACGACTGAAGGTTCGTGCGACTGAGTCAATCTTATGTCTCAATCATACGATTGATCCAGTCTCCTGGTTCAGTCGTGCGACTGGTCCATAAGCATGATGTATTCATGCGTATGGTCCATAAGTATGGTCCATTAGCATGAATAATCACCCGACTAGGTTGAACATAATACTCAATCATTATTGACTTAGAATTGTGTACAACAACCTCAAACCTATATAAGAAGTTCATACATATGAATCAAAGATAAATAAACATCAAATCATATATCATATTTCATTGCTTCGTCAAATTACACATATGTAAGATATGAAGACTTTTACATTTAAGCACATAAACTAGGAACACATGTATCTACAAACTCCCCCTTGGACCTAGTTTACCCTATCGTCTAACATTCTTCACATGTTCTTGGAACTTCTTGTACTTCTCTTCTCTTGTGACTCCTGCATGTATATCAAATGCAAAACAGAGCCGTATGACGTGTTGGAATTGAAGAGCTTGTACAATGTCTTGCGTGTCATAGAACAGTGGCCACTTGTATAAAGTATAGACATCTTCAGCAGACAAGTTAGTGAGCCACATTAGGTCACATACCCTGATAGTCTCTATCTTACCATCTCTGTTCAAAACTATGACCGCTTCCCCTGTCCTCCAGTCATAATACCACCATTTGAAGTGTGGAGTGAAGTCCTGAGGCATTTCCCGTAAGGGAATCTTGGACATTGTGCGCGGGGGACTCCACTTCAACACAACTTTAGGCTTTCCAGATATAGGATCAACTTCAGACTTATGAATGAACCTCTTAGGTTGTTGAGGTCTGAAGTTTACCCACCTGGTGTGGTATTCTTTTTTCAATGCAGCCTCAAACCATCCTGATATCTTTCTTGGGTTAGCATATAACAGATCTAAGCATGCCAGTCGGTTGAGCTCAAAACCAGGAAGAGTCTTCAGATCATGCGGATATCTGAAGTACTCAATCCCTTTCTCCCTCTTAACAGCATAGACTTCCAAGTCTTCAAAATATGCCCACGCGATAATCTTGCCTGATACTTTCTGATGTCTTTTGACTCTGTAAAGTTTGGTGTAAGCATTCTGCTTTGGAGGTGCGCATTGGGCTTTCATTTCAGCAAAGCAAGCGGCCTATTCAGCTTTCTTGAGATCAACATTTGCATCTGAAGCTTGGGCTTTACTTTCATCCTTTTCCTTCTCTTTCTCTATCTCTTCCAACTTATCAAAAGTAGCACTGCCAAAAGTATCACCCAAGTTAGGGATAACGTTTCCTTCAGGGTCAGTGTACTCTGGATAGTGCTCAGCTGTAACATCCTCAATCTCAATCTCATCAACATCCTGTAGCTCCTCATCACTTAGTACATCTACTTCTGGAGCATCTTTGACAATTTCATTAGGATTGAGTCGGAACATTTCAGCTAGATGGTCATCAGTCAGATCATGAATGATTTCTCCTTCTTTGGGAGTGTAGCTCACTGACCTTCTAACGATCCCTTGCAAGTCAAGAATCATAGTAAGTTGAGTCTTAATTTGCTGAAGGGGGGCGGCATCATATTCATCTGTCTGTTGACCTTCATTTTTCTCTTGATCTGTAGTCTCTTCAGCTTGAGGAGCTGAGGATGAGGCTCCTTGATCTTGATTTCTCTTTGTACGCCTCTCTCTCGCTGATGGATTTGAGGCTGACGCAGAAGCATCACCTTCTTGATCATCTTCGTCTTTATCATCACCATCTTTTCCTTTGATGAATAACGTACAGTCAATAACTCCTCTGCGAAAACCATGTTTCACTAGATGAGTTGAGAGTTTCTCATACCATTCTTTAGGGGCTTGATGGAGCCTGTAGAGAGCCTTGTCCAGTTTGTAAACTCTATCCTGATGATAAGGATCCTCGAATCCTTCGGGTTGACTGACGTAGACTATCTCATGGATTTCACCATGAAGGAATGCACTTTTTACATCTAGTTGATAGACTTTAATCTTCATGTAGGATGCATAGGCTAAAAAGATACGGATTGCTTCCATCTGAGCCACAGGTGCAAACACTTCATTATAGTCAATGCCTTCGACTTGTCTGAACCCTTGAACCACAAGCCTAGCCTTGTTTCTGATTATGACTCCTTGGTCATCTTTCTTACACTTCAAGACCCATTTCGTGCCAATCACCTTAGCACCTTTTGGTCTGTCCACAAGGGTCCATACTCCTAACTTCTTGAACTGTAGGAGTTCTTCTTGCATTGCACTGACCCATGCCTCATCGTTTAGGGCTTCACTCATATTTTGGCTCAAATTGAGACACAAAACATCGATATGTACCATCGTAAAGATATCCTTTTTCCATGACTGAGGCATAATCGGCCGAGTATAGCTGATTTCTTGTTTGTACTCCTGATCGAACATCTCCAATGACGTTGTCCAAGGGATGATAAACATTAATCCGGGATCCAGGAGTAGTGGGAACAACTACCTCACATTATCCAGATTGTGAAACCCAGGTTCAATATCTGAAGCTATTGGAGATGAGGTTCCGAAGTGTCAGAGGCATCTGGATGTGATGCTTGTGTACTTTCATTAGTGGGAACCTATTCCTCCTGTTCCATATTTGCAGTCTCAACTACTTCATCATCAGAAGATGAATCACTTACTTCAAGCGCTCTCCCTGAAGGGCTAGAAGTATCATCTAATGGAGCCGTTGATGTCGAGTCTGGTAGTGGAGTGTTCAGAACATCGTACATCATCCTCGGAGACAGCTCATCATCAGTGGGAGAAGGCGGTAGTTTGAAGGATTTAAAGGATCCCTCATAGTCGAAGAAGAAGGAGTGTCCTTTTCCAGCAGGGGTGGTGTATCTTTGAACACCAACGTTGCACCACACTTCTACCTGACCCGTTGAGTTGTTATAAACTATCATGTCTGGTATGCTGTATTCGAGAAGATACCTTCTTCTGTCTTCTAACTAAATTTCCCTGTTTGAGTTTTCTTCAGTAGCATGCACGGTGCGCCAAACGGTTCTAGATACTCCAGGTTGGGTTTACGCCTGAGGCTGGAGGAGTCATAACATGTTTTTCCATGTCGTTTGACCACTAAGACTTGATTGAGCGTGTAACAGCATTAGGCCACTGCCTCATTCCAGAATTGAATAGGCAGTTTTGAGTCAGCTGCATTGTCCTGGCAGTCTCTATCAGGCTTTGATTTTCCTTTCAGCAACGCCATTCATCTGTGGAGTGTAGGCAAAGGTAAATTGATGAACAATTCCTCTCTCTCTACAGTATGCCTCCATCTACTGATTCTTGAACTCTGTGCCGTTGTATGATCGAATCTGCCTTACTTTCAGCTTGTAGAGTGATTCCAAAGTAGTAACAGATGTTTTGAATGATTCAAAAGTTTCTGATTTGGCTTTCAGAAACATCACCCAAGAGAATCTTGAGTAATCATCCGTTACTACAAAGCAATACAGATCTCCTGCAATGCTCTTTGTGCTTACAAGGCCAAACAGATCCATGTGTAGAAGCTCAAGAGGAATATCAATAGAATTCACTTCTTTGCCTTGTGAGACTTCTTGGTCTGTTTCCCTTTCTTACATGCTACACGAAATCCGGAAGCTGGAAATTCTTGACAGTTACTCCATTTACTAATCATTCTGAACCAAATGATTCATCTTCTTTGGATTAATGTGTCCCATTCTCCTATGCCATGAGACTGAATCCCTCTCAGTTGCCTTTGACAAGAAACATGGAACAGTGTGATCATTTGTGGCAGTTTTGATAGATCCAAGACATACAAGTCGTTATATCTTGAAGCTGACATAAGAACCTTATCCTCCTCAATCACATAATCTTTCTTCAACATGTAGCACTTCTTGTTTTCAAATACAACTTTGAATCCTTTATCACAAATCTGGGAGATTGAAAGTAAGTTGTTCTGTAGTTATTGAACGTATTGACCTTGTCAAACTTTACTTTCTCGTTTCCCACTTCACCTGAGCGGTGATGTAACCTCCTTTGTTTCCAGCAAATGAAACATGTCCCCCTTTAATTTGTTTGACGTTGAAAAGGAGAGAAGAATTCCCTGTCATGTGCCTGGATGCCCCACTATCAATAATCCAGGTATTAGTGATAGCACTGTAGCAGACACCCCTGCACATTCAAAGAACTTATTAGTTCAGATTTGGGACCCAAGCCTTACTAGCTTGGGTGACTCGGAGGAATCACACATCATAACTCAACACATTGTCCTTTAGAGGATGAGGGAATATCTTTCTTCTTAATCTCCTCACTATCAGACACTATACTTGATTTTTCTTTCCATAAGCCAGTTTTGTGTAAGGCCTGTTTGTGATAAACAACGACTGGCTTATTGTTTGAACTTTAGGTTCACTAATACTCTTAGGTGAAGTATTAGATCTCAATTTAGAAAAACTTGGTTTTGCATCAAAAAGTTTAATTTTCTTTTGGGCATCTGATAATAAGGACATTAGGAGAATATGTCCTCGTTTTCCATAATTGTAGCAAGATCTCCCTTCTACAGATTGAGGAAATATTTATATGGGTTTGAGTTTGGTAAAGGTGTGACCTTTGTCTGGTTGGGTTTTGTCACTTCTCTTTTAGATGTTTCAGCCTTATTAATAGAATTAATTGTTTTAAACGTGTTGAACATCTTTTACTTTCATTTTATTTTGACTTGGATGATTAACACGTTTTTGGTTAACTGATTTAGTCAATTTGGGTTCTGAAGAAGACGTTTGTGACCGTGACCTTACATTAACCCTTTTAATTTCATCATCCAAATTCTTAACTGGCATTTTTCCTTTTGATTTTAAGGTAGGTTCCTTCTGTTTAGTGGTAGAGCTCATAGGTTTACTTGTAGAATCGGGATCACTAACCAGGAGTGGACACCACATGATTCTTTACCGGGTTATTATTGTAGGTCTACATTTAGTATTCAAAAGAATCTCATGTGGTGGTGGAACTACTTTGTAACCCAAACTTCCCCATTATTTCGTTCTTTCACTAAGTTTTGAACTATGTGAGAAGAACTAGCCCAACTATGCAGTTTTTGTTTTAAAGAATTAACCTCGACTTCCAAAACTGCTTTTTCCTTTTGGTTTCTTCTAAAGAATTTATATAGAACTTTATATCATTTGATTGATTTAAGGCACAAACCTCGGTTTCCCTTAGTTGTTTCCCCAAAAGTTCTATATTCTCTTTAAAACTGCACTCATTTTGTTTTAATATACGATTAGCGTCAGTGCATAGTTGTAAATCATTTACTAAGTTATCATTGTGTTCTAATAACCTAGAAAATTTCAAATCAATGCTTTCTCTAAATTTGTCACATTCATTACAAGCATGTTTTAAACAGTTGGTCTTTAGAACTTACCTGTGAGGAATCGGTTGAATCAGCCATCAAAGCAGATTTAGACTCTTCAGAGGCTGGAGATTCTGGACTTGTTGCTCTGAGCTCTTCCTCAACCAAGTGACCACCACGTTCGCAGCTTCTTCGGTATCCGACATCGCTTGCTCAGCTGCACTCTCACCTTCACTAGCAGACCCATCATCTACTGCTTCGACAAAGGCAATATTTGATTCTCCAGGAGAAACAAATAAGAAGGACCAGTCTTGTCCTTCATCACCTTTAGCAGTTAGAGCCTTTGTCTCTTTGCTTGAAGAAGCAGTTCTATCACGTCCTTGTTTTGACGGTTGAATGTGGGAAGTGGGTTTCCATTTCCAGTTTTCTTGGGCTTTACACATTCACGTTTAAAGTGCCCCTTTTCACCACGTTGAAGCATGTGACTTTGGTTTTGTCAAAACCAAAACGTCGTATCCTTAGTGGCTACTAGGATCTGTCTCGTCTTCTTGACAAACTTTTTAGCTCTTCTGACTGCACTTGCCAAGGCCCACATGATGTCCATTCTCTCTAGCTCATTCTCATCAACTGCTTGTAATCTTCATCTGCAAGATGACAATTTCCAATCTTTTCGGCAACTAAACCATCATAGGATTGGACAACAGCTGCTAGAAGATCCATGTGCTCCTTTGCAACTTCCACTATGATATTACAGAGATTCTCGGTCTTCAACTTTGTAGTGTTGGCTTCAGGCATTATGTATTGGGTCCCTGATGACCCTGACATTTCTGGTCCTGAAGCAGTGGTTTGGGAAGGAGCAGAAGAACTAGACACGAATGCTTTTTGTAATGGTGCTCCTGAAATAGCTGGAGTCAAACTGAGTTGTAAAGTGAAGATTCTAAACATAGGATCCTTTCTTCGACTTGCATTTCATTCTCAGTTCTTCCTCTCTTAACTTGAAGATGAAGTCATTATATTCTAATGTCCACAAGAAATGTCGTTCTATCTCAGATTAGACACAAATGAATCCTATTTCTCAGGGAAACCATCAGCAAAGCTTGAAACTTTATCTTCCATTGATGTGGTTACGCCATGAGTGTGCAGCTCACTCATTAGATGATAGACTGTCAATAATATCATCTAAGCTCTCATTCCCTATCTAAGAGAAATTATCAAACTCATTCTTGAGGTTTTTAGCCTTTAGTGCCTTTAAAGTTGCATTTCCATCATATCTCTTCTTCAAATGCATCCCATAGCTTTTTAGCCTGCTTGTTCTCAGAGAACTGCTGAAAAATGTCCTTCGGTTCGACTGAGTCAACAAGGCATAACTTTCTTCTCAGCATTGAAGAGAATCTTCTGAGCTTCACTCATTCCTCCAAGGTTAACTTGACTCCATTAGCACTGACTGGTATTGTGTAACCAGTCTCAATGGATGTCCAAAGATTGGGATCAACTCTATTTTAGTAAATCTCAAACCGCTACTTACTTCCATTGGATATCATTAACGTTAACAACTTTGGCGGTTTATATTGTGATTTCCTATCTTATTCTCCAGAAGTAGTAGATTCTGGATGTGTGAGTCCTTCCCGGCAGTAACGCACCAAATTGATCTTTCATTTTTATGAACTTGGTACTTGGAGAACAGGGCGGTTTCAATCGTGCGAAGAACTATGAGTATGGATCACACGTGCGAATGAATTCAATCGTGCGATTGGATTCAGTCGTGCGTATAACAAGACGAATGGACTCAAGCGACTGGAGTTGTTCAGTCGTGCGAATGAGTAATGCGACTGAACTCAGTCGTGGCGAATGGAGTAGACGAATGAGTTCAGTCGTACGAATGAGCTAGTAGTGCGACTGAAGGTTGCCTGTTTTTTTTGCAAAATCGAAGATTTTGACACTTTGACACAAATACGATTTTTTTTAGGAACCCTAATCTGCGTATAGTGAAAAAAACAAACTTTAATGCAAGAAAACGTCAAAACACCCTTAGAAGCAAAGTGGTAACTCTTTTGATTAAAACGTAGGTTTTTGACACCAAACCTAATTGAATCAACACAAAATCAAGAGCCAAAGCTCTGATACCACTTGTTAGGGACCATGTACGGACGAAGTACTACTGATTAATGCGTTTATACTACGGATCAAACAGTGCGGAATCCTATTTGATTGGCGATCCAATCAGTGAGAACGATAACCCGATCGATATAAGATTGAACTAAACGTTAAGAACAGTAGGAATCGATCAGGAACGAACTATGACTTGAACAGGCTGTTTGGGACGTTCTGGACGGCTAGGGTTTATGTGTATTCGCAATATCTCTTCAAGTGTTCTGTTTTTTCCACGAATTAGGTGGTCTTATAGGTTAGGGGTTTTCATTTCGTAGGACTGAACCATTAGCATGGTTCAGTCGTGCGACTGCATCATGCGATTGAGTCATACGCAGACTGAAGGTTCAGTCGTGCAACTGAGTTAATATTATGTCTGAATCATACGACTGATCCAGTCTCCTGGTTTAGTTGTGCGACTGGTCCATAAGCATGATGTATTCATGCGTATGGTCCATTAGCATGGATAATCACCCGACTAGTTTGAACATAATACTCTGACTTAGAATTGTGAAACAACCTCAAACCTATAAGAATTCATACATATGAATCAAAGATAAATAACATCAAACCATTATCATATTTCATTGCTTCGTCAAATTACACATAAGTAAGACATGAAAGACTTTTACATTTAAGCACATAAACTAGGCACACGTATCTACAATATATATATATATATATACGTATATATATATATATACGTATATATAGATATATACGTATATATATATATATACGTATATATATACGTATATATAATATAATCTACGTATATAGATACGCTATCTATCTATATATATCTACGTATATATTACTGTAGATATTATATATATAATATCTATCTATCAGATATATATATATATATAATAT
>CM046029.1:9270861-9598807 GCA_025215565.1 Flaveria ramosissima
GGAGACTTGAAGATCCTTTAGTTAGATTGTGTGTCTTTGAACTATCTTGCATTACTTTTAAATGTTTTATATTTTAAGAATAATGTAAAGTGTTAAGGATTTTCATAAATCCTTATTTTGAATATATAAACGTTTAAATCAACTCGAAGTGTTGAATTACCTCCCAAGTGAGGATTGATTATTGATCAAACAATTGTATTGATCACCTCAAATTTTAAGACATAAAAAGTTTACACGAACATGAATAAAATGATAATGTTGATTATTTATGAAAATTAAAAGCATTGTAAAGAGTTCCAGTGAAACACTGATTAATTTTTAAACAAATAAATTGGATCCATTATACATGAAACCAACCGATCCGGCTCATACGCCCGACGTGTCTTGAATCCGGGGTGTGACAAACATGTTTAAGAGCAAATTTCAAAAGCATTTTAATGAGTTCTAGTGATTTCGAAACTCTAAATAATTTTCAAACAAAAAAATTTGGAACCATTATACATGATACTAACAGACCCGGCTCATACCCCGGGATGTCCTGAATCCGGGGTGTGACAAGTGTGTTCAAGAGCAGCTAAAATATTCCACGGATGATTTGAATCAAGCAACAACCATGATGACTTAACTAGGATGAAAGTTAAAAAAGTTAGGAGATTGAAGTTTATGTTAAGTTTTAACTGGTTTTTTTTTTGGCATATACCTAATGACCAATCATCTTGTTAAGTTGTAACGATCAATCTAGGTGTGCATGTATTTAAAATGCTAATGAAATGCATATGTTCTTCTTTATTTTCTGATTGAAAGTTGTTCATTTTAACTTATAATGAAATTTAATTGTGTTTTTGAAAATAAATGAAATGCATATGCTCATTAGAATTATAATATAATCTTCATATGCTTATGAGAAATGCATATGGTCTAGTGAACAGCATCAAAACAGTTTAGTCAACCAAATGCATCAAAATAGTTGACTAAACCATAAAATTGTTCAAAACTATTACTATCATTTGTAGCATCTAAATATAGTTGTTCAAAAATGGTATTTAATTACATATATCATGATAGGTTCAAATGGATCGATCTGTGTTAATAATGTAATGCAATTGACAATTATATGAACAAAGTAATCAAACTAAGCAAATATATCAAAAATTCACAGAAGTTTCATTGATATTAGCAAAGGATTACAATGTACAATATGAGAGAGTTCTATTTCAAAGTCTACCTGTAAAAATACATAGAATCCTATTTATACTAATACAAAAAACTAAGAAACATATATTTACCAATAAGTCCCTACACTATGACAAAAACAAAAACTAAAGACTATATGCTAATCTTCAAGGCTCCAACAATACTCCCCCTAAGATTTGCATTCATCTTCGGTCAAAATAGTCTTCAGGCTCTTCTTTTATCTTGAACATGAGCTTCTCCTTGTACAGCTCCAGTTCTCGTAATGCTTTCTTTATTGAAGACTTAAACTTTTCTACCAAAATCCCTTGCTCGGGTTTAGATTTATTTGTCTTGATTTCCACAGCATCCATCACCAGGAGAGTCTCCTTTAACAGACTTGCTATGTCCACATTAGCATAGAACTCAAGAGGATTGGATTGATCTTTCACATGTACTTCCAATACGCCTTTGATGGATATCCTCATAAACTCTATATTAGGAATATCTTTCTTGACAATGTTTGTATAAGCCTGAGCTTTCCTTAAGGAAATCCGCTCCATGGCTGTGTTCATCACTTTAATAATTGTCATAAAGTATTTTCTGTCATTTTCAGCATCCACAGACGTCACTTGCTCAAACTTTTGATTAGAAAGAAATGAAATGTAGCTCGGATGCAGTAATTTCAACTCAAATACTCCAAACAAACTAATCATATCCTTGTCCCAATCATCCTCATTTCTCACAAGCTTCAGATGAAAAGTATCAGAATCATAAAACCATCTCAGGATTGGTTTTGACGTTTGAGTTCCATCTATGACTTTCAATCCAGGATTAGTCACTTTCTCAAAATATTTATCACCAAATGCTTCTAACTATCTTTCTTCCATTTCTGATCTAGATGCTTCTTTCTTCTCAATTCTCTTCAATGAATCAAAATATGCCTTATCTTCTTGATCACATCGTGTTTTAAGAAAAGATGGCATTCTTGTAATCCCTCTATCAATCAGTTTTACAAAGTTTTCTCCTCTTGAAGCTTTATTAAGATTAATAAGAGGCAACTTATGTAATTCCTTCAAATCTTGTACTGGCAAAGTAATGATACTCGAGTAAAAATGATAAACATCACATATTGTATTTATTCTCTTTATCAAGAATGCATCGAACACTTCATCATACTTCCAACCAACAATCTTTACATCTTTGGTTTTATCAAGCACACTCATAGCATTAAGTAGTTTTGAAATTGATTGTCCTGTTTGAAGCACGTTTCTCACTAAATCACCAGCAGATCTTGCTTTATTTCATAATTGTTTATGATCTAAATCAACTTTGTAAGCTTGTTGCTCAGTGTTAGAAAACATTCTCATCAACTCCTTTCTCCTCTCATGAGTTTGTTTCACTAACTCCATGGACTTTATCTCTTGAGGTTTCAACACCTTAGTCCTCTTGGTGATTTCCAAATATTATGGGTTATCCATGTCTAAGACAATCATCTTCTTATACAACTTCTCCATCTCTTGAAAACTTCTCACTAGTTTTCTTAAAGATTCTCCTTGAAGTCTTTTTAGTCTCTTTCATGGGTAGTTCCTAGATTGCAACCACATCTTTAGAGCAGGAATACTCATGGCATCTGGATCAGGATAGTGCAATTCATTCTCAGGAATGTCATCAATGTTTATGTTCTTGCTCATAAGTGCCCACTCACCATGTTCCAAGCTAATTTCATTTGGATCAATCGGCGCTGACGACTCTACAATCATACATTTCTCATATTCTTCATTGATTTGAGTCACTATCAAACCGTCTAAAAATACTCTATTATACTTCTGTTTGACAAGATATTATATCTGTCCTTAAAATCTATCAGAATTGGAACATCATCACTAACATTCATCATAGGTGAATCAAGTATTTCACACATATCTTCATCCTCCAATATTTCATATTACCACTCATCAAGAAAGTCTGAGTCAATGTCATCCAGTGCTTCAATCTGTTTTTGGATTTCTTCTTCCTCAACATGCAGTGTCCCTTCATTAATCTTTTGAGCTTTAGATTTAGATGTTGATTCTGATTCAACTTCATCAATCTTTCTTTTGCCTTTTTCAGCTTCAGAAAACTATTCAACCACTATAACTTGTGATTCTTCTTCATTATCTTTCTCAGTCATAGAAGTTGCAGTTTGTTTTTCTTTCTCTTGCATATTTTCTTTCAATCTTTCTATCCCTTCATTTAGCCTTTTAATCTTTTCTTCCAAATCAACTATCAATCCATCTTTCTTTTCATTCTCAGCCTTTAGCAAACCATTTTCATCTTGAAGTTTCTTTATCTTTTCATCTTGATCAGCAACTTTGGCTTTCAATCATTGATTATTTCCTCATCACTATCAACCTCAGTTTGAACACAAACATCATTTGTTTGTTTTAACATTGTCTCATTTACAACTAATATCTGTTGTTCTTGTATAGGAGATTGTACACCAAAATTTATATTCTATGTAATTGGCTCAGATAGGATAGCATTCATATACTCAAAATCAAATGTTTGATTCTGATCCATATTAGCATCAACGATTTTCATCATCCATATCATTAACATCACCTCTTTCCTCCTCATCATGTTCTGCATTCTTATCTCTCTGATCAGACAAGGTTTCTTCACTGTCCATATCTTGATTGATTTCTTCTTCATTTCCTCCAATATCACCTATGAATATCTCCACCATCATCATCATTATCATTATCAGAAGAACTATCATCAGTATCTTTTTCTCTTGATCATCATCTTCATCATCATCTTCTTCTTCAATGGTTTCTTCAATAAATCATTAATTAGATCATTTGGATCCACCGGTTCATCCTCAATCAAATAAAAATGTTGTTGATGGATATCACCCTCATCCATAGCAACATTCCTCAAATACTCAAATAAAGGGACATTTGGAGCTCCAGTAATGACAACTAACCTCTTGTACACAACTTCAGACATATGTACAAGCTCAAGTCTATCACCTTCTACTCCATAGACATGTAAATCTGGATTTTCTTTATTAATAATCAACTGAAGAAATCTAGGGTACATCAAATACTTGTTTCTTTTCCCTTTTTCCAAGTTAAAGATGAATCCGTTCATGATCCATTTGGCCATATTAAACCTTCTGTTTGTGGCTAAGGCTACAATGGGTGATCCAATGTCCACTGGAAAAGAATTCTATCCAGCACTTCTTTTGGACATGCAATGTTGGAATATGTAACATAACAACTTCCAATGGTTATACACCTTGGCCCTGAAGAATTGTTTCTTAGGAAAGTTATCTAGGTGTCCCATCATCATAAACACATCTCTACACTCATCAAAGGTGTATTCAGCTAAGTCTTGAGGATCATTATTTTCCAGTCTGAGAGCAACTCTGATAGACTGCTCAGAGATTTCTACCATTCTGTCATTAGTAATAAATCCTCTCAGGACTTTACTTCCATTATCATCTACCTCAACAGTTCTCCAAACTTTCTTTATCAATCTAGCAAAAATAGCTGGGCCTGCACACATGGCATAGACATATCTTGTCCTTAGAATATATCTGATCATCTCTTCATATCCAACAGCTTCTCTGACATCCTCATCAATAAAAGCAGCCACATTGTGCTTGGGCTCAAATTTTAGCTCAGCCATCTGTAATTCACAAAGAAAAAAGAATAAGTATGAAGGTATTACATTAATATAACTCTCAAAATATTTTGTCAATTTTATATTCAAAAACTATTGAAATATTCTAAGTGTTTTGCACACTTAATTTCTCAAATGTTTTGAATACAAATCAACCATTCTTATGAGTTTTTAACAAACATATAACAAGTTATAAATCCTTCATAGTTTTAAATTTTACTTAACAAATTTTATATTTTAAAATTTGATCATTTTTATTAAAAAATTTCTAAGTGTTGAACACTTACTGTTTTCTGATTCAATCAAATTTTAAAAGATATAATCAATTAAGTAACTTGTTTCTTGTTGATTTGTAAGCATTAGTTGAGTTTTGATAATTAACAAGTAAGAAATTTATTTCACAATTTGAATTGTCGATTCATTTTTGTATACATTTTTTATTATTATTTTTCACTGATGAACACATGAATCATCAAACAATTTTTGTGATGAAATTCAGATTTGATTGTGTTAAAGTGATCAAAATCATGTTTCAACAACAATTTCAGGTTCAATTTTGAGCATTTAATCACATTTTATCATCAACTTTCAAATTATTCAAGTTCTTAGGGTTCGAACGCCCGGATAGGGTTCAAACGCCCAACTGAATGTGAAGATTATGGACTATGATTTGATGAAATATACTCAATAAGTTGTTTAGAATCACTGATTTTATTTTACAATAACAACAATCTTAGATAATCAGTCTAAACAAGAAAGTATGATCCTCGATGAGTGTATGAGAATAAGAACAGAATGTTAGTGAGAGTGAAAATGTTCGAATGAAATGAATTATGTCAAGTGTTTTTATATAAGTGTGAAAAACCCTTGGATGCATTACAACTGTGTGGGCGCATGACCACTGTTGAGACGCATGAGGTTTAGGCGCATTGGCACTGTACAAGCATATTATCCCTGTTCGCGCATGAGACCTAGACACATGAGTAAAACTTGGTCAAATTTTATCAAAGGACTTAGGCGCATTTGCACTGTTCAGGCACATGAGCAATGATTTAGGCGCATGAGCAATGTTTTAGGCGCATGACCTATCCTGAAATGCCTAACACTTGAACAAAATCATGAACCCTCAGTTCGTATGAGAACTGTTTAGGCGCATGGGCTTTCAAGGTTCCACACTTGGTTTATTTTCAACATGAAACATTTGGTACTGTTTAGGCGCATGAACTTGTCTAAAACGCCCAACACTTAACCAAATTTTAAGACTCATGACCACTGTTTAGGCGCATGAGTTGGAATTAAAACGCCCAACACTTATCATAAAACTGAAAATTCATCATGCTTCTAAACTAGACTTATGGTCACTGTTTATGCGCATGAGGATCATTCCATACATCTAACACTTGGAATTTTTCACCAAAAACATTTAAACCCTTATTTTGAAAATTGTCACTGTTCTTCATGAAATTATCAACCCTTGGTTAAAGTTTGACTCTTTGACTTTTTGACTGCACAAAGACTTTGACTTTTTGACTTTTAAGCTTGTAATTTTTTAATTAATTAATTTCCCGTCATTTTAGTCTCAAAACTTTTAAAAATTTTCAAAAATTTCAAACAATCTCAACTCAATTATTTACAAGAAGCTTTTCCATATTTCAAACCAAAAACAATTTGAAATCTTGTCAGGTTTATTTTTGTATCATATCAAACACACACATACTTGTAAATGTAACATCATCCTTTTCAACTTTATTTTGATTTTATCTTTTTCAATCTTTACTCCCTCTAAACTTTTAAGTTCACTAACGTATAAGTTTATATAAGATGAAAATTAAGAAAAACCAATCATTATTAACATGCCCGCACACATAAAATCATGCAAAAATCAAAATAAAGCAGAATAAAATCTCTACTATATATACAATGAATCATATGCCTGCAGTGAGATCATATCAAATAATAATCAACACATTAAAATAAAAGAAATTATGGATAGTCATAGACAATGATTAAATCTTGATCAGGTGTGTTCCAGGTCAACGTTACCGCAGCAAAGGAGACACTAGATCTAAGGACAGACCATGAGTACTTTGGTAAAAGTCTCCGCACACCTACTTTTTCAATTCTTGGATTGTTAAGGTTCGATTAGATATGACATTATGTGACCCACACTTAGACTTAGAGAGTGTGACCCTCGTTAAGGTATGCAAGCAAGCACTTTTTCTCAGCTTAAATACCTGACATATATGTATAACCAGATCTCATGTTTAGGTCAATGAGAGAATCATTATGGTTAAGCCATTTGATAATCTCTGAGAAAACCACCATGGACAAACCATTAGGTAATCCCTGAATCCGTTTGATACCATTACATACTAAAGTTATAGATTCAAAACATTACATACTAAACATATGCCTACACTAACCATACTAAACATAAAGATCGACACTTATCATACATCAACATTATTCAAAAGACTAAATCATCATTCAAAATTTATGCCAAAAGATCTTGCCAAGCATAACCATTAACTAACTACCCTCAACCTTACTAGATTTTTAAGATGGTTGTAGGGCTACTTGTCAAGCAACTTGTGATGGAGCTTATCTCACACCTTCACCTTGATTTGCACCTTAACCTACACTAACACCTTGCCCGTTGACCTACACCTACACCTACACCTTGCCCTTTGCCTTGCCCATTGACCTACACCTGCACATGCACATTCACCTCCACCTCCATCATTACCTTGGTTGGAATGTTCTTCAACACACCTAACTTGATCCCCATCATCATCTTATTCTCCAATATCATCATAAATTTAATGAAATCTAACTTTAATCATTTGTTGGTGTTCATTTTCAAGTGATAGATTTCTTCTAGGATAAGATAGACTAACATATAGTGATCCAATGAAGATGTTCACTCCTTTCTTACAATGCTCAACATAAATCTCAATAAGTTTAACCTCCTAAAACGTCTTCAAACAGGCTATAAAATACATCATCGTTACCCGGTGTCCTTAGACCAAAAACCTAATCCATTTCTAGAATCTTAAAATGACATACAAAGAACATATCACATATATAGATTATACTCTTAAAGGTAGCGTTTGGTATCTAGAAATAAGAGATGACATGGAATGAGGGATTGAGGGTGAATGAAATATAAAATGTTTGGTTTGCAAAGGAAATGAAATAGATCATTACACAAGTAATCAGATTTCCTCTAATCACACCAAATCCATTCTATTCACCCTCCTTTTTCCATTCATATTTTTTATCCTTAATTACCACTACCACCACCCACTCACCATCATCAACCACCACCGGCCACAACCACCACCACCATCGGCCACCGACGCCACCACCAGCTACCACTGCCACAACCATTCACCACCGGCCACCGCCACCACTATTTGTGACATTCGTGTTTTCAGGTCAATATCTGTACGTTAATAAAATGAGATAATATAATTAAATGCTTTATAAGACTTAATTTGATGATAATTAAGGTCATTTAAGGTCTAGCAAAGCCCCATTATGAGTAAAGTTTATAATAGGTAATTTTGAGAATTACCGGTCGCGTAGCGATAAAACGTTTAACGAACGTTGGTGATAATTTGGTTAATTAAATTTGGTCATTATATTTTGATTATTATAATATAATGAATCTTAAGTGAAAATATTATTAGTCATGAAAAATAATTATTAATATTATTTACCTTGATCGCATAAAATTAAGACTTTTTAAAAGTTGCCTGATGCAACGTTCAATCGGATGCTTGTTGTGTTAAACTGTGTGTATTATTATTTTTGACTTTGGTCACTATTATTTAATGTTGTGAACCCTTGGAAAGTCTCAAATTAATACTTTTATCTTATAGAAATTTTTCGTGTAAAAACCCGAACGTTTAAGATTTTTACAAAAAAATTAACGAGACCGACACCCGCTTTATACCGGGTGGCACCTCACTTGGAGATCCACCAGCCATATGATTAATCTAATCACACAATTACCTCACCTTAACCACACTTACTCATTTATATATAAACAACCATACACTCCTCCTCCTACACACACTCAACCTCACTTTCTCTCACTAAAACACTCTATTCTCTCCTCCTTCTCTCTAAACCCACGGTCACACACCATCACCATCTTCATCTTTTCTTGTTTTCAAGCTTATTCTAGCCTTAAACAACTGATTTCAAGGATCCCTTAGTGAGTTGATGCAAGAGATTGCATAAATCCAACTCCAAGGAGAAGAAATCATCTTAAATCTTGAAGTTGTTCATCATTTGGGTAAGCTTTGATTCTTTAAAAATCTCATGCAACATGACTTTTGGATGATTGTTGCAAGCTTTGTTTACTAACAACTAGATTTTCTTGAAATCCAAGGTTCCAACAAATCATTTTTAAACAAGGAAAATGGGTTTAAAAAGAATGTATATATATGTGTGTGTGTGAACCGTGAGTGTGTAAATGTGTGTGTGTATGTGTTTGATGTTAATGATTTTGTGTTTTGATGATCTTTCAACATTTTGTTGTTTTTATCTTGCATGCAAGATGATCAAACTTTGATTTGTGGTTATGAACATCATAAGAAACCCATCTCCAAAGAGATTATCAAAAATAATGAAAACGGGTTATACATGCATATAGTCATGGATGATGTTCATGAACCCATCTTGCTCTTTGATTTCATAAAGGATTGAGATGATCCATGAATAATGGTGATCATGATCTGAAATCTTTTGGTTTTTAAGTATGTTTTGTTGAAATGAAAACTAAGAACATAGATAAAATCAATAATTTGGACTATGTATGTATGTATGTATGAAATCGTGTATATGTATGTAAATATGATTTACACATTTGTTCTTCATTTGTTCTTCACTTATAAGTTTAGAGATGATTTAAATGATCCATGCATATGAAGATCAAGATCTGGAGATTTTGGTATTTTAATTCACATTTGATTTTAAGAAAAGATAAAACAAATTACAAATTAATGATACTCAAGTGTTGATGGGACATGACCTAGAGAATCTTTCCATAAAATTTAATTGAGAAGACAAATATTCTTGTAAAATCTGGAGAAATAACTTTAAAACATATAATATATAGTTAAAAGTTAGTAACTTTACTGAAAATAAAAGTTTTAAAGATTGGGTTAACCTTGTAAACGTTTTACGCTTAAAAACGCGTTAAAAACATGGTTTTCGGGTTTAAAGCAAATGTTTTTGCACAAGTCCGGTTTTGGACAGACAATAATGAAGTTTATTAAGTTAAAAACTTATGTTTTTAAGTATATAACAAACCCATAACAAGCAAGATATTTGATGATGACTTTATACGCGCGAAAAAGCCGAAAACCGACAATTTCGGGTAAAATTAATGGACTGTTTTGTAACTGATTTTAACAAAATATTTTCAGAAGGTTTTTGGTATAAAAGAGTTATATTTAAACATATAAAATGGTCATAAGAAATATATGGGTTGAAGTACGGTTTATGTGTATAAAACCGTGCGGTTTCGGGTTAAAAATCACCGTATATGGGTGAAATTTGGGCCAAACATAATACATCATATTTTTATAATAAAACTTGTCTAAAATAGTTTCATATATATTATACTACTGAAAATATAATTATTTGTTAAAAAGAATAATAAAAGTTGAGTTGTATTGAATAAAGTAATATTTATAAGGTAATAATATGAGAGATAGTTTTCTTTACTAGAATAAGAATATGGATATATCTAATTACTAAAACTTAAATTAATATTATTATAAAATCATAATTACTTATTTATTTGTTTGTTTGTTTAATCATATATTCGTTTATTTGTTTGTTTGTTTGTTTATATAATACATAACTTAGTAAATTTTGCGTCATATTTTTATATACTTTCACATGTTTATTTTGTGTGTGTATTGTAATTGTTGTTTAAGGGATTAAATGGTTGATTTAATTAAATATTTGTCACATATAATATAAATTATTAAACTAAACCGAAAGTCACCAACGGGTCTTTAAAAAAATGGATTTCAAGATATGTCTAGTGAGTTGGGTAAACAACTTACGTATTAGACTTATTACTCGACAATTAATAGATCCTTTGTGTTTAGGGCGTTAATTGGTCGTTTATTTTCCGGGCTTGATTTTTGCTAGATTATCTCCTTGTCACATTTGAAGGTGAGTTTTCACAGCCCCTATTTTTAAATAACGTTTTATTTAACTATTTTGGGGGAAAAACATGCTATAACGCTTTTTGTTTATGATATGATTATGGAATAACTGCGTGATCTTTATGATGGCCTTGAGTTGTTATATTATTTGCGCATGGCTACCCTCTTACATAATCATTAACCCTTGGAGGGCCACAGGATATATTGGTAGATCTATTGGGTTTGACAACCGCCCCTCAGGATCGGTTGCCACCGGTCCGGTACAGAGGGAATATATGTTGAAAGGATTTGAGGGATTTTGTGTCTTGGTTTGATTATGGGGCTCTTGGTTGCGATCATAGTCAGTGGACCTAGCTAGTCCTTGACGATCCAGGGGTTGATTCCGGAATAATCATGTCTTTCATAAAAAGAAAATTATGATAACCTTTTGTATAAACCTGTGAACTCACCAGCTTTTTGCTGATAAACTTTTGGGCATGTTTTTCAGGAGATTAGGCATGCATGGGAATGAAAAGGGTTTTAACGGCAAACCTATTAATTTTGGATACCACCTTTGGGACAAATTCCGCTGCCGATTAAAATCATTCGCTTATGTTAAAAACAATGTTATGTTATTACAACTTAAGTTTTCAATTTAAGACTTCTACTTGTTTGATGTAATGACATTTTAATATTAATATTTAACGATGGTATTCATGATATGTTTGCTTGTTAATTGTTGGAATAATCCAACTTCCGTTATCTCCGTCACACGCGTGCCCTTCCGGTGCGCTTTTCGGGGTGTGACAGAATTGGTATCAGAGCCAACGGTTATAGCGAACTAGAACATGTTTTTCGGAAATCTAGACTATAACCAAAAATGTTTTTAAGTTAAAACATTTTCATTCCCAAGTGTTCCTTGTCATGCTTGCATTAAATTAATGATGTTTCTATTTATTGTTCATTAAAAGAAATTAAGTATAGATGCCTTTAGTTAGAAAATTTAGTACGGATATTCTTGTGTCACAGATGCCTTCTCGAACCCCGTTCATTCCGATCCATGACTCCGATACTGACTACGAGGATCACATGTATTTTGAGCTAAATATCTCTCTATTAAAATTATCAAAACGGTGTTAGATTTTAATGAATGACGTGATTATAGAAATGTTGTGATTGTATGCCTATTATTATTACGCATTTTGATAGTATTTCGTGTATGTCATTTATTCTCTTTTGTTTCATACATAACAGAAGATAATTCATGGCACCTAACACGCGAAATACCACTGGTGCTAGAGGTACTGGTTTACCTACCACTGCTGAAGAGTTAGCACAATTGATATCCCAACATGTCAACTTTGCACTCGAACAACATGACGCAAATGTTGAGCGTGGTAGAAGACGTGGCACCATGGGTGGTTCTAGTGGAGGCACTTCTACTGGAAATCCCTCTGGGAGTCAAGCTCAGGGTGTACTTACAAGACATTCCAAGCTTGTAATCCACGAATCTTTTCAGGAGCTGAAGGTCCTCTTGATATTATTAGATGGATAGAGAAGATGGAATCTGTGATGGCAATCAGCAACTGTTCTGCTGATCAGCGAGTGAAGTATGCCACATGTTCATTCCAAGATGAAGCACTGAGTTGGTGGAATTCACAAGTTCAGAACCTAGGAGAGGAAGCTGCGTTTGGTCTCTCTTGGGACCAATTAAAGGAAATGTTGCTTAAGGAGTACTGTCCTCGCAATGAGCTTCAAAAGATCGAGACTGAATTATGGAATCTGACTATGGAAGGTGCGGAAGTTAGAGCCTACACTTCTAGGTTTAATGATCTGGCAAGACTTGTACCCCGAATGGTGACTCCAGACTACGTCAGGATTGAGAGATATATTTGGGGATTGGCACCCCAGATCAGAGGCATGGTTACAGCATCAAACCCTACCACAATGCAGAGCGCAGTGGCACTAGCTAACTCATTGACTGATGATGCTATTCGGAGAGGTGTGCTGGTCAAGAAAGGGGATACTAGTAAAAATCCCATGGATAATGAAAGGAAGGTTGTGGAGACGGATAAGAGAATCGTGGAGAATAAGAGGAAGTGTACTAGAAATTTCAAGAACCGATATGGCAATCAAAAGAATCAAAGGGTTGGATCGGGAAAGATGTATGCTGCGAACTTGCCGGAGGCAAGGAGACAAGCTAGTGTACAGCCAAGGTGTAGTAAGTGTAATCTTCATCATGATGGTAATTGCAATGTGAATGTCTATTCAAGGTGTAACAAGTATGGGCATCAAGCTCAGAATTGTCGAGTAAGGTTGACTGAGAAACCCAAGAAAAATAGGCGAAGGTGTTTTGAATGTGGAGTTGAAGGTCACTACAAGAGGGATTGCCCCAAGCTAAAAGGATCAAGTGCAAAGGGCAGGGCGTTTGAGATGAAGGCCAAGGAGGCAAGGCAGGAACCGTCCGTCATTACTGGTACGTTCCTTGACAACAACCATTTCGCATCTATATTAATTAATACTGGAGCCGATATGAGTTTTGTGTCAAAGAACTTTGATAGTAAATTAGATAAGAAATATATCGTCGAGCTAGCCAACGGAAAGATAATTAAGGCGCGTGATGTAGTTAGAGGGTGCACTATGAAGTTAGAGGGTCATTCCTTTAGCATCGACCTCCTACCTGTTGTGCTTGGTAGTTTTGATATTGTCATAGGCATGGATTGGTTATCAAAACATCATGCTGAAGTGGTATGCTACGAGAAGATTATTCGTCTACCTATTCCCTATTCCAAACGGTGGAACTTTGACTATCCAATGTGATAAAGGGAGACCTAGTTTGAAGATTGTAAATGTAATAAAGGCTTGGAAGTATTTACATGAAGGGTATCCAGCGTTTCTTGCCAAGGAAGTGGATACTAAGAATGAGGAGCAAAAGCTTGAGGACATACTGATAGTGCAAGACTATCTGGATGTCTTTCCTGACGATCTGCCAGGATTACCTCTATCTAGACAGGTTGAATTCCAAATTGATTTGGTACCTGGAGCTGCTCCTGTTGCCCGATCACCATATCGATTAGCGCCTTCTGAGATGCAAGAATTGTCCAAGCAATTAGAAGAATTGTTGGATAAGGGATTTATAAGACCAAGCTTCTCGCCATGGGGAGCACCAGTCTTGTTTGTCAAAAAGAAAGACGGGTCATTCAAAATATGCATTGATTACCAAGAGTTGAACAAACTCACTATCAAGAATCGATACCCATTACCAAGAATCGACAATCTGTTTGATCAGCTTCAAGGATCTAGTTTCTACTCAAAGATTGATCTGTGATCAGGTTATCACCAGCTATTGATAGCTGAGGAAGATGTTCCAAAAATAACATTCAGGACACGTTACGACCATTACGAGTTTTTGGTTATGCCATTTGGCCTGACAAATGCGCCTGCTGTGTTCATGGATCTTATGAATAGAGTATGCAAACCTTACTTAGATAAGTTTGTAATAGTATTTATCGATGATATACTAGTGTATTCAAAAACCAAGAAAGATCATGAACAACATCTGAAGATCATCTTGGAGGCATTAAGGAAAGAGAAAATGTATGCAAAGTTCTCGAAATGCGAATTTTGGATCCGAGAAGTTCACTTTCTTGGACATGTTGTTAATGAGAAAGGCATACATGTAGATCCGGCTAAGATTGAAGCAATCAAGAACTGGGAGGCACCCAAGTCCCCGACTGAGGTGCGTCAGTTTCTTAAATTGGTTGGTTATTATCATTAAAAATTTCTCGAAGTTAGCACAATCGTTAACGCTGTTGACTCAGAAGGATAGAAAGTATGACTGACTGATAAGCAAGAGGTAACATTTCAGTTACTAAAGCAGAAGTTATGTAGTGCTCCTATTCTATCTCTTCCTGAAGGAACGGAAGGGTTTGTTGTATATTGAGGTGTGTCCTGTTTAGGTCTTGGTTATGTGTTGATGTACAAAGATGTGATGGAACATTATTGGTGACCCAATATGAAGAGTGATATAGCAGCCTATGTCGGTAAGTGTTCGACATGTTCTAGAGTAAAGGTAGAATATCAAAAGCCATCAGGACTTCTTCAACAACCAGAGATTCCTCAATAGAAATGGGAGCAAATAGCAATGGACTTTTTCACGAAATTACCTCGAACATCTAGTGGTCAAGACACTACTTGGGTAATCATTAACAGATTGACCAAGACTACTCATTCCTACCCGTAAAGGAAACCGATCGGATGGAAAATCTAACTAGAATCTACCTCAAGGAGGTGGTATCTCGTCATGGAGTACCAATCTCGATAATCTTAGACAGAAACAGTCAATTTACCTCGAGGTTTTGGCAATCCTTACACCAAGCTTTGGGTACTCGTTTGGACATGAGTACTGCCTACCATCCGCAAACTGACAGCCAACGTGAAAGGACTATTCAAAGGTTGAAAGATTTGTTGCGAGCTTGTGTGATTGACTTTGGAGGAAATTGGGATACTCATATGCCATTAGTCGAGTTTTCCTACAATAACAGTTATCACAGTAGTATCAAAGCTGCTCCGTTTGAAGCTTTGTATGGAAGGAAGTGTCGCTCGCCACTTTGCTGGGCGGAAGTTGGAGAGAAACAACTGACTGGACCTGAGATTAACCAAGAAACTACGAACAAGATCATTCAAATCGGAAAGAGATTAGAAGCCGTCGCGAGTCGGCAAAAGAGTTATACAGATAATCTAAGGAAACCATTGGAATTCCAGGTTGGAGACAGAGTTTATCTAAAGGTCTCGCCTTGGAAAGGAGTTGTTCATTTTGGAAACCAAGGAAAGCTTAGCCCCTGTTATATCGGACCATTTGAGAATTTGGAGCGAATTGGTTCCGTTGCTTATCAACTTAAGTTACCTTGTGAGCTTAGTGGAATACACGATGTGTTCCATGTATCCAATCTGAAGAAGTGTCTTGCTGATAAAGCTCTAGTTATACGACCTGAAGAAGTTTGTATCGATGACAAACTAAATTTCACCAAGGAACCAGTTGAGATTATGGACGAAAGGGTTCAGAGTATCAGAAGGAGTCGGGTTAAGTTGGTGAAGGTTAGATGGAACTCTAAGCGTGGTCCCGAGTTCACTTGGTAACAACAGGACCAAATGAAATGCAAGTACCCTCATCTATTTCCATCTAGATCAGAATCTGGAACTAAAGCTTAAATTTCGGGACGAAATTTCTTAAACGAGGGGAGACTGTGACATTCGTGTTTTCAGGTCAATATCTGTACGTTAATAAAATGAGATAATAAAATTAAATGCTTTATAAGACTTAATTTGATGATAATTAAGGTCATTTAAGGTCTAGCAAAGCCCCATTATGAGTAAAGTTTATAATAGGTAATTTTGAGAATTACCGGTCGCGTAGCGATAAAACGTTTAACGAACGTTGGTGATAATTTGGTAATTAAATTTGGTCATTATATTTTGATTATTATAATATAATGAATCTTAAGTGAAAATATTATTAGTCATGAAAAATAATTATTAATTTTATTTACCTTGATCGCATAAAATTAAGACTTTTTAAAAGTTGCCCTGATGCAACGTTCAATCGGATGCTTGTTGTGTTAAACTGTGTGTATTATTATTTTTGACTGTTGGTCACTATTATTTAATGTTGTGAACCCTATTATAGAAATTTTTCGTGTAAAAACCCGAACGTTTAAGATTTTTACAAAAAATTAACGAGACCGACACCCGCTTTATACCGGGTGGCACCTCACTTGGAGATCCACCAGCCATATGATTAATCTAATCACACAATTACCTCACCTTAACCACACTTACTCATTTATATATAAACAACCATACACTCCTCCTCCTACACACATTCAACCTCACTTTCTCTCACTAAAACACTCTATTCTCTCCTCCTTCTCTCTAAACCCACGGTCACACACCATCACCATCTTCATCTTTTCTTGTTTTCAAGCTTATTCTAGCCTTAAACAACTGATTTCAAGGATCCCTTAGTGAGTTGATGCAAGAGATTGCATAAATCCAACTCCAAGGAGAAGAAATCATCTTAAATCTTGAAGTTGTTCATCATTTAGGTAAGCTTTGATTCTTTAAAAATCTCATGCAACATGACTTTTGGATGATTGTTGCAAGCTTTGTTTACTAACAACTAGATTTTCTTGAAATCCAAGGTTCCAACAAATCGTTTTTAAACAAGGAAAATGGGTTTAAAAAGAATGTATATATATGTGTGTGTGTGAACCGTGAGTGTGTAAATGTGTGTGTGTATGTGTTTGATGTTAATGATTTTGTGTTTTGATGATCTTTCAACATTTTGTTGTTTTTATCTTGCATGCAAGATGATCAAACTTTGATTTGTGGTTATGAACATCATAAGAAACCCATCTCCAAAAGAGATTATCAAAAATAATGAAAACGGGTTATACATGCATATAGTCATGGATGATGTTCATGAACCCATCTTGCTCTTTGATTTCATAAAGGATTGAGATGATCCATGAATAATGGTGATCATGATCTGAAATCTTTTGGTTTTTAAGTATGTTTTGTTGAAATGAAAACTAAGAACATTAGATAAAATCAATAATTTGGACTATGTATGTATGTATGTATGAAATCGTGTATATGTATGTAAATATGATTTACACATTTGTTCTTCATTTGTTCTTCACTTATAAGTTTAGAGATGATTTAAATGATCCATGCATATGAAGATCAAGATCTGGAGATTTTGGTATTTTAATTCACATTTGATTTTAAGAAAAGATAAAACAAATTACAAATTAATGATACTCAAGTGTTGATGGGACATGACCTAGAGAATCTTTCCATAAAATTTAATTGAGAAGACAAATATTCTTGTAAAATCTGGAGAAATAACTTTAAAACATATAATATATAGTTAAAAGTTAGTAACTTTACTGAAAATAAAAGTTTTGAAGATTGGGTTAACCTTGTAAACGTTTTACGCTTAAAAACGCGTTAAAAACATGGTTTTCGGGTTTAAAGCAAATGTTTTTGCACAAGTCCGGTTTTGGACAGAAAATAATGAAGTTTATTAAGTTAAAAACTTATGTTTTTAAGTATATAACAAACCCATAACAAGCAAGATATTTGATGATGACTTTATACGCGCGAAAAAGCCGAAAACCGAAACTTTCGGGTAAAATTAATGGACTGTTTTGTAACTGATTTTAACAAAATATTTTCAGAAGGTTTTTGGTATAAAAGAGTTATATTTAAACATATAAAATGGTCATAAGAAATATATGGGTTGAAGTACGGTTTATGTGTATAAAACCGTGCGGTTTCGGGTTAAAAATCACCGTATATGGGTGAAATTTGGGCCAAACATAATACATCATATTTTTATAATAAAACTTGTCTAAAATAGTTTCATATATATTATACTACTGAAAATATAATTATTTGTTAAAAAGAATAATAAAAGTTGAGTTGTATTGAATAAAGTAATATTTATAAGGTAATAATATGAGAGATAGTTTTCTTTACTAGAATAAGAATATGGATATATCTAATTACTAAAACTTAAATTAATATTATTATAAAATCATAATTACTTATTTATTTGTTTGTTTGTTTAATCATATATTCGTTTATTTGTTTGTTTGTTTGTTTATATAATACATAACTTAGTAAATTTTGCGTCATATTTTTATATACTTTCATATGTTTATTTTGTGTGTGTATTGTAATTGTTGTTTAAGGGATTAAATGGTTGATTTAATTAAATATTTGTCACGTATAATATAAATTATTAAACTAAACCGAAAGTCACCAACGGGTCTTTAAAAAAATGGATTTCAAGATATGTCTAGTGAGTTGGGTAAACAACTTACGTATTAGACTTATTACTCGACAATTAATAGATCCTTTGTGTTTAGGGCGTTAATTGGTCGTTTATTTTCCGGGCTTGATTTTTGCTAGATTATCTCCTTGTCACATTTGAAGGTGAGTTTTCACAGCCCCTATTTTTAAATAACGTTTTATTTAACTATTTTGGGGGAAAAACATGCTATAACGCTTTTTGTTTATGATATGATTATGGAATAACTGCGTGATCTTTATGATGGCCTTGAGTTGTTATATTATTTGCGCATGGCTACCCTCTTACATAATCATTAACCCTTGGAGGGCCACAGGATATATTGGTAGATCTATTGGGTTTGACAACCGCCCCTCAGGATCGGTTGCCACTGGTCCGGTACAGAGGGAATATATGTTGAAAGGATTTGAGGGATTTTGTGTCTTGGTTTGATTATGGGGCTCTTGGTTGCGATCATAGTCAGTGGACCTAGCTAGTCCTTGACGATCCAGGGGTTGATTCCGGAATAATCATGTCTTTCATAAAAAGAAAATTATGATAACCTTTTGTATAAACCTGTGAACTCACCAGCTTTTTGCTGATAAACTTTTGGGCATGTTTTTCAGGAGATTAGGCATGCATGGGAATGAAAAGGGTTTTAACGGCAAACCTATTAATTTTGGATACCACCTTTGGGACAAATTCCGCTGCCGATTAAAATCATTCGCTTATGTTAAAAACAATGTTATGTTATTACAACTTAAGTTTTCAATTTAAGACTTCTACTTGTTTGATGTAATGACATTTTAATATTAATATTTAACGATGGTATTCATGATATGTTTGCTTGTTAATTGTTGGAATAATCCAACTTCCGTTATCTCCGTCACACGCGTGCCCTTCCGGTGCGCTTTTCGGGGTGTGACACTATTACTAACCATCACAACCACCACCACCACCACCGTCCACCAATATTCAGAGGCACCGGCCACCACCATTATTCGTGTCACACCTTCAAAATCCACGTGCGGATTTTACCGCGAGGCGTGTGAACAAACTAGGATCACAGTCACTAGTTACTTAGAACGAAACTATATGCCACATTTAAAACAAACCAAACAAAGTTCAAACTTTAAAACCATGCGGAAGCGTCTAGTAAATAAAACAAACCCAAAATATAAAAATGCATAACTTAGCAAAACACGCGCCAACCCAATAATTTAAAATCCGTAAATGAAAGCCAACAATTATGTCTTTAAAATAGAGTCTTAGAATGCATGTTGGACCCGTGTGTTATCCTAATGGCAAGCTGAGTTAACGACCTGAGAATAACATACTAAAATGTCAACACAATGGTTAGTGAGTTCAAGAGTTTGCGTTTAACATAAACAATAACATTTGTATAACATAAGAAGTGTATAGAAATAGATAGCCAGTCTATGTTCACAAGTAATAATAACAGTGATTTCGCGATCGAAGATGACTGTGTTGCGTTTGTTGCCTCCCGTCACGATTTACCAGGTCATGACGAATGTCTGTATTTAGGACAATATTGCACCCGTTTGACCTCGAGTCGCACAAGTAGGGCTTATCAAACCCAGTAGTACTAACCAAGATTTCCTGCTAGTTATCATTATTAACGATCCAAAAGTGTGAGGACTTTCAAGGTATCAAGCACTATGTTAAAACATACACAACTTACAATAATAAAATAGCGTTTGAGTACATGTATGCTACCTCCCCCTCAAGAAAGTTTATAAAATAAATGTGCATGAACTCACCTGGTGTGCAAAGATAATGACAAAAGAGAACTGATGATAGGTGCAAAAACAACCCTTCAAAGGTTACCTAAAACACACAAGTATATAAGTACATGTATACAGAAAAACTTAACAACCCTAGGTTAACCTAGTTGACCCGTTGGTGACATATTAGTTGAAATATCATTAATCAAGCGTATCAACTTAACATAAATGAATATCATACATATTATCCACGTGTATCATACAACATTAAATCATCATATAACTCATGCAAATCTCAAACAACCAACATGTTCAACACAAATATATACATACATCATAACCATTAGTTTGTATGTGAAGTCTAATCATGCACTACATGCCGTGTGAAGCCACTCACGAGTTCACATCCTAAACCCTGTCAATCCTACTAAGTAGGGGCCTAAGATTCGTACGCGTGTATGATAACCATAATCACAATCATTCACTTAGTTCATTCTGACCAACGTACATAGTGACAATCAATCCAATCCCAAACATGATCTCCTAATCACTAACCATAATTCATCATCATGTATGATCACCAAAACCTAAACTCCTTACATGATCAACCAAGCATCCATACAACTTAAATAACATATTCTATCACATCAAACATCATCAACAATCATTCTAACATGATCCTAACATCATAATCATGCCCAATTCATCATATCTAATGTTCTTCACAAATAAAGTTTCCCTTTTGGGAAAGTAACACCCAAAAAGCAATCTAGCACCCAATTCAATCATAGTTTCATCAATTTATACCTAATCAAGTTCATACATTCATTCTAACATGATAATCATCACTAACTCATCCAAATTCCCAAACATCATTCATAAAAGTTTCTACTTTTAGTAAGTCATAATTAACACCCTAAATTCATGAATTTTCTTGCACAATTCAATTAAACTAACATCCAAGGATTGTATCTAACATCACAACATCATCAAATCATGAATTTCAAGAACAAAAAGTTTCCTCTTATGGCAATGTATGAATTAGATGATCAATCCATGGATTTCTTGCATAATCAACATAATCTAGCATTCATACAACCTAACTAACATCATATTAACATCTAACAATCATTAATTTCATGTTTTCATCACCGATTTTGGATTTAGGGTTCACCAAGATCAAAACTATGAAAAACTAATCAAAACTAGCCTTTAGATGTGTAGAAATCAACAATTGGACTTGTAAAACACCTTGTAGTCACTTGAATCACTCAAAAATCAAATTGTATGTGTGTTGAAGCTTGAATTCGCAAAGAAAGGGGTGTGGTGATGGGGTTGCGGCTGAATGAAGGGTTTGGGAGGCTAGGGTTGGGTTAATTTTGGTAATATTTGGGTTAAAAGGTAATTACAAAATAACCCCTTTAATTTATTTTATAAAACTAATCTTTTTAACACTTTTTTAAATAATTTTAACACCAAGTTATAAGTATTATTAGCCAATAATAATAATCATCAATATTTACAATAAGTCACACAACACATGAAATATATATAACACGTTGTCATGTTGTCACGTAAAATTTACAAAATAAATATTATAAATTCATGCATCACATAATCACAACTAATAACCAACATTATTAATTAGATTATCATTATTGTCCATAGATTATTATTATTAAGTCACCAACGTTCAACGACAACTAGTGTGCAAGACCTAACGGAACTAACGGAGTTTGGTAACGGAAAATTACTGGATGTCATATTATCCCCATGTTGAAAGACATGGTTGTGCTACATCCCTGGTTTACTGCATTGGCATAGTGAAATCGATTGAGTTGTCACATCATCCCCACATTGAAAGAAATTTCGTCCCAAAATTTAATCAGTACCTTCCCCGGTTGCCGTCGATGCTTCAAACAGATGAGGATACTTAAGTTTCATCTGATCCTCACGTTCCCACGTGAACTCCGGTCAACGTCTTGAGTTCCAACGAACTTTGACTATAGGTATTTTACTTTGCTTAAGAGTAATCCATTAATTCAACTGGTTCTTCTACAAATAGTAATTGGTCATCTACTTGTACTTCCTCGAGTGGTACAATCAGTGTCTCGTCAGATAGGCACTTCTTTAGATTCGAGACGTGAAAGACATTGTGAACACCACTAAGTGAATTAGGCAAGTCCAATCGGTACGCCACCGGACCTTTTCTCTCCGGAATCTCAAATGGTTCGAAGTATTTTGGATTAAGTTTGCCTCTTTTGCCAACTGAATCACATCTTTCCACGATGAGACTTTTAGCAAAACTTTGTCACCGATTTGAAACTCCAAAGGTTTCTGTCGTTTGTCTGCATAACTCTTCTGTCTGTCTCGCGCTGCAGCCATGCGGTTCCGTATCTGTACTATCTTCTCAGTAGTCTGGTGTACCAACTCAGGACCCGTCAACTGACTATCACCAACTTCCGCCCAACAAACTGGTGATCTACACTTTCGCCCATACAATGCCTCAAATGGTGCTGCTTTAATACTAGTATGATAACTATTGTTGTACTAAAACTCGACCAACAGTAAATGGACTTCCCAATTATTCCCGAAATCAATCACACAAGCTCGTAACATATCTTCCAAAGTTTGAATAGTACGTTCGCTTTGCCCATCGCTATACGGATGATAAGCAGTGCTCATATCTAGGCGTGTACCCAAAGATTTTTGTTAAGATTGCCAGAAATGAGACGTAAAACGAGCATCACGATCAGAAATAAACGAGATCAACACACCATGTCTCGAAACTACCTCATTCAAGTAAATTCGAGTTAACTTGTCCATTTCTCAGTCTCCTTGATCGCCAAGAAGTGAGCTGACTTAGTGAGTCGATCCACGATCACCCATATCATGTCACAACCACTAGGAGACCTGGGCAGCTTAATAATAAAGTCCATAGAAATTTGTTTCCATTTCCACAAGGGAATCTCAGGTTGTTGCAGTAACCCAGTTGGTTTCTGATATTCCATTTTAACTTTAGAACAGGTCAAACACTTGCTCACGTATGTAGCTACATCTACCTTCATGTTAGGCCACCAGTATTGTGCCTTCAAGTCATGACACATTTTTTCAGAGCCAGGGTGTATGGAATATTTAGACTTGTGTGCTTCACTCATAACCAAGTCTCTTAGGTTCCCATATAAAGGTACCCAAAGTCTGTCCATGAAATACCGGATTCCATCGAATTTGACTTCTAACTGTTTAACCATCACGCGTAAGGATTCAGATCCAATGTTCTCCCCTTTCAAGGATTCCATATGGGCTTCCTTAATCTGTTCGGGCAAGGGAGTGCTAATCGTCAATTACAGAGCTCGCACTCGTTGGGGCTTAGCGGTTTCCTTTCTACTCAAAGCGTCGGCGACTACGTTCGCCTTCCCTGGGTGATATTTGATAGCACAATCATAGTCATTTAACAATTCCACCCAGCGTCACTGCCTCATGTTCAGTTCTTTCTGCTCAAAGATATGTTGAAGACTCTTGTGATTGGTGTAAATGGTGCATTTGGTACCGTACAAGTAATGTCTCCAAATCTTCAAGGCAAAGACCACTGCTCCTAACTCCAAGTCATGAGTGGTGTAGTTCTTTTCGTGCACCTTCAGTTGTCGCGAGGCATAAGCTATTACCTTGTCACATTGCATCAGGACACAACCAAGTCCTTGGATAGAAGCATCACAATAAACCACAAAATCATCACTTCCTTCAGGTAATGCTAATATCGGTGCGCTACAGAGTTTCTGCTTCAGCAACTGAAAAGCAGCTTCTTGACTCTCACCCCATTTATAGGGTGTTCCTTTATGGGTCAAAGCTGTGAGAGGTTGAGCGATCTTTGAAAACCCCTCAATGAAACGTCGATAGTACCCAGCCAGTCCAATATCTCACTAGGTGTCTTGGGTACCGACCAGTTCTTTATAGCCTCAATCTTTGTAGGATCCACATGTATTCCCTTCTCGTTAACAATGTGACCCAAGAACTGCACCTCACGAATCCAGAAATCACACTTAGAAAACTTAGCGTACAATTGTTCCTTTCTAAGTAATTCCAGGATTAAACGTAGGTGCTCCTCATGTTCCTCCTTGGTCCTAGACTAGATAAATATGTCATCGATAAACACGATAACAAACTGATCGAGGTAGGGTTTGCACACACGATTCATGAGATCCATGAATACCACTAGTGCATTAGTCAACCCAAATGGCATGACCAAGAATTCATAGTGACCATAACGAGTACGGAACGCGGTTTTAGAAATATCTTCTTCTCGAACTCTCAGTTGGTGATAACCAGACCTCAAATCAATCTTCGAATAATAGCTTGATCCTAGAAGCTGATCAAACAAGTCGTCGATACGAGGTAAAGGGTATCGGTTCTTGACTGTGACTTTGTCCAATTCCCTGTAGTCGATACACATTTGGAAAGTTCCATCCTTCTTCATAACAAAGAGAACAGGTGCTCCCCATGGCGATGAGCTCGGTCGAATAAACCCCTTATCCAATAGTTCCTGAAGTGTGTAGATAGTTACTGTGGTTCGTTCGGTGCCAACCGGTAAGGTGCTCGCGCAATCAGAGCAGCTCCGGGAGTCAAATCGATCTGAAACTCAACTTGACGATGAGGTGGTAGTCCAGGCAAATCCTCTGGAAACACCTCTGGAAAGTCACGAACCACCGGAATATCCTCTACTTTCTTTTCCTCTTATTGCTTGTCGGAGACGAGGGCTAATATGGCTAAGTGACCCTTACGTAGCCACTTCTGAGCCTTCATGAATGATATGATGCCTATGACAACACCACTCTTTTCGCCCTTAACCGAAAGAGTTTCCCCGTCCATTAGAGGAATGCGGATGACCTTCTCACGACAAATCACTTCTGCTTGCTTCTCGGACAGCCAGTCCATGCCTACGACCACATCAAAACTTCCAAGAGTAACAGGTATGAGATCAATGTCGAAGGTGTGACCAGCGAGTTCTATCTTGCAATTCTTAAGGATGTGAAGGAGATTTGCTTGCCATCAGCCAATTCTACGACATACTTAGATTCCAACACAGAAGGCATATCACTTAAGAGACTACAAAACTTATAGAGATAAAGCTCCTATTGGATCCAGTGTCAAACAGTACAGAAGCAAAACGACCGTTAACAGGAAATTTACCAGAAACGGTAGTAGGATCTTTTAGACCCTCACCTGAACCCATGACAAAGGCTCTCCCTTTAGCTCCACTATTTTTGTCACCATTACCACCATTGTTATTATTGCTACCATTCCCGTTGCCATTCCTATTCATTCTTAGTTGAGGAAAGCTTCTCTTGTAATGCCCTTCCTTTCCACAGTCAAAGCAACCCTTTTGGTGTTTCATGGGTCTGGTAGGGCTGCTGAGACTGCTGAGGTTTCTTAATTAACTCCCCACGGCAATCCTTTGCCAGGTGTCCAACTTTTCCACAACGCTGGCATCAAAAACTGTCACACCTGCCAGTGTGTTGGTAGTTGCATCGGTTGCACTTTGGATTTTTTCCCACGTATATACTTGGTCCTTGAGATGATGAAGATGATTGATTGAAGCTACGATTATTATCAAAACGCCTCTACTGCTGATATTGTTGAGATTGGTGTTGCTAAGGTTGGTTACCAGAAGACGATCCCTTACTAGCATTGTTTTCCCACTTGCGTTTCTAATCAGGCACGCTTGCCACAGCGCCCCGCTTTAGTAACTTCCATTCCTCCACAGCTTGCTCAGTGAGCTTGTGAGCTAGTTGGATAACCTGTTGAATAGTAGGGAGATTTGCAACAGTCACCATACTCTAAATCTTCGAAACTAAACCACGTAAGTAGAGCTTAATTCGTCGGCTCGGTGGGTTAACCATGCCAGGACTGAGTGTAGCTAGCTCATGTGACCTAGTGGTGTAAGCCTCAATGTTAGATCCTTCCATCTTAAGTGCCAAAACTCATCTGCCGCTTTTGAAACCTTCATTACGGGCCGGCAGTATTCCTCATGGTCAGTCATCGTCTTGAATTCCTCCAATGGCAGCTATTTCAATTGCCTGGAAAAGCATTTGTACTTTGGCATTCCACCACGTGAGTGTTGCACCTTCCAGCGTTCGTGTGGCGTATTTCACCTGGTCGCCACTGGACAGTTACATTTGGCGAAGACTGACTTAGTCTTCTCAAACTATCTTACAAGCCCTACAGCTCCCTTGGCTCCACTGCAGGTATGCGGCTTATAGCCCATGAATGCCTTGTACGTGCATCCAGGCGATCCCGTATTCAACGTATCAGCGTGTTTAATCAGACTGAAAGAATCAATCACCTAACGGAAATTCGGGTAATCAATGACTAAAGTCACCGTTTACCTCCAAACTAGGCAGGTTGAGTATTCAATGCCGCCTGTACATGCTGGTTTATTATAGCAGCTAATTCAGCTGGGGTCATATTCACGTTGCCGGCACCACGTCCACTGCCACGGACACGACCATGTCCACGTCCTCTACCTCGACCGTCCATATTTCACTTTACATTCACAAATACATTAATAAGTAACATCCAACATATTAATCTCATTGAAGTACAGTAAATAATAAGAAATGATGTACTATCACAATCACAACATTAATAACCAAAATAGTGACTTGTCATAAATAAATTATTAGTAACTCATAAAATATCCAATCAATGTTAAAATTTCAAGTTTTTCAGTTGTGTAGGAAACAACCCTTCCCACATAGGTTTAAAAAAATAAACGCTACGCGGTCAAAGTCATAAGAATAAGAAAATCAATCCAACAAGTCCGACCCATCACTGTCCCCGCCGTCTGGAGCTTCTTCTGGTTCTTCTTCAGGGTCTTCATCGGAATCCTCTGCTGGTGCAGGATTATCCTCAATTTGTAGTGCTGCGAGTTGTGCTTCCAGTCCGGTTAGTCTACTCTCGACGCCAATATTATGGAGATCCTGCTAACCCATACGGTCAGAAAGATTCATCACTCTACCAGCCATCTTGTAATTCCCAGTGATGGACATCGACAACCGCTCCTCAAGTATATCCATCTTTATCCATAGTCGGCGTATATCATACTTTAGTGTGGAGTTCTCGTCAGTGAGTACTCCAATTCGTCGACGCTCGGTCTCTAGTGTCGCGGTCAATGCCGCCATCGCCTGCTCAAGAGACACATCAAGAGTCGGAGAGTGGGTGTTGTAGAAGTAGTCGCTGACATAGTCCTAGGTCTAGCAGCGGCTGGCTCCGGGACTCACTCTCTACGAACCATACGGTTTATACAGGTCGGGTAGTAACTCCAATCCCTCGGAGGATCGCGCTCAGGTATCACGAACGGCTGATCCCAGTTGATCTCCCTTGAAGGGTAAGGATGTCACGACCAGTCAGGTACTCGATGATGTACAAGTGGAGGGGATAAAAAATGCGCACTCCTTTTTCCTAAAACCCGGGATGATGATGCCATGCTGCAGTGTACGTGATGTATGCCAATGAGTATACTAGTAAAAGAATAAGCCAAGAGTAACTAACTAACTGTGTGCGGTTATAGACTAGTGTGTATGCAACCTAGTTCCCTATAACCAATGGCTCTGATACCAATCTGTCACACCCTCAAAATCCACGTGCGGAGTTTTATCGCGAGGCATGTGAACAAACCAGGATCATAGTCACTAGTTACTCAGAACGACACTATATGCCACATTTAAAACAAACCAAACAAAGTTCAAACTTTAAAACCATACGAAAGCGTTTAGTAAATAAAACAAACCCAAAATATAAAAATGCATAACTTGACAAAACACACGCCAACCCAATAATTTAAAATCCATAAATGAAAGCCAATAATTATGTCTTTAAAATAGAGTTTTAGAATGCATGCTGGACCCGTGTGGTGCTCCTAATGGCAAGCTGAGTTAACGACCTGAGAATAACATACTAAAATGTCAACACAATGGTTGGTGAGTTCAAGAGTTTGCGTTTAACATAAACAATAAAATTTGTATAACATAAGAAGTGTATAGAAATAGATAGCTAGTCTATGTTCACAAGTAATAACAATAGTGATTTCGCGATCGAAGCTGACTGTGTTGCGTTTGTTGCCTCCCGTCACGACTTACCAGGTCGTGACGAATGTTTGTGTTTAGGATAATATTGCACCCGTTTGACCTCGAGTCGTACAGGTGGGGCTTGTCAAACCCAGTAGTACAACCCAAAACTCGCCGCTAGTTACCATTATTAACGATCCGAAAGTGTGAGGACTTTCAAGGTATCAAGCACTATGTTAAAACATACACAACTTACAATAATAAAATAGCATTTGAGTACAAGTATGCTATCTCCCCCGGAAGAAAGTTTATAAAATAAAGGGGCATGAACTCACATGGTGTGCAAAGATAATGACAAAAGAGAACTGATGATAGGTGCAAAGACAACCCTTCAAAGGTTACCTAAAACACACAAGTACATAAGTACATGTACACAGAAAAACTTAACAACCCTAGGTTAACCTAGTTGACCCGTTTGACCTGTTGGTGACATATTAGTTGAAATATCATTTAATCAAGCGTATCAACTTAACATACATGAATATCATGCATATTTTCCACGTGTATCACATCATTAACCCAAGTTCTACTAGGTATCATACAACATTAGATCATCATACAAATCATGCAAATCTCAAACAACCAATATGTTCAACACAAATATATGCATGCATCATAACCATTAGTTCGTACGTGAAGTCTAATCATGCACTACATGCCATGTGAAGTCATTCACGACTTCACATCCTAAACCCTGCCAATCCTACTAAGTAGGGGCCTCAGATTCACATGCGTGTATGATAACCATAATCACAATGATTCACTTAGTTCATTCTGACCAACATACATAGTGACAATCAATCCAATCCCAAACATGATCTCCTAATCATTAACCATAATTCATCATCATGTATGATCACCAAAACCTAAACTCCTTACATGATCAACCAAGCATCCCTACAACTCAATTAACACATTCTATGACATCAAACGTCATCAACAATCAATCTAACATAATCCTAACATCATAATCATGTCCAATTCATCAAATCTAATGTTCTTCACAAATAAAGTTTCCTTTTTGGGAAAGTAACACCCAAAAAGTAATCTAGCACCCAATTCAATCATAGTTTCATCAATTTTATACCTAATCAAGTTCATACATTCATTCTAACATGATAATCATCACAAACTCATCCAAATTCCCAAACATCATTCACAAAAGTTTCTACTTTTAGTAAGTCATGATTAACACCTTAAATTCATGAATTGTCTTGCACAATTCAATTAAACTAACATCCAAGCATTGTATCTAACATCATAACATCATCAAATCATGAATTCCAAGAACAAAAAGTTTCCTCTTATGGCAATGTATGAACTAGATCATCAAATCATGAATTCCAAGAACATAATCTAGCATTCATATAACCTAACTAACATCATATAAACATATAACAATCATTAATTTCATGTTTCATCACCAAATTTGGATTTAGAGTTCATTAAGATCAAAAACTCCGAAAAAACAATCAAAACTAACCTTTAGATGTGTAGAAATCCACAATTGGACTTGTAAAACACCTTGTAATCACTTGAATCACTCAAAAATCGAATTGTATGTGTGTTAAAGCTTGAATTCGCAAAGAAGGGGGTGTGGGGATGGGGTTTCAGCCTAATGAAGGGTTTGGGAGGCTAGGGTTGGGTTAATTTGGTAATATTTGGCTTAAAAGGTAATTACAAAATAACCCCTTTAATTTATTTTATAAAACTAATCTTTTTAACACTTTTTTAAATAATTTTAACGCCAAGTTATAAGTATTATTAGCCAATAATATTAATCATCAACATTTACAATAAGTCACATAACACATGAAATATATATAACACGTTGTCACGTTATCACATAAAATTTACAAAATAAATATTATAAATTCATGCATCACATAATCACAACTAATAACCAACAATATTAATAACCAACGTTCAACGAGTGTGTGCTCACGACACGTGTATGCAAGACCTAACGGAAACGGAGTTTGGTAACGGAAAATTACCGGATGTCACATTATCCCCATGTTGAAAGACATTGTTGTGCTACATCCCTGGTTTAATGCATTAGCATAACGAAATCGAGTGAGTAGTCACATCATCCCCATGTTGAAAGAAATTTCGTCCCAAAATTTAATCAGTACCTTCCCCGCTGCCGTCGTCGCTTCGAACAGATGAGGATACTTAAGCTTCATCTGATCCTCATGTTCCCACGTGAACTCCGGTCCACGTCTTAAGTTCCAACGAACTTTGACTATAGGTATCTTACTTTGCTTATGAGTCTTGACCTCACGATCCATTATTTCAACCGGTTCTTCTACAAATCGTAATTGGTCATCTACTTGTATGTTGGATCTAGAAAGGCTGTTGCAACCAAAACCAAGTCACTTAGAAGATTTTGAGTACAACATACAAAGGACTTCCGAAGCTAAGTATGGAACTTCCGAAGGAAGAAGGAGCTCTTCCGAAGACTAAGTGTAAAACACACTTCCGAAGGAAAACTCCAACTTCCGAAGACAAAGAACCTACTTCCGAAGATCAAGACTTAGAGATAAAGATCTGAAGTCAACTTCCGAAGTACAAGAAGTCCTCAAAGCCTCGGAAGCATAGAAGCATCTTCCGAAGTATAAGTGGCTTCGGAAGAACAAGTTCTTCCGAAGCCAGTTAACCTTCGGAAGAACAAGTTCTTCCGAAGCCAGTTAACCTTCGGAAGACACTCCTATTATCCAGTGGACATAAGTATGGCCTCTCTGACACTCCGCTGCAAATCTCTGAGATACTGCATGGTGTTTTCTCTAAAGCCATGTAGTTGACCATACTTTAATCCACTGTTTACCTTTTTATGTTAAGTACAGTTGCCATCTTTAGTTGGTGACAAAAGGTAATACATGGACATGTCATGACTACCATATCTTAGATAATCCTTTATCTAAGATACCTTAACTTTAGCATTGTAGTATATGCTTTAGTCCTAGGTTTCCAGCTGGTATCAAGTATAACCGGCTGTAGGATCTAGTATATATAGTTTCTCATTGTAACTCTTGTTTCATGCTTGTAAGTGTCTTGTAATCTTGAGTTGAGAAGTAATATATACAAGTACCTTGAAAATATATCTCTGCTTGTTCCTTTGATTACTTATTATATTATTATCAACTCTTGCAAAAGACATTGCTTCATCTGATTTGAGTGTTATTATAAGTGCGTTTGAGAGAAACACAAGTGTTTAAGTGACAAACCCGATCCTGCAATTGGTATCAGAGCTTTTTAGGCTCTTGATTGTGAGATCTTACCATCCTAATCAACCAGTTTTTCACTCCTCCTTATACCTCACTCAAAACGGCCCTCAACAAATCTGAAGTTGAGATGGGAACGATGACCAAAGCTCCCATCATCGCCCCTGAAAACTTCAGGTCTTGGAGTAGAAGAATGGAAGGCTTCATCAGGTACCAGGATAGCAAGATGTGGCAATCCATCGTCAATGGCCCGTATAAGCCAAAAGTAGCTGGTGGAAACGGTGCCATGATTGAGAAAAGTTGAATATTATTCTGATGAAGACAGGAAGAAGCTTGACATAGACAGCAATGCTATGACTGTTCTTATGACTGCAATCCCAAACTCCATCATGGTGGGGTTTGAGCATTGTAAGTCTGCCAAAGAACTCTTTGATGCTCTTGCTCAAATGTACTCAAGCTCGAATGATTCCAAGAAGGACTCACTGAAGCAGCAGTTTGAGAACTTCACCTATGTTGCTGGAGAGACTCTTAGCCAGCAATATTTCAGGTACATGGATCTCATTTCTTCCCTTCAATCTGTGGGAATCACTCATGAACTCAGAGACCTTACTAGAAAGTTTATGAGTGATCTACCCAATGAGTGGACATTCTACTGTGTCTCCATCAAGAGAACAGAGAATCTGAATACACTCACCATGACCGAACTCTATGGGATCCTTGATGGATACCGTTTGGAAATGGAAAGCAAGAGGGGGGTCACTAGACAAGCAGACCCTTGAGTCTTCCTGCTAGCAACGCTTTAATGGTTGCTGAAGGCTCAGGAATCTCCCAGTCTCAGCAATACCTGACCTACACCCAGCAGCCATCTTGTTCCTCTGGGCCTTACATCACATTCCCTGAGACTCCAAGGTCTCAACAAGCTTAGTAAAGCTCCTTTCAGGAGGGCTGTGCATTTGTCTCAGGGAGTGGGCACTCAAATGACTATCAATACTGCTTTGATGATCTAGAGTGTTTTAGCCCGGATGACATAGAGTATGTGGACATAGTCCAACAAATGGCTCTTCTAACCTACAGAGCAAAGAAGTTCTTTAAAAGAACTGGAAGGCAATTTCTTAGAACCCAATCACCAGCAAATTTGGGTTTGACAAAAGCAAGGCCAAATGTTACAACTGTAACCAACTTGGTCATTTTGCAAGGGAATGCAAGGCTCCCAAGTCCAACCCGGGAACCTCACAGGCCTTACACCAAAGCCCACCGAAAAGTCAACAGAGACTGCAGCAATGGCTCAAGAGTTGACTGGAGCTTCATGGTTCAGGATGTGACTCCTGCTCAAGCACTCATGGCAGGAACAGATGAAAACAAGGTATATGAACATCTGTAAGGATTCCTTAAGTCTGATGCAACCCAAAACATCCAATGTCTCTCTGCAACATGCACCAAGTACTGAAGTAAGAAATGCTTCGGAAGTTTACACAATACACTAGAAAATACTCTAAGTGTAAAATCTTCCGAAGCCAAGACCAATATCTTCCGAAGCCAAACATGAAGTCTTCCGAAGCCTCAGAGACAAAGTCTTCCGAAGCTTCATCCTATGAAGACAGATTTCTTCCGAAGACTTTTAGTATACATGCTTTATCTGATGTACTATTCCATAAAGCTGGACACCTTTCCGCTGCATCTCTGTAAAGTCACCAACTTACATGAGTTGGTGAAAAGGTCCATGATTTTGGTAACTGTACATTGAGGTCTTGAGTCTGTAACTTTCTACTTTATGTACTTTATCCTTTTTGTAATAGATAAGGATGTGAGCTATGGCATGTCATAGTCACAAGGTCAAAAGGCAGATATGCCTTTTGATCCTACAATTGATTTTGTTAGTGTCTAGTCAATTGTATCCAGCTGGCTTTCAAAGTATAGCCGGCTGTAGGTCTTAGTATAAGTATTCCAAGTTCTTGTATTCTTTCTTTATGCTTTGTAACACTTGTAAAAAAACTTGAGAAAGCAATATACTGCCTCCTTGAAACCCAACTCTCTTATTCTGTCTCTTACTTTACTTGTGTTCTTTGTATCAATATTGGTTAATCCAGTTCACTGTTTGATCAAAGTTTAGTTGTTTCTCCTCATTGTGCTGTTGTGTTGTAATTTGTTCAAGCCCTTAACCGGTCCTGCAATTGGTATCAGAGCCATAACATGCTCTTTACTGAGCATGAGTGCATTGTTCTCAAGCCTGGAGTGGTCATTCCTCATGAGCATATCCTGCTCAGAGCCCCTAGGAAAGGGAACATGTACAAGATGGATTTGCAAGAAACATCTCCCTCTGGAGAAGTTTCATGCTTTCTATCTAAAGAAAATAGTGATGAGTCTTTCCTATGGCATTAAAGAATGTGCCATGTAAACTTTAAGAACATGAATAAGTTAATTAAACATGATTTGGTAACTGGAATGCCAAAGAAAGAGTTTACAAGTGATGATCATTGTGTTGCATGCCTGAAAGGGAAACAACATAAGGTATCTCACAAGCCTAAGGAAAGGAACTCACTCTCATACTCCCCTACACTTGTTACATATGGATCTCTTTGGCCCCACCAGTGTAATGAGTCTAGGAAGGACCTCTTATTGTTTAGTGATCACAGATGATTTTACAAGATTCACTTGGGTTTTATCTTAGAACTAAGGATGAAACCCCTGAGATTCTGAAGAATTTCATCTTAAAAGTTGAGAATCAAAGTGATCACAAGGTCAAAACCATAAGACGTGATCAAGGAACTGAATTCAAGAACCAAATCCTTGATACATTTTGTGATGAAAAGGTATTACAAGACAATATAGTGCTCCCAGGACTCCTCAGCAAAACGGAGTTGCTAAGAGGAGAAACAGGACACTAATTGAAGCTGCAAGAACTATGTTGTCTGACTCTAAACTGCCCATCACCTTCTGGGCAGAGGCAGTTAATACTCTTGCTATGTGCAAAACAGAGTTTTGGTAGTTAAGACACATGGTAAGACTCCTTATGAACTTTGGCACAAGAGGAAACCTTTCATTGGTTTTCTCAGGTCATTTGGATGTCCTGCACCATCTTGAATACCAAGGGTCAAATTGCCAAGTTTGCTGAGAAATCAGACGATGGACACTTCATTGGATACTCTTCCAAGCTAAGGCTTATAGAGTATACAATCTCAGAACTAGAATTGTTGAGGAGTCAGCCAATGTGACTTTCAATGAACACACACCCTGTGTGGCTGGTTCTGGTCCTGATTGGCTATTTGATCTTGATTTAGTTACAAACTGTTTTAACAAATCTTGTGAGAATGTTTCAAGATCTGCAAAAAATCTAAATACAGGTGATCCTGATCCAAGATTTGAGCTAGGAAGACCCTCAACTCATACATCTTCAGCTCCAATTAGAACTACTTCAGCAAATGAGGTCTCTATCAGCACTACAATGACAAATTCAGCTGATACATCTGGTATGCCTTCAAATTCCAGCTCAGAGGCTCCTCAACCAGATAAAGATACCTCAATTGTAGAAGACAACAATGGTGATGGTGATAGTGATCAGTTTTCCTTGATGCTAATAACCACACCATAGATGACAACATCAATGATGTCACACACTCATTGGATCAAGTTAATCTTGATAGTGGAGGGTGAATCATCTATGCCAAATCTAAATTTCTCAAATTTGGATCTTTCTCAGCAAGTTGCTGTGATCCCTCAGCTAAGGATCCACAAGTCTCACCCCACCACAAACATCATTGGAGATGTTGTCACAGGGGTAAGAACAAGAGGACAAACCCATGAAGCAAATGTTTGTCTTCACTCTGTTTCTTATCTCAGATAGAGCCAAAGAAAGTTGATGAAGCTCTAAAGGATGGAAGTTGGGTTGAAGCTATGCAAAAAGAGCTGCTTCAAAAAGGCAGAAAGTTTGGAACCTTTGTCCTCTTCCTCATGGGAAGACTACCATTGGAACCAAATGGGTTTTTAGGAATAAGAAGGATGATAGAGGAATATCATCAAGAACAAGGCAAGACTAGTTGTTCAAGGATACACACAAGAAGAAGGGATTGACTACACTGATGTCTTTGCTCCTGTAGCAAGATTAGAAGCTGTTAGGATATTCCTGGCATTTGCTGCATCCAAGAACTTCAAGGTCCTTCAACTTGATGTAAAGTGTGCTTTCTTATATGGAGTGATTGATGAAGAGGTTTATGTCAAACAGCCACCTGGTTTTGTAGACCCTGATCATCCTGATTATGTCTGCAAGCTTGACAAAGCTCTTTATGGGCTGCATCAGGCACCCAGAAAGTGGTATGAGACACTGTCTGAGTATCTTTGTAAAAATGGATACAGGAGAGGTACTATAGATGGAACTCTCTTCATCAAAGGACAGGGAAATGACTTATTGCTAGTTCAAGTATATGTAGATGACATCATCTTTGGTTCAACTAATCCAAAGCTCTGCAAAAACTTTGAGAAGCTGATGAAAGACAGATTTGAAATGAGTGCAATGGGAGAACTCAATTTCTTTCTGGGAATTCAAGTGAAGCAAGTTGAAGATGGCATCTTCATAAGTCAGTCAAAGTATGTTCAGGACATACTCAAGAGGTTCAACATGACTGATTGTAAGATTGCTAAGACACCCATAGCCAGAAACCACTCCCTTGGACTGATCTTGAGGGGGAGTGTGTAGATGAACATTTATACAGGGCTATGATTGGGTCTCTTATGTATCTTACAGCTAGCAGGCCTGATATCATGTTTGCTACATGTATTTGTGCAAGATATCAAGCCAACCCTAAGATGTCTCACTTAATCACTGTCAAAAGGATTCTAAGATACCTCAAAGGTGCTTCAACACTTGGTTTATGGTACCCAAAGAATCCTGACTTCAATCTGTATGCTTATACAGATAGTGATTATGGTGGTTGCAACATGACTGCAAAGTCTACATCTGGGGGATGTCAATTCCTTGGTGGAAGGGTTGTCTCATGGCAATGCAAGAAACAATCCTGTGTGTCTGCATCAACTGCTGAGGCTGAATACATTGCTGCTGCAAGCTGCTGTGCTCAAGTGCTTTGGATTCAAAATCAGATGCTGGACTATGGATTTACCTTCAAGGAGACTCCTATCCACATAGACAACATAGTGCTATCTCTATCACTAAGAATCCTGTGCAGCACTCAAGGACCAAACACATCAACATCAGGTATCATTTAATAAGAGATAACTATGAAAAGGGATTAATTAAACTAGTCAAAGTTCATACAGATGAACAATATGCTGATCTGTTTACAAAAGCTTTGATGAACAGAGATTTAAATATCTGATATCAGCTATTGGGATGATTAACTTTGAGTAGACTTTTCTAAAAATAATTCTAATTATTTCTTCTTAAAATATGTTGTCCTAAGTTGTCTAGTTCATCACTTTCATAAGCTCATGTTTTCTTTGGATATAAAATTCTTTTTGAAGACTTTCCTTAGATTCTTGAGAATTTTCTGATACTTCAGAAGATAAAATTTTATCTTCGGAAGAAAATCATGTCTTCAAAATAAATAACTATCTAAGAAATTTTACCTTCGGAAGAAGTCTAAATCTATCTTTCGAAGCTTAAAACCTTATCTCAGACACTTGTTTGTTTTTAAGGACTTTTTCCTTCCGAAGCAAAATTAACTCTCGGAAGCTTTGTTGTTTCTTATACAAAGCATCCAAGGTTTATTTCTCTTCCGAAGCATGAATTTTCAAGACTCTCAGGAAAATCTTCCGAAGCCATTTTAGCTTCGGAAGCTTTTTCATTAAAACTTCCGAAGACAATTTACCTTCGGAAGCTTTTCGAATTCCAAGAAAACTACTTTTTGAGCAAAAGTAAACTACTTTTTCAGAGGTGGGTCCGACTTTCGGATTTCAAAGTTTATCCTCTTTCATTAACTTTGGTTCAAATCCCTTTTCACATAAATACCCAACGGTCCCCCTCTTCCTCACTATCTTCCTCAATTCCACTATTCCTCAAACCTAATTCTCTAAACCGCCTTTGCTTTCTACCTTTCTTCAACCTTAAGCTTCTAAAATGGCCAACCTTAACCGCAGAAAAAACCCTGATTTCTCCATGCAACTTCACAGGCAACACAATCAGGTTGCTCTGTTAAGCTCTGAGAAAGATGCAAGTTTCTCAGAGATTTGCCAATTCTTAACTCTATCCAACTACTTCACCTCCCTGACCATTGATCCTACTCTGTATGAGGATCATTTGCTTGAATTCTGAAAGACCTGCCAAGAGGTCATTATGGATGGGGAGAAGGCACTGTCTGCCACACAATCTTTATCACTCTGGCCATCATCAACCATCATTTGCAGCTGGATGATGAAGAAGGTGAGTTGTCCTTCCCAAAGGAAGCTGTTAATCATTCCTTTGAGCAGATGGGCTATGACGGAGATTTCTCTGTAAAGACCTTCAGGAAAGGGAAGGTCTCATCCCAGTGGAAATACTTGCTCCATGTGGTTATCCACAGCTTGTCTAACAAGCATGGTGGGTGGGACCAGATCCTGAGGATCTCTCCTTTATAGTGCATGGAACATGGCATGGTTCAGGGGGTCAAGTTCAGGTACTCTCAATCTGTTTATACTAATTTACTTGCAAACTTGGACTCCTTAGAGTATTACATGTTTCCTAGATATGTTCAACACATTCTTAACTGTGAAACTGGGCTCACAGTTGAGGGAAAACAAGTAATATTCTTAAATTGGGACAGATGAAGCCCGACATCTTTAAAATCATGAAGAAGCCAACTGTAGGCTTCTCAGGGGTAGAAACAGCCCTAGTCCCCAAAATGTTAGAGCTCATTGCTCAAGGTGACAACCTAGCAACACAAGCTAGTGTTGAACCCACACTTCTTTTTCTTTACCACTAAAAAGACCACAAATAACCCTCACCTACCAAAGAAAATCCAAACGAACCCTGCTCAGGCTATTGAGTCTGTGCAGGTCCCCATATACTCACCCTTACAGGAGGAAGTGGACACTAGAGCTCCCACTTCCCCTGAGGAGCAAACCACTCCCATTTCTTCACCTATCAGGGCTGAGGTTCCTCATGCTCACCCTAATGAGCTCACAAGCCCAACAGCTTTAAGCCTTCACTTTGAGTCTCAACACTCAAGTGAACAACCTTCAGGGGACAATTACCATCCCCAGCCTTTAGATCTAAACCAACCAATTCCCAAGTTATCCTTCTATACTGATGAAGACTTAGGATTAGTGAGTACCATGAGTCTCTCTTCTCCTCCCCTACTCAAAGAGAGATCAGTACCTCTGATTCTCCCAGGTTTATCCCACATCAGTCACCTGTTACTGAGGGGGACACTTCTGAACATGTTCAGGATGTCCATATGGAAGAGGCTCTCACTTCCGAAAGTGATTACATCATTAAGACCTCAACCATGGCAACTCAGCCCACTGGCATCTCAAATGAGATTGCTAGTGAGCAGAGGAAAACCAGCAGCCAAGAAAACTCAAGCTGGTGGTGATGGTGAGAGAGAGGACTTTGGTCCAATCATCTCATCCCCCAATGATTCTTCTGATGAAGAGAGAGGGGAATTTGAGACTAAAGGTGCAGGGAAAAACCAAAAACATGCTCCTATTTAGTCTCTAAGGTTAGTCACCTTGAATCTCAGGTGACTACCTTACAAAACAGGGTCAATGATCAGCAACTTCAGATTTCATATCTAAAGGAAAGGAAAAACTAGCTGGGAGACCTTTAAGGAGAGCTCAACCAGGAACACAAGAACCTGTGGAAGTGATTGACTTATCCTCTAGCTCACCTATGCAAGTGGGTGATGCTACCAAAAAGGGGGAGAAAGTTATTGCAGCCACAGAAACCTGGGAGTTCTTCACAGAGAATGGACATAGAGGACTCACCATCCTCACTTGCTGTTGTGCATTCTCAGCAACTTCCTCAAGTTGACATTAATGTGGACTCTATAGACTCTATCATCAGGAGTCTCTTTGAGGAAGGTTATACCAAGGGCTGTGTCATCTCCACAAAAAGGAACTTCAAACTACATCATAAGGTGGAGGTATGATGCTGACAGAAGAGCCCTTATCCTTCACAGAGTTCAAGGGCAACAAGAAGTTTTTGATTTTCAAAGCCTGAATTTCTATAAAAGATGTGGATCTAGTCAACATGCCACTTGTCAATCCAAGCAACTCAAGACAAGCTGACAGATTGGGTCAAAGAATCCAAGATAGGATCCTTGCAGAGTTTACTCTAAGAAGGAGACTTAGGCAATCAGGCAATGTCATCGGTCAACTGGATGTTGAGGTGGACCCTAAGATTAGTTTCATAGGGGAAACATTGACTGAAGACCCAGTGGCAGAACGGAGACCCCTGTCTCATCATCAACAACTGCTGCAGAGGTTCACACTCCTTCTGAGACACCTGCTGGTGAAGGTGTTTCTCAGCCTTTCTCTGGCCAGAGCATGGAAGCTACACCAAGCAATGAAGGCCAAGCCTCTATCCACCCTGAGTCACAAAGGTCTGTGGGTGACAAAGGGAAAAGGATTATGACTCCTGAGGAAATTGAGGAGGAAGAGAGAGAGAGGAAAAGGAAGCTAAGGGGAGAAAGTTCCTCTGGGTCATCAAGCTTTATGCAAGCTGCAATCAGGGCTGCCCCCAGACCAAATACTCAAGATGATGAGTTAAGGGCAGTGAGGATTACTTATTTACAGACCAGGAACTATGATATTGATGAAATCATCTCCATCCCCTTAGATGCACTAGAATTAGAATGAATGAACTGGCTGACATGGAAGTGTCAAGAGAGAAGAAGAAAAGAGGATGCAAGGCTACTTCTCCAACAAAGAGGAGAGGAGACAGAAAAGACTCTACAAGCATGCTCCCACTCTCTCTCCAGTTCAAGAAAGTCCTGTACAGGAAGATATGGCTCCACAAGAACCTCAGGTAGACAAAGAAGAAGATAGGATCAAGATGATCAACTACCTGAGTGCCACAGGCTTCTATCAGGCAGATGCACTTCTTCCCCTGTCCTATGACTTCATTGAGTTTGAGTACTTGAAACAACTTGAACTTGAGCTAGTCAAAGAAAGAAAACAACTAAAAGGAAGCTAAGGGAAGAAGCTGCAAAGTCAAGAGCCATCATCCAAAAGAGTGTAAAGAAGTCTGCTGATAGACAAAGGATGATGAGCTTTCTTGAAGCTATATGGATTCTCCGGAAGGAGACTTGGCCCTATGTCTCTATCCACAATGGATGAGCATATAAGGTGATCAAGCAGAAGATTAAGAGTGGTGAACTGATTGACTTGCACTCTCTTCCAAGTCAAGTCCCACCTGAAGTGGAGGTTAAATTTGAACAACCTGAGACACCTCAACCTGGACCTCCAGCTGAACCTCAGCAAGCTTCATCTTCTGATCCAAGGCAGGGTCAAACTCCCTCTCCTTCTAAACCTGTGAGGGAGGAACACCCAACTGAGAAAGACAAGGATGATCAACAAGGTGCTGCAGACCAGTCTTCTCAGTTAAAGTCATTTAAGAGGAAGAAGAAAATGGCTTCTAAACCAAAGTCAAAGAAGAAGAAGCTTAAGTCATCTACCTCTACACCTCAGGCTGAGTCAGATTAACCTGAGGAAGTGCATGATGAGGCAGCCCAATCAACTCCAATGCAAGTGGCTCCTCTAACAACTGAGACACCCATCTTGTCCTGGACTTTACCAATCCAGAAAGATGGCATGTAATCAGAGATCAAGGTGTTGAGAATGTCTATACTTGGCAAGACATAATCAACTTACCTCTGCATGATCTCTTTGAGATGAGAAGATACTATGAAGGTCTTGATGATCCTGACCATCTAATGAAGAAGGGTATGGTCATGATTGTACTGAAGACCACTAATATCTGAAGATCTTCTAAGTGTTTTGGTAGCATCAGCCTAGGGGGAGTTTGTAAGGATTCCTTAAGTCTGATGCAACCCAAAAACATCCAATGTCTCTCTGCAACATGCACCAAGTACTGAAGTAAGAAATGCTTCGGTAGTTTTACACAATACACTAGAAAATACTCTAAGTGTAAAATCTTCCAAAGCCAAGACCAATATCTTCCGAAGCCAAACATGAAGTCTTCCGAAGCCTCAGAGACAAAGTCTTCCGAAGCTTCATCCTATGAAGACAGATTTCTTCCGAGACTTTTAGTATACATGCTTTATCTGATGTACTATTCCATAAAGCTGGACACCTTTACCCTGCATCTCTGTAAAGTCACCAACTTACATGAGTTGGTGAAAAGGTCCATGCTTTGGTAACTGTACATTGAGGTCTTGAGTCTGTAACTTTCTACTTTATGTACTTTATCCTTTTTGTAATAGATAAGGATGTGAGCTATGGCATGTCATAGTCACAAGGTCAAAAGGCAGATATGCCTTTTGATCCTACAATTGATTTTGTTAGTGTCTAGTCAATTGTATCCAGCTGGTTTCGTATGAGCCGGCTGTAGGTTGTAGTATATAGTAAGTATTCCAAGTTCTTGTATCTTTCTTTATGCTTTGTAACACTTGTAAAAAAACTTGAGAAAGCAATATAGTGCCTCCTTGAAACCCAACTCTCTTGTTCTGTCTCTTTACTTTACTTGTTTCTTTGTATCAATATTGGTTAATCCAGTTCACTGTTTGATCAAAGTTTAGTTGTTCTCCTCATTATGTTGTTGTGTTGTAATTTGTTCAAGCCCTAAACCGGTCCTGCAAAATCTCTGTACCCCTGCTTGTATTGCTAAGGTTAAACTGTATTAGGACTACAATATGGAAATTAAATCTGATATTAAGTCTTTAAATGTTTTAAAATCTGACTTTAAAGGGCTAAATCTGACTACCAAAGAAAAATTAAGAAGTTAGAGAAAACTGTGTCCCTCTTAAAACATGAACATACAAAACTACAAGACTCAAATCAAGGATTTAATATCCAAATTGACTGAGGCTCAAGCCCAGCTTGTCACTGCTGAGGCTCAATCCAGGAAGTATGCTATTTCCGAGCAAAACTTCCAAGCCATTCTTGCATCATCCTCTCACTCAAAACTTTGTTATCAAAACAAAAGTGGGTTGGGAAACCAATGAAATTGCTCCACCACACTCTTATGAGTCTATAAGACAACCAAGGTGTGGTACTGAAGAGCAAGAGGTTCCATCTGTTGACCCACCTTCTCAAGAGTCAAAGAATGATGCAACTATGGAGACCATGACCATCACGGAAGGAACAGGTAATTGTGCCCTCCCAGCCAATGATGATCAAACCCTGATCACCAAAGCCAGAAGAAGCAGAGCTAAGGCAGCCAGAAAAACTGCCAAGAAAGTGGCTGAATCCAAGCTAAAGATAGACCCTAAGCAAAAGGGTGTATTCATATCAGCTGGATTCCAGGTGGTTGGAACTTCTGATTCAGGAAAAGAGTACAGTACCAGTACTCCTATCCTACCAAAGGATCAGAAAATAAAAGGAAAAGGTTGCTGATGAAGAGAAAAAGGAACAAGAAACAGCAATCCTCTTATTCCCAGAAAGTTAACATTGCATGCATAATGTGTGGTCTGCAAAACCACATGGCTAAAGATTGTTACTACAATCCTGCTAGCACACATTATGCAAATAATGTTAAAAGAGAAGGAGTCAGGGAAGGTTTCTCATTTGGACCATATCAAATGGTTCAAGTGATGAAAAAGGGAAAGCTTGTTTCGGAAGCAAGGCTTCTCTCGGAAGAAAACTCTTCTTCCGAAAGGAAAAAGGCTTCGGAAGTTAAAGCTTTAAGACTCAGAAAAAACAATAGAGTCCCCTTGAAACCATCCTAGAAGAAGACTGCTTCGGAAGAAAAGGTGGTGAAGTCTCTTCCGAAAAGAAGAAGCTTCGGAAGAATGCCAAGCTACAAAAGATTCAACAAGCTCATCCTCTATGATCAACCAAGGGATGGAATGGAAGATCAAGGAAGATGAGTAGAGCTAAACATCCTGTACCCAAACCTCTTCTTAAAGACATCCGTTGAACCCCCTATAAATTTTGGTTCAATTATGTCACTATCATTGGAAGAACCCAAGACCAATAAGGCTTGGGTTTCCAATCAAAACTAATTATCTCACCTTATGTGCAGGGACATCCATATGACAAGAATAACAACATTTGGATTGTAGACAGTGGATGCTCCAGGCACATGACAGGGAACAGATCTCTCCTTCAACAGTTTCAACATTATGATGGAGGTCCTGTCCAGTTTGGAGGTGAGACCGGAGGATATATTTCTGGCAGAGGGAGTATATCCAATGGAAAGCTAAAAGTTGACAAAGTTAATTTTGTCAAACAGCTTGAACACAATCTGTTAAGTGTTTCTCAATTTTGTGATCAAAAGCATCAAATGCTTTTCACAGAACATGAGTGCATTATCCTCAAACCCGGGATGACAATTCCTCAGGAATTGGTGCTTCTTAGATCTCCCAGGAAAGGGGATATGTACAAGCTTGATATGAACAATGCTTCCCCAACGGGTGAAGTATCATGCTTTCTTTCCAAAGCTGATGGTGATGAGTCAACACTATGGCATAAACGAATGTGTCATGTCAATTTTAAGACAATGAATAAATTGGCTAAAAATAACTTGGTACATGGTTTGCCTAAAAAGGAATTTTTCTGCAAAGATAACTGTGTTGCTTGCCTGAAAGGGAAACACACAGGTCTTCTCATAAATTCAAAGTTGTTAACTCTATCACCACTCCATTACACTTATTGCACATGGATCTATTTGGTCCCACAAGTATAATGAACATTGGAAGGAAATCATATTGCCTTGTGGTTGTTGATGATTTTACTAGATTTACATGGGTATTCTTTTTAAGAACTAAGATGAAACTGCTGAAACTTTAAAATCTTTTCTTTTTAAAATAGAAAATCAAGTTGATCACAAGGTTAAAATAATTAGAAGTGATCAAGGGACTGAGTTTAAGAACCTAGTTCTTGACTCATTTTGTAACTCAAAAGGGATTGCCAGAAAATATAGTGCTCCTAGAACTCCTCAACAAAATGGTGTTGCTGAGAGGAGAAATAGGACACTTATTGAGGCTGCTAGGACTATGTTAGCTGATTCAAAGCTACCTTAACATTCTGGGCAGAGGCAGTCAGCACTGCATGCTATGTGCAGAACAGAGTTCTTGTAGTAAAGCCACATGGAAAAAACCCCTTATGAGTTATGGAACAAGAGGCCACCGTTCATTGGCTTTCTAAGGTCCTTTGGCAGCAGGTGTACCATACTTAACACAAAAGACAATTTGGCAAAATTTGCTGAAAAGTCAGATGATGCTATCTTTGTTGGATATTCCTCCTATTCTAAAGCTTACAGAGTTTATAATATTAAAAACCAACAATTTGAGGAATCTTCCAATATTGTAGTTAATGAGCACACTCCTTGTGTTAGGGGGAATGGCCCTGATCATATCTTTGATTTAGAATTGTTTCCAAACTATTCTAAACCATCTTGTGAGAATGTTTCAGCTGGAACAGGTGTTCAAAGTAATTCTGATGAAGATCAATTGTTTGAGCTTCCCAGACCTATTCCAAGTTCTCCAAGAGCTGCAACAAATCAAGTTCCTACTATTGAAAGATCTTACAGCATAACCATTTCAAGAGATAGTGGTACTTCAACAAGGGATTCACCTGCTGATTTTCAAATCTCTTCAGGTGATCCTGCCACAAAAAACCAAGCTGATGGAAGCAAAGAGATGATGATGTTTCTCTTTCATTCAATCAGTCCTCATTGAATGAGTTTGAAACAACAGCTGGACCAAGTATTCAAGCTCCTGAGCAAAATATGTCCAACTTGGACTTATCTTTGCAACTGGAGGTGATTCCAAGACTCAGAATTCATAATACTCATCACTGGACACCATGTCTCTTGTACTCATGCTTTTACAAATGAAAACATCATAGGGGAAGTCTCTGAGGGCTGTGAGAATAAGAGAAGACTCATAATGGGAATGTCTGCTTGTACTCATGCTTCTATATCCCAAATGGAACCCAAAGAAGGTGGAAGATGCCTTGAAAGATAGTAGCTGGGTTGAATCAATGCAAGAGGAGCTGCTTAATTCAAAAGACAAAAGGTTTGGAACCAATGTCCGCTACCATCTGGTCAAGTCCTATAGGCACCAAATGGGTTGTAGGAACAAAAGAGATGAAGAGGCTTGATTATCAAGAACAAGGCAAGACTGGTGGTTCAAGGATACACTCAAGAGGAAGGAATCGATTATACTGATGTCTTGCACCGTTGCAAGACTGAGGCAGTTAGGATCTTCCTTGATTATGCTGCATCCATGGGAAAAATGGACTTTTTCCTTGGAATTCAGGTAAAGAAAATTGAAGGAAGGGTTCTTCATCAATCAATCTAAGTATGTCAATGATATCTTAGAGCGATTTGATATGAAGGATTGTAAAGCAGCAAAGACACCTATACCCACAAACCACGATCTCTGCCCTGACTCTGAGGGGGAGGATACTGATCAACATCAGTACAGAGCAATCATTGGTTCTCTGATGTATCTCACAGCAAGTAGACCTGATATCATGTTTGCAACTTGTATTTGTGCAAGATATCAGGCTGCTCCAAAGGTGTCTCACCTAATTGCTGCCAAGAGAATCCTCAGATACCTCAAAGGAGCACCTAAACTAGGTCTCTAGTATCCAAGAAATAGTGATTTTAATCTCTATGGTTACTCTGACAGCGATTATGGTGGCTGCAACATCAACAAGAAATCAACATCAGGTGGATGTCAATTTCTTGGTGGAAGGATCATCTCATGGCAATGCAAAAAGCAATCCTGTGTCTCTACATCAACTGTTGAAGCTGAATACATTGCTGTTGCTAGTTGCTGTGCTCAGCTGCTGTGGATTCAAAACCAGATGATAGACTATGGATTCAACTTCATGAGCACTCCTATCCACATTGACAACAACAGTGCTATATCCATTACTGAAAATCCAGTGAAGCACTCCAAGACAAAGCACATTGATATCAGGTATCATTTCATTAGAGATATTCATGAGAAAAATCTTATCAAACTAATCAAAGTTGATTCAAATGAACAATATGGTGATTTGTTCACCAAAGCATTTGATGAACAGAGAATTTAAATATCTCATTACAGCTATTGGGATGATAAACATTGATTAGTTCATCTCATTTGAAAACCTTTAAATGTGTAAAGTCTTATGTCAAAACAATCTAAGCCCTGTTACAAAGATCTTTTCTTAAATTTTATCTAAGTATGAATTCTCCGAAGAGAAATTAACCCTCGGAAGATATCTTGCATATCTTCCAAGCAAATTTCTTCCAGGATAATTTTCTTCTCGGAAGAGTGTTAAGTCTCGGAAGAAGTGATTGAGTTCATCTCAAATCTACTTCCGAAGCACTTAACACACTCCACTTGAAAGCAACATATACTCTCGGAAGTAAGCAATTTACCTTCGGAAGTAAATTTGCTTTCGGAAGAACATTACCTTCGGAAATGCTTTATACTCGGAAGAAAAATTTTACTGTGTAACGGAAATTTTTGGGCCCCACACTGTAAAAAGTAAAGATTTTGTTAATGATGTCGGATTATTTAAATGGTCTAACCTTACCGCCCATGTCACATCATCCACTGAACCCTCACATCATCTTATCCAAACCACCCTTTAAACCGCCATCTCACCCATTTAAATACTTCCGGTTAATCACTTACACTTTTTTACCCAAATTACTGCCCTAAAAGCTTTCTTCTTCTCCAATTTACCTTATTCCGAACTATCTTCTGTCATCTTCTTCAATGGCACTAAACCCTCAAACATAACCAAGTCGCACTCCTTGATTCTTCAAGGGATGCTGACTTCTCAGATATCATTTCTTTCCTGACCCAATCCTCATACTACACTGCTTTGACTGTAAACCCTACCATCTATTCAAACCAAATGTCCGAATTTTGGGCAAATGGTCGAATTGAAACCCTAAATGGGGTTCGTGTTATAAGGTCAAGCATTTGTGGCCAAGAGTTGGTCATCTCTGAACAGATCATCAGGGAGCATCTCGAGCTCCATGATGAGGGCGCTCCAACGGAATTCCCCAAAACAGATTTAGACAGTTCTTATCTCCAAATGGGATACGGTGGAGATGTTAGCAGGTCAACGGTCTACAAATTCAACTTCTCCTACAAGTGGAAGTTCCTGCTGCATGTGGTTCTTCACTGTCTATCTAATAAATCTGGGGGATGGGATCAAATCCCGTATGAACTTGGGTGCTTAGTTCATGGGTTGGTACAAAGCCTCCGCTTCAACTATTCAAGGTTTGTGCTGACTAACCTTATGGGAAATCTTCAAAGGGACACATTCTTCATGTATCCCAGGTTTCTCCAGCACATCATCAACTGTGAGCTGGATCAGGGCAAGCTTGTCTGTGCAGCTGCTCTAACTGCTCCCAAATGAGGCCGACCATCTTCAAGATCTTGAAGAGAGTGTCTACCAACTACACTGGAAGAGATACCGCACTACTTCCAGGTATGATTGAGCCAATGGCTCCTGGTGACATCCCTGTTCACCCCACAGGTGATGAACCCACACCAGCAACTACCCTCACCATCCCAAATCTACCTTCTCCACCCATTACTGTTACATACCAGAGACGTCCCAAACGAACCCTTGTTCAATCTACTCTGATTGAACAAGCCCCTCCTCTTCAATCCAAAAAGGCTAGAGTGGAACAAAGGGCTCCCACTCAGCCAGAGGTCCACCCATCCTTCACAATTGACCTCAATATGGGTCTTGAGTCTCCTCAGTCTCAGACCCATGAGCCCGAAACCCAAGCTGATAGCCCTCAGGGAGAGTCTCTATACTCCCCTGAGCAGCCACAAAGGGACAGCTCAATGCCTTTTGACATTGATCAAAGTCCCGGGTCATTAGGTTTTAACTCCTTATCTTTTACTGACCTTTTGACCGGAGCTGGTGAAGAGATTATGTCTCTTAAAGGCAATGAAGTTGATCCACAACACCCTCTCAAGGATCAACAGAGCCTAGAGAGACCCCTTATCTCTAGCCCCCACCAGCAAAGCCTTACTGAGGTGAGTCCCACTGATGTGGAGGGGACTCATGTAGATTCAGCTGCCACTACTGAAGGAGCCTCAATGGATCCTCAGGACAGTGGTAACGAAACTGAGACTGAATCTACGGCAACCATGCCCTTTGATGACTCTGAAAGAGACATCATTGTGCAAGGGAAACCAGGGTGCCAAGAAACCACATCTGGTGGTGAGGATGAACATACCAGGTATGTTACCTCATCTTCCCGTGATTCTTCAAAAGAAGATGAGGGAAGTATGCAACTCACCATTCAAGACCTACTTTCTAAAGTCTCAAACCTTGAATCAAAGGTTAAGACTTTAGAGGATAGGTCTGCCACTCAGCAACTTGAGATTGAAACTCTCAAGGCCAAACTAGCTGAGAAACAGATTGAGAGATCTGTTAGGCATGTACCAGTTCAGGTCTCATTGACCTCTTCCTCTAGCTCATCAAGCTCTCAAGATGATGCTACCAAAAAGGGGGAGAGTGTTGAGAGACAAAGTCAAAGACAGGAAACCCAAAGTCAAGCTCTTACTTCTTTGAGCTCAAGGTATCCAATGCAACAAGCTGCTATCTTCCCTGAGCCTCCTCCAGTTGTCTTTCAAGTGGATCAAAGGATGCTCCAGGATCTCAATAGGTTCTTCAACAAGTTCCTTTGGAATCCCTCATAGAACAGCCCAGCCCTGATATGTCTGTGATTTACTTCGGAGCTCAAGAGCTTCAGAGGTTGAATGCACCTTCTACCACTGTTGAGGAAGTTGGTCAACCTAAGGTCCAAGTGGAACCTGAGATTAACTTCGAAGGGGAAACAAGGACTGATGGCCCAGCAACCAAAACAGTTGGGACAGAAAGTGTATTTTCACAGACTTCCGAAGCACAATTCAAAGCCTCGGAAGAACAAGCTCAAACTTCCGAAGCTGAGATTGTTGCTGCGGAAGGACTATTTTCTCTATCCGATGATCTAATAGTCACAGATGCAATTCTGGAACTTGCATCTGAGGTTAATAGGGAGGATTTTCTCAGCCAACCATTGGCTCTGACATCTGCATTGACTCCAGCTCCCACCTCTACTACCCACCTGGATCTTCTATCCAAGAACCCCCAAAGTCTAGCACTTCCGAAGACATCAAAGGCAAGAGGAAGATGACTTCGGAAGAGCTTCAGGAGGAAGAAAGGTTGGAGAAGCTTAAAAGGAAAGGTAGGCTACCAACTGGGAAACTGTTAGCTGCAAGTACCAAAGCAGTTGCAGCCAACCAAGAGGCAGTCAACAACGAAAGAAGGGTAGAGGTTATAGACAGACTTGTCAGTCTAGGGGCTGCAACTGAAGATGTACTCCTGCTACCATTAGAGGAGTTGATAGAGCTGGAAAAGGCAACCTTGCTGCTAAAACAACAAAAGAAGAGGCTGCAAGGTTGGCTTAGAAGAGGAAAGGGAGAGAAAGGAAAGAGAAGCTGATCTGCAGCTCAGGAGAGAAAGGATAACCTTCCTACTCTCCAGAGGATTCTCTCAAGAGGAGTTGTCTCCACATAACAGTGATACGATCTTATGGCTCTTCAACAAAGAGCAAGATCAAATGGAGAAGGAGAGAAAGAGAGCTGCAAGGGAGAAGCTTGTGAAAAAGAAGAAGAAAGAAGAAGAAGCTGACTGACTGCTGCCAAGAAGATAGGTGAGAAAGCCTTGATGAAGAGTTATCTCAAAGCTCATGGCTTCTCTGGCAGGCAGGTGGGTCCCATGTCTGAAAAGACTCCCCAGCGACATGTCAGTGACATCAAGGCTGACATTGCGCGGGGAAAAGGAAAGAGATGTATAGAAGGGGACAGGGGATGACCTTCAAAGCAACCTCTCAACCCAAAATCCAAACCCAACCTCAACCTGAACCTATACCCTTTCCCTTCCCAATCAAAACCGAACCAACTTCTGAACCATTCACCCTGAACCTACATCATCACACCTACCAACCTCTCACCTCAACCACCTAAATTACCCATCCTCCAACCCAAAACCTTAGCCAGAACCCAAACACCTCAACCTACCCAACAACCAATCAAACCATCCCCTCAGCCTTCTAAACATCTCTCCATGGAGGAATTCAAGGCAGTCAAGACTAAGCTCATCAACTGCACTACTCTGAGCGACATCTCCTGTGAGGAGGATTCAGTCAACTTGACTTATGTTGATGGATCCTCAAGTTCCCTCACAAGAGATCAATTTCTTGATCTGCCCAGAGGAACTTTGGACCAAGCTGCAAAACTCCTTGGCCTCAATTCAGATACATTGAATGAGGAAGAAAAGAAGCTGAGGAGAAAGCTGGTGACTCTACTGGATACAAAGAAATAGACAGGGTACCAAGACAACCTCTTGCACCCAGAAAGAAGATCATCCAGTGGAGGTTCGAGGACTCTTCTCACAACTTTGTTGTTGAGAGAGAGAATGGAGATCTCAACAGGCTGAGTGCCTCATCTCTGCTACACTTAAGCAGGTTTGACATTGCTGAGTTAGCAGAGAAACCATTCTCCAACCTTCAAACTCTGATGTAGCTGCCCACATCAGAAATCATCTAGGAAGCCTTCATATGGCCGAGATTACTGCTAGAAGCAAGGTTGAAGAGGAGTTGAAACTGAGAGAGAGGAGGAAAGGAAAGGATCTGCAACCAAAGGCAAATCCTTTTTAGAAATGGTTGAAGGTCCTGAACTTGAGACCATAGTTAGATGGGAGTATGACTATAACTCCCGTCAACTAACTCTCTTCAAGGGGACACAATAGAGGGTACATGTCATTCAAAGCGATAGACTGGATCTCCTATCCACGAATGACTTGTACAAGCTTCTCAGCACTACTTCAGGGAAGAACAAAGAGACAGACAAATACCTTTTGTCCCTGGTGCTGAAAGCTTTGAGAAGCATAAATAAGTGAAGTTTTGGTAGCATCAGCCTAGGGGGAGTTTGTTGGATCTAGAAAGGCTGTTGCAACCAAACCAAGTCATTAGAAGATTTTGAGTACAACATACAAAGGACTTCCGAAGCTAAGTATGGAACTTCCGAAGGAAGAAGGAGCTCTTCCGAAGACTAAGTGTAAAACACACTTCCGAAGGAAAACTCCAACTGCCGAAGACAAAGAACCTACTTCCGAAGATCAAAACTTAGAGCTAAAGATCTGAAGTCAACTTCCGAAGTACAAGAAGTCCTCAAAGCCTCGGAAGCATAGAAGCATCTTCCGAAGTATAAGTGGCTTCGGAAGAACAAGTTCTTCCGAAGCCAGTTAACCTTCGGAAGACATTCCTATTATCCAGTGGACATAAGTATGGCCTCTCTGACACTCCGCTGCAAATCTCTGAGATACTGCATGGCGTTTTCTCTAAAGCCATGTAGTTGACCATACTTTAATCCATTGTTTACCTTTTTTATGTAAGTACAGTTGCCATCTTTAGTTGGTGACAAAAGGTAAGTCATGGACATGTCATGACTACCATATCTTAGATAATACTTTATCTAAGATACCTTAACTTTAGCATTGTAGTATATGCTTTAGTCCTAGGTTTCCAGCTGGTATCAAGTATACCGGCTGTAGGATCTAGTATATATAGTTTCTCATTGTAACTCTTGTTTCATGCTTGTAAGTGTCTTGTAATCTTGAGTTGAGAAGTAATATATACAAGTACCTTGAAAATATATCTCTGCTTGTTCCTTTGATTACTTATTATATTATTATCAACTCTTGCAAAAGACATTGCTTCATCTGATTTGAGTGTTATTATAAGTGAGTTTGAGAGAAACACAAGTGTTTAAGTGACAAACCCGATCCTGCATTGTACTTCCTCGAGTGGTACAATCAGTGTCTCGTCAGATAGGCACTTCTTCAGATTCGAAGTGAAAGACATTGTGAACACCACTAACTGAATTAGGCAAGTCCAATCGGTACGCCACCGGACCTATTCTCTCCAGAATCTCAAATGGTTCGAAGTATTTGGATTAAGTTTGCCTCTTTTTCCAAATTGAATCACACCTTTCCACGATGAGATTTAGCAAAACTTTGTCACCGATTTGAAACTCCAAAGGTTTCTATCGTTTGTCTGCATAACTCTTCTGTCTGTCTCGCGCTGCAGCCATGCGGTTCCGTATCTGTACTATCTTCTCAGTAGTCTGGTATACCAACTCAGGACCTGTCAACTGACTATCACCAACTTTCGCCCAACAAAGTGGTGATCTACACTTTCTCCCTACAATGCCTCAAATGGTGCTACTTTAATACTAGTATGATAACTATTGTTGTACCAAAACTCGACCAATGGTAAATGGACTTCCCAATTATTCTCGAAATCAATCACACAAGCTCGTAACATATCTTCCAAAGTTTGAATATTACGTTCGCTTTGCCCATCGGTCTGCCGATGATATGCAATGCTCATATCTAGGCGTGTACCCAAATATTTCTGTAAAAGATTGCCAGAAATAAGACGTAAAACGAGCATCACGATCAGAAATAATCGAGATCGGCACACCATGTCTTGAAACTACCTCCTTCAAGTAAATTCGAGTTAACTTGTCCATTTGTCAGTCTCCTTGATTGCCAAGAAGTGAGCTGACTTAGTGAGTCGATCCACGATCACCCATATCATGTCACAACCACTAGGAGACGTGGGCAACTTAGTAATAAAGTCCCTAGAAATCTGTTTCCACTTCCACAAGGGAATCTCAGGTTGTTGCAGTAACCCAGATGGTTTCTGATATTCCACTTTAACTTTAGAACAGGTCAAACACTTGCTCACGTATGTAGCTACATCTACCTTCATGTTAGGCCACCAGTAGTGTGCCTTCAAGTCATGATACATTTTGTCAGAGCCAGGGTGTATTGAATATTTAGACTTGTGTGCTTCACTCATAACCAAGTCTCTTAGGTTCTCATATAAAGGTACCCAAAGTCTATCCTTGAAATACCGGATTCCATCGGATTTGACTTCTAACTGTTTATCCATCACGCGTAAGGATTCAGATCCAACGTTCTCCCCTTTCAAGGCTTCCATCTGGGCTTCCTTAATCTGTTCAGGCAAGTGAGTGCTAATCGTCAATTACAGAGCTCGCACTCGTCGGGGCTTAGCGGTTTTGTTTCTACTCAAAGTGTCAGCGACTACGTTCGCCTTCCCTGGGCGAATTTGATAGCACAATCATATCATTTAACAATTCCACCCAGCGTTACTGCCTCATGTTTAGTTCTTTCTACTCAAAGATATGTTGAAGACTCTTGTGAACGGTGTAAATGGTGCATTTGGTACCGTACAAGTAATGTCTCCAAATCTTCAAGGAAAAGACCACTACTCCTAACTCCAAGTCATGAGTGGTGTAGTTCTTTTCGTGCACCTTTAGTTGTCGCGAGGCATAAGCTATTACCTTGTCACGTTGCATCAGGTAAAACCAAGTCCTTGGATAGGTCCAAGAGTGTCATCCTCGAATAGGTGTGGATATTTGAGTTTCATCTGATCTTCCCGTTCCCATGTAAACTCTGGCCCTCGTTTTGAATTCCATCTCACACGGACATTTGGTATTCTACTGCGCTTCAATTGATTGACCTTTCAATCCATGATCTCAATGGGTTCCTCAATAAAATGAAGCTTTTCATCAATCTTGATTTCCTCAATTGGTACGTGAAGGGATTCGTCTGCCAAACACTTATTGAGGTTCGACACGTGGAAAGTATCATGCACACCGCTGAGTTCTTGTGGAAACCTTAATCGGTAAGCCACTGGACCGATTCTTTCTGTAATCTCGAATGGTCCTATGTATCTTAAGGCTAACTTCCCTTTCTTTCCAAATCAAACGACTCCTTTCCAAGGGGAGACTTTAAGTAAAACTCGATCCCCAATGTTGAATTCTAGAGGCTTCCGACGGTTGTCGGCATAGCTCTTTTGGCGATCTCTAGCAGCTTTTAGTCGGTCTTTGATTTGAAAGTCAGTTGTTTCTTGAATGATCTCTGGGCCTGTTAACTGACTTTCACCAATTTCGGCCCAATAGATGGGTGATCTAGATTTTCTTCCATACAATGCTTCGAACGGAGCACATCCAATGCTTGTATGGTAGTTGTTGTTGTAAGAGAACTCAATCAGCGGTAGATGAGTGTCCCAACTACCACAAAATTCGATTTACACCCCTCAGCATGTCTTCTAGCGTTTGTATAGTTCGTTCACTTTGGCCATCAGTCTGAGGGTGATAGGCGGTACTCATATCTAATCGAGTGCCCATCGCTTTCTGCAATGTCTGCCTAAATCGTGAAGTAAATCGGCTGTCACGGTCGGATATGATTGACACTGGTACTCCGTGTCTTGTCACGACCTCCTTGATGTACAATCTCACCAACTTATCCATCTTGTAGTCTTCTCGGATCGGCAAGAAATGTGCTGATTTCGTCATCCGATCCACTACGACCCATATCGAGTCATGCCCGCTGCTTGTTCTAGGGAGTTTGGTAATAAAATCCATGGCTATGTTCTCCCATTTCCACTCGGGAATTTCAGGTTGCTGTAATAATCCCGATGGTTTCTGATGTTCAGCTTTAACTTTCGAGCATGTCAAGCATCTGCTAACGTACATAGCAATGTCTTTCTTCATGCCTGGCCAGCAGTACAGATCTTTGAGATCGTGGTACATCTTGTCTGCACCAGGATGAATAAAATATCGCATCTTGTGGGCTTCATCCATAACCAAGGTACATACACCTCCCCATCTAGGTACCCATATACGATCCATGAAGTATTGCATACCGTCATCCTTGCAAATCATCTGTTTATCTAACCCTCGGAATTCTTCTCCCGCGAGTTCTCTTCTTTCAATGCCTCACTTTGTGCAATTTGAATCTGGGCTTTCAAATTCGTTTGAATAGTCAGTCCCAACGCTCGAGCATGTAGTAGTTTCACGCGTTCTTTACGGCTTAAAGCATCAGCCACCACGTTAGCTTTCCCGGATAATACCGGATTTCACAATCGTAGTCACTAAGTAGCTCTACCCAACGTCGTTATCGCATATTAAGTTCTTTCTGATCCAGGATATGTTGGAGGCTCTTATGATCTGTGAAGACGATGCATTTGGTTCCATACAGGTAATGCCTCCAAATCTTGAGTGCAAATACTACAGCGCCCAACTCAAGATCATGAGTTGTATAGTTCTTTTTGCACCTTAAATTGTCGTGATGCGTAGGCAATCACCTTATTCTTCTGAATTAGTACACATCCCAATCCTTGATGTGAAGCATCGCAGGTACACCACAAAATCATCAGTTCCGTCTGGGAGGGACAATATAGGCGCGTTGCACAACTTCTCTTTCAACGTTTGGAACGCTTGTTCTTGTGCATGTCCCCAATAAAACTTCTTGTCTTTCTGAGTCAGCAGTATTAATGGCTGCGCGATCTTTGAAAAATTCGTGATGAAGTGTCGATAGTAACCGGGCCAATCCTAAGAATTGCCGTATCTCTGATGATGTGTCTGGGGTGCATCCCATTTCTTCACCGCTTCAATCTTGCCGGGATCTACATGAATCCCATCTTCGTTAACCACATGACCCAAAAACTTCACTTCCCACAACCAGAATTCACACTTTGAGAACTTGGCGAAGAGTTTCTCTTCCGTAACAGTTCCAGTATTGCCCAAAGGTGTTCTTTGTGATCCTCTTTCGATCGGGAATAGATAAGTATATCGTCTATGAACATGATCACGAACTTATCCAGGTAAGGTTTGCACACCCGATTCATTAGATCCATAAACACAGCTGGTGCGTTAGTCAACCCGAACGGCATGACCAAGAACTCATAGTGCCCGTAACGAGTTCTAAACGCTGTCTTTGGTATGTCGTCCTCGAAAACCCTTAGTTGATGATATCCAGAACGAAGTTTGATCTTTGAGAAATATGAAACTCCTTGCAGCTGATCAAACAGATTCTTGATCCTGAGGAGAGGATATCGGTTCTTCACGGTTAACTTGTTCAACTCACGGTAATCAATACACATGCGGAACGACCCATCCTTCTTTTTGAAAAATAATACCGGTGCTCCCCACGGTGAATGACTCGGTCGAATAAAACCCTCTCCAGTAGTTCCTGTAACTGACTAGACAACTCTTGCATTTCTGATAGTGCTAACCGATATGGCGTCTTTGCTACCGGTGTAGCTCCAGGAACCAACTCTATACGAAATTCCACCTGTCGTGGAGGAGGCAAACCAGACAAGTCATCAGGAAATACATCTGGGTAGTCTCGTACCACTGGAATATCTATCTACTTTCCTCTCTCTTCGTCCTTCTTTTCTACCACATGAGCCAGAAACAAGCGTAGCATGCTTTCGTAAACTTCGGTCGTGCTTTCATGCAGGAGATAAGCTTTAAGTTCCTTCCTAGTCTTTCTCCTTGAATCTTGAGTACCTCCCCATTTGGCATAGGGATTCGTACTACTTTGTCCCGACAGACAATCTCAGCTCCATTTTGCGACAACCAATCCATACCCACAATCACGTCGAAACTTCCAAACTCAAAGGGTATCAAGTCTCTATCGAAGGAATGGCCCTCCAATATTATCAAGCACTTCCTAGTAATCTCATTGGCCTGAAAACTCTACCATTAGCCATTTCTACAGAGTAGCTAGTGTTCTAGCCTACTAGGACTCAAATCAATCAATTGCACAAACTCAGAAGATATAAAGCTATTGTCAGCTCCAGTATCAAATAATATAGATGCGAAGTGATGATTGAGTAAGTGCGTACCCGTGAAAACATTCGGGTCCTGACGGGCATCGTTGGCTCCAATGACGAATGCACGTCCCCGAGCTGCATTTCCTTGATTGGTCGGGCCTTGATTTCCAGCTATGGCCATCACTTGCTGCTGGTTGTTTCCTTGTTGACCCGGTTCCCGATTCAGTCTGGGGCACATGTTTCTGTAGTGATCAGGGCCTCCACACTCATAACATACCCTGGCATTCCCGGCGGGGTTAACCACGTTGACTGGAGCCACCAAGATTCGGCGTTGTTCTGCAGTCTCTCGCTAGATGCCCCGGGCATCTACAGTTCGCGCACACCCGACACTGCATTCCTGGGGGATGATGATAGTTGCACCTGTCACATTTTGGGTGCGGCCCAACATATTCTCTTTTGCCTTGCGTCACGGCCACAAAATTCCTGGTTGTCTTGGCCCTTTTATCAATTCTCGGCACTCGACCGGATCGTTTCTCCAACATCTTTCTTTCTCTGCCCCTCTTCCTAACACCCCTGTTCTCACCATCTCATCAGTTAGAGCGCCAGCCTTCAGAATTGCACTCTGGATAGTAGGAGGAGCAGCTGCTGTTACTATTGCTCGGATTTGAGGCGCAAGTCCCAAATGTACCTCTCGATCCTCTTTGATTCCGGCGTGACCAGATGCGGAACCAATCTTGCCAACTCATGGAATCGATCAGGTGTAAGCTGCGTGCCCGGCCCTCACCATAGCATGATTCCAGAATTCATGCTCCAGTTTCTGCATCTTATTGAGGGGGCAATATTCCTCGGTGATCAAAGCTTTGAATTCATCCCATGACATTTGCATCGCTGATTCTCTTCCTCTAGCTTGAACCTGGGTGTTCCACCAGGTTAGGGCCTTGCCCTGTAATGAACACGTGCATATTTGATTCTCTGGCTATCGAGGCACTTGCTGATGTCAATAACTGCCTCCATCTTCTCAAGCCATCTGGTTAGGGCAATCGCCTCACCTTTCCCATCAAATTCTCTCGGTTTGCAGGCCACAAACTCCTTGTATGAACACCCTCGTCTAGCATTAACAACCCCAGTCTCAATACCGGCTGTTCCACCATTCCCGGTCTCCTGATTACTTTCGTTCCCAGTCGGGTTTCCATTTCCCACTTCAGTTTCGATCCCACCTTGACCTCTTTCTCCATTATCCTCATTATCATTGCCACCATCCCGTGGGGGTGGTGTTGCTGGAGTGCATCGCTCACTTGGGCCACGATAATAGGAATCAGTGCGGCCAAATATTGAGCGATCAGAGCTGCCATCTTAGAGTTGCCTGTTTCTGATTATTATTGGTAGGACCATCACTTGTTCTTGGTGCTCTACTCTGCCTCTGCCTCTGCCCCTCGGGGCTTCACTTCCGCCACTATTGCTGCGGGTAACTCTTCGAGGCGACATTTTCTAAGCATAAAAGTAGTAAACACATAAGCTTAAACCATTTCAAAGTGTATTATCCATAACACTCATCAAGTCCAGCATTCCAAGTTAATATCACACTTATTGTCACCACACATCACATACAAGTCGTGTAGTTCTCACACCATGAATTGAATATGTCCCAACACTAGTCCATCATAACAGTTGTAAATCCATGTATATAATCACGTTTAGTCTAGCGAAGGTTGTCTATCTCTACCTCTTTCGAGGTTTCAGACATAACCTCCTCAGGGTTAATCTCAATGTTCGAAGTCAAGCGCAATAGCATGATCTGTGAAGATCTCTTCGGTTTAATACCCGGATTTCATAAACTAACTCGGCGCGCAGAGGGAACGGAAGATCCAATAGAAGCATCCCATAAGGAGTGAGCACAAGGGCTCTCTCACAGGGTGAAAAGATCACATAACAGATAGATAAACGAATCAAGTAAAGAGGAACACATACACGAGATATAATATGCATACAGATCCTAGCATGCAAATCTACATGAAGGTTCCTAGGTTATAGTCTAGGTCAAGCGTATTGCCTAATTCTCTATAACCAATGGCTCTGATACCAATCTGTCACACCCCCGCTAAAAGCGGAAACACGGGGATGTAACGAGATCGGGATCGTCATAACACATGGTAAGCGATAGAGATGCAATATAATAAATGATGACAAGCGTGTCATGACGACACCCGACAACAAGGGGACTTGTGTCATGTTTAGTCAATATTCACGACAACATAGCCATAAGCATAAACATGTTAATTGATTCACATAGACAAGATGATAACATTGTAAAGTAAATTCCCACAACCCGGGAACAAGTATCAAAAGAATGTAATTGTTTAATCAGACTACAACATTGTATCAAAATAATTGTTTGTCAAATATGTTTAGTCCCAAAAATGCATCCTAGGGTCTCCACTAAGGCAGCACACCTAGATCCTCAATTAGCATGATCACCTGAAAAGATATGCTCAAAATGGTCAACAAAATTGTTCTTGAGCTCGCAGGTTTAAATAGTAAATAAGTAATTGATATTGTATTGTAAGTGATGTGGAATACAGTGCATACAGTTATATGTAAGTAAAATCACATGACAATGAGCTTTGCAACCAAACCTAGCGACGTACACAAAGATATTGTCGGAATATATTCACCCAAGGGCCCGTTTCTGGCCACTGATGGTACTAACTAATATACCAAAGAACAAGGGTGGGGGTGTCAACCCAGTGGTACTACCAATACCTATCCATCGGTTCCCACACTAGAATTAATAGTTGCAAAGAAAGTACCACACAGCAGACTCAAGCATGTATCAGATAAGTACTTGCAAAACAATATCATGTTGATTCCATGTATGTAAATTGTATGTAAATTGTACAGCATTGAAAATGGGTGAGCATACTTTTCCCCCAAGTTGTAAATGATTGAAATATTATAAGCATAAAAAGGGGCCACACGAAACTCACTTGTTAGGTGGTAAGTATGTATGATCAAAGTATCCAAATGTTGTATGCAAATGAACGGTCAAACACCTATTGACAGTTATTGTTAAGCATTAATGATATGTATGAAGCATATAATATTGTTCGGTCAGTTCGGGTTGTATCGGTTGGGTCGCGTGTAACACACACTAACAGACACATGTATTAGACCTTATGTAGATCCTAGTACTAGACATCGTCGCCATTGATGATGATATTTGTGTAAAAGTTTCATTGTTATTGAAGGAGTATTTGGTAAATATTAATAGTTACAAATCGGTTATTGATACTTGTAAAATGTTAAGTTAATTTAATTTGGAAAAAACACTAGCAAGTTTGATAGCGTTGACTTTAACATTTTCATTAGCAATGGCAACCGTGTCGATGTCACCTTAACAACACACGACATACACACACCACACACAAGAAGGAATTCACACACAACAACTTCAGTCGCACGACAGAACCAGACGCACGACTCAACACTCCATTCGCACGAATCAACCCTCATTCGTACGAATCAGCTTCATTCGTACGACTGGTATTCAGTCGTACCACACAACACTCAATCGCACGACTTAACCTCCATACGCACGAATCAACCTTCATTCGTACGAATCAGCTTCATCGTACGACTGAACCTTCATTCGTATGATTGGCCTTCAGTCGTGCGATACACGCACAATCGCATACATTCATTCGCTCGCATGACTCAATCGCACACCTACACACAGACGCACGACTCAGTCGCACGACACACCCAGACGCACAACTCAGTCGCACGATTGACTCAGACGCATGATTCAGTCGCACGACTCACCCAGTCGCACGGCTCAATCGCATGACAGACCCAGTCGCTTGCACAGCAGAATCGCAACTGCTGAAGGGCTAGGCAGCCTTTGGCTGCTCCGAGCACAGGTTTTACACAACAAGAACTTCCAGAAACATACTACAAACATACACAAGCAAGAAGCACACGCAGAAAGACATCACACGCACCCACACGACCTCATGTGTTCGGGTTGAACCCGAACACCCGAAACCCTAGTTTGGACAGCCGTGAATAAGCAAGAAAATGGACAACTAAGGTCGTCTACCTGCTAGAATGGAGTAGACTCGGTTGTAGATGAAGTCTATACGCTGAAAACGAGACCAACCGGGGCGGTTTTGGTGCAAGGAGGAGGAAGAAAAGTGAAGAAGAAGAAGTGAAGAAGAAGAAGTGAAGAAGAAGATGAATAAGGCTAGGGCTGGAAAATGGGGTTTTTATACCCATTCCAAGTTTATAAAATTTCAATTTTAGTCCCTGCACTTAACCCCAAGTTCCTAAAGTTTGCTTCGGGTGAAAACGACTTTATTAGGTTAGTTATATTAATGATAAAAATGTATTTAATGATATTTATAACTTAAAAATGGTTTTTAGTGACGTTAATATTATATAAAAATGATATATTTAGCGGTAACGACGAAGAAAGTTTTAAAAGTTTTTTAAAGATAACACACGTTCACAATGAAAGCACAAGCACAACGATGATAAAGCAAGCATAATATCCACACAAGGAGTTAATAAAGATGAGGAATGATTGATCAAAGAAAGTTAATGGAAAGCCATGTTAATTGACGGACCTTAAGGTGACGGATGTCACAACCGACCGATTCTTTATAGCCTCAATCTTTGCAGGATCCACATGTATTCCCTTCTCGTTAACAATGTGACCCAAGAACTGCACACCTCACGAATCCAGAAATCACACTTAGAAACTTAGCATACAATTGTTCCTTTCTAAGTAATCCAGGAGTAAACGTAGGTGCTCCTCATGTTCCTCCTTGGTCCTAGACTAGATAAATATGTCATCGATAAACACGATAACAAACTGATCGAGGTAGGATTTGCACACACGATTCATGAGATCCAAGAATACCACTTGTGCATTAGTCAACCCAAATGGCATGACCAAGAATTCATAGTGACCATAACGACTACGGAACGCGGTTTTAGAAATATCTTCTACTCGAACTCTCAGTTGGTGATAACCAGACCTCAAATGAATCTTCGAATAATAGATTGATCCTAGAAGCTGATCAAACAAGTCGTCGATACGAGGTAAAGGGTATCGATTCTTGACTGTGACTTTGTCTAATTCCCTATAGTCGATACACATTTGGAAAGTTCATCCTCTTCATAACAAGAGACAGGTGCTCCCCATGGCGATGAGCTCGGTCGAATAAACCCCTTATCCATTAGTTCCTGAAGTGTGTAGATAGTTACTGCGGTTCGTTTGGTGCCAACCGGTAAGGTGCTCGTGCAATCAGAGCAGCTCCGGGAGTCAAATCGATTTGAAACTCAACTTGATGATGAGGTGGTAGTCCAGGCAAATCCTCTGGAAACACCTCTTGATAGTCACGAACCACCAAAATATCCTCTACTTTCTTTTTCTTTTCCTCTTAGCTTGTCGGAGACGAGGGCTAATGGCTAAGTGACCCTTAAGTAGCCACTTTTGAGCCTTCATGAATGATATGATGCCTATGACAACAACCACTCTTTTCGCCCTTAACCGAAAGAGTTTTCCCCGTCCATTAGAGGAATGCGGATGACCTTCTCACTTCACGACAACCACTTTTGCTTGCTTCTCGGACATCCAGTCCATGCCTACGATCACATCAAAACTTCCAAAAGTAGAGCATGAGATCAATGTCGAAGGTATGACCAGCGAGTTCTATCTTGGCAATTCTAAGGATGTGCTAACGGAGATTGTTCGCTTGCCATCAGCCAATTCTACGACATACTTAGATTCCAACACAGAAGGCATATCACTTAAGAGACTACAAAACTTAGTAGAGATAAAGCTCTTATTGGATCCAGTGTCAAACAGAACAGAAGCAAAATGACCGTTAATAGGAAATTTACCAGATACGGTAGTAGGATCGTTTAGAGCCTCACCTGAACCCATGACAAAGGCTCTCCCTTTAGCTCCACCGTTGTTGCCACCATTTTTTTCACCATTACCACCATTGTATTATTGCTGCTACCATTCTGTTGCCATTCCCATTCATTCTCAGTTGAGGGAAGTTTCTCTTGTAATGCCCTTCCTTTCCACACTCAAAGCAAACCTTTGGTGTTGCATGGGGCTGCTGGGGCTACTGAGACTGCTGAGGTTTCTTAATTAACTCTCCACGGAAATCCTTTGCCACGTGTCCAACTTTTCCACAACGCTGTCATCGAAAACTGTCACACATGCAAGTGTGGTGGTAGTTGCATTGGTTTCACTTTGTATTTTTGCCTACGTATTTACTTGGTCCTTGAGATGATGAAAATGAGTGATTGAATCTACGATTATTATCAAAATGCCTCTGCTGCTGCTATTGTTGAGGTTGGTGTTGCTGAGGTGGTTACCAGAAGATGATCCCTTACTAGCATTGTTTTCCCACTTGCGTTTGTTATCGGGCACGCTTGCCACAGCACCCCGCTTGAGTAACTTCCCTTGCTCCACATCTTGATCAGTGAGCTTGTGAGCTAGTCGGATAACCTGTTGAATAGTAGGGAGATTTGCAGCAGTCGCCATACTCTAAATCTCCGAAACTAAACCACGTAAGTAGAGCTCTATTCGTCGGCTCGGTGGGTTAACCATGCCAGGACTGAGTGTAGCTAGCTCATATGACCTAGTGGTGTAAGCCTCGATGTCAGATCCTTCCATCTTCAATTGTCAGAACTCAGCTTCTAGCTTTTGAACCTCATTACGGGGGCAGTATTCCTCTGTCATCATCGTCTTATTCCTCCAACGGCAGTGCATTTGCCATTGCCTGGAAAAGCATTTGTACTTTGGCATTCCACCACGTGAGTGCTGCACCTTCCAGCATTCCTGTGGCGTATTACACCTGGTCCGCCACTGGACAGTTACATTTGGCGAAGACTGACTCAGTCTTCTCAAACTATCTTACAAGCCCTACAGCTCCCTCAGCTCCACTGTAGGTATGCGGCTTACAGTCCATGAATGCCTTGTACGTGCATCCAGGCAATCCGTATTCAACGTATCATGGGGTTTAATCAGACTGAAAGAATTAATCACCTAACGGAAATTCGGGTAATCAATGACTAAAGTCACCTTTACCTCCAAACTGGGCAGGTTGAGTATTCAATGCCGCATGTACATGCTGGTTTATTAGAGCAGCTAATTCAGCTGGGGTCATATTCACGTTGTCGGCACCACGTCCACTGCCACGCATACGACTACGTCCACGTCCTCTGCCTCGACCGTCCATATTTCACTTTACATTCACAAATACATTAATGAGTAACATCCAACATATTAATCTCATTGAAGTACAGTAAATAATAAGAAATAATGTACTGTCACAACCACAACATTTATAACCAAAATAGTAACTTGTCATAAATAAATTGTAAGTAACTCACAAAATATCCAATCAATGTCAAAATTTCAAGTTTTCAGTTGTGTGGGAAACAACCCTTCCCACATAAGTTTAAAAAAATAAACGCTACGCAGTCAAAGTCCTAAGAATAAGAAAATCAATCCAGCAAGTCCGACCCATCACTGTTCCAATCGTCTGGAGCTTCTTCTGATTCTTCTTCAGGGTCTTCATCAGAATCCTCTGCTGGTGTAGGGTTATCCTCAATTTGTAGTGCTGCGAGTTGTGCTTCCAGTCCGGTTAGTCTACTCTCGACGCCCATATTATAGAGATCCTGCTAACCCATACGGTCAAAAAGATTCATCACTCTACCAGCCATCTTGTAATTCTCAGTAATGGACATCAACAACCGCTCCTCAAGTATATCCATCTTTAGCCATAGTCGGCGTATATCATACTTTAGTGTGGAGTTCTCGTCAGTGAGTACTCCAATTCGTCGACGCTCGGTCTCTAGTGTCGCGGTCAATGCCGCCACCGCCTGCTCAAGAGGCACATCAAGAGACGGGAGAGTGGGTGTTGTAAAAGTAGTCGCTGACATAGTCCTAGGTCTAGCAGCGGCTGGCTCCGGGACTCGCTCTCTACGAACCATACGGTTTATACAGGTCGGGTAGTACTCCGATCCCTCGTAGGATCGCGCTCAGGTATCACGAACGGTTGATCCCAGTTGATCTCCCTAGAAGGGTAAGGATGTCGCGGCCAGTCGGGTACTCGATGATGTACAGGTGGAGGGGATCAGAACGCGCACGCCTTTTTCTCAAAACCCGGGATGATGATGCCATGCTGCAGTGTACGTGATGTGTATGCCAATGAGTATACTAGTAAAAGAATAATCCAAGAGTAACTAACTAACTGTGTGTGGTTATAGACTAGTGCAACTTAGTTCCCTATAACCATTCCTCTGATACCAATCTGTCACACCCTCAAAATCCACGTGCGGATTTTACCGCGAGTCATGTGAACAAACCCGGATCATAGTCACTAGTTACTCAGAATGAGACTATATGCCACATTTAAAACAAACCAAACAAAGTTCAAACTTTAAAACCATGCAGAAGCGTTTAGTAAATAAAACAAACCCAAAATATAAAATTGCATAACTTGGCAAAACACACGCCAACCCAATGTATAAAATTTGCGTTTAACATAAACAATAAAATTTGTATAACATAAGAAGTGTATAGAAATAGATAGCTAGTCTATGTTCACAAGTAATAACAATAGTGATTTCGCAAATGAAGCTGACTATGTTGTGTTGGTTGCCTCCCGTCACGACTTACCAGGTCGTGGCGAATGCTGTGTTTAGGAAAATATTGCACCCGTTTGACCTCGAGTCGTACAGGTGGGGCTTGTCAAACCCAGTAGTACTACCTAAGGTTTGCCACTAGTACCATTATTAATGATCCGAAAGTGTGAGGACTTTCAAGGTATCAAGAACTATGTTAAAACATACACAACTTACAATAATAAAATAGCATTCGTGTACAAGTATGCTATCTCCCCCAGAAGAACGTTTATAAAATAAAGGGGCATGAACTCACATGGTGTGCAAAGATAATGACAAAAGAGAACTGATGATAGGTGCAAAGACAACCCTTCAATGGTTACCTAAAACACACAAGTACATAAGTACATGTACACAGAAAAACTTAACAACCCTAGGTTAACCTAGTTGACCCATTTGACCTGTTGGTCACATATTAGTTGAAATATCATTTAATCAAGCGTATCAACTTAACATACATGAATATCATACATATTATCCATGTGTATCACATCATTAACCCAAGTTCTACCTAGGTCATCATACAACATTAGATCATCATACAACTCATGCAAATCTCAAACAACCAACATGTTCAGCACAAATATATACATACATCATAACCATTACTTCGTACGTAAAGTCTAATCATGCACTACATGCCGTGTGAAGCCACTCACAACTTCACATCCTAAACACTGTCAGTCCTACTAAGTAGAGGCCTCAGATTCGCACGCGTGTATATTAACCATAATGACAATCATTCACTTAGTTCATTCTGACCAACGTACATAGTGACAATCAATCCAATCCCAAACATGAGCTCCTAATCACTAACCATAATTCATCATCATGTATGATCACCAAAACCTAAACTCCTTACATGATCAACCAAGCATCCATACAACTAAATTAACATATTCTATCACATCAAAGATCATTAACAATCATTCTAACATGATCCTAACATCATAATCATGCCCAATTCATCATATCTAATGTTCTTCAAAATAAAGTTTCTCTTTTGGGAAACTAACACCCAAAAAGCAATCTAGCACTCAATTCAATCATAGTTTCATCAATTTATACCTAATCAAGTTCATACATTCATTCTAACATGATAATCATCACTAACTCATCCAAATTCCCAAACGTCATTCACAAAAGTTTCTACTTTTAGTAAGTCATGATTAACACCCCAAATTCAGGAATTTTCTTGCACAATTCAATTAAACTAACATCCAAGCATTGTATCTAACATCATAACATCATCAAATCATGAATTCCAAGAATAAAAATTTTCTCTTATGGCAATGTATGAACTAGATGATCAATCCATGGATTTCTTGCATAATCAACATAATCTAGCATTCATACAACCTAACTAACATCATATTAACATCTAACAATCATTAATTTCATGTTTTCATCACCTATTTTGGATTTAGGGTTCACCAAGATCAAAACTATAAAAAACCAATCAAAACTAACCTTTAGATGTGTAGAAATCAACATTTGGACTTGTAAAACACCTTGTAGTCACTTGAATCACTCAAAAATCAAATTGTATGTGTGTTGAAGCTTGAATTCGCAAAGAAAGGGGTGTGGTGATGGGGTTGTGGCTGAATGAAGGGTTTGGGAGGCTAGGGTTGGGTTAATTTTGGTAATATTTGGTTTAAAAGGTAATTACAAAATAACCCCTTTAATTTATTTATAAAACTAATCTTTTTAACACTTCTTTAAATAATTTTAACGCCAAGTTATAAGTATTATTAGCCAATAATAATAATCATCAAAAAGCAATCTAGCACCCAATTCAATCATAATTTCATCAATTTATACCTAATCAAGTTCATACATTCATTCTAACATGATAATCATCACTAACTTATCCAAATTCCCAAACATCATTCACAAAAGTTTCTACTTTTAGTAAGTCATGATTAACACCCTAAATTCAGGAATTTTCTTGCACAATTCAATTAAACTAACATCCAAGCATTGTATCTAACATCATAACATCATCAAATCATGAATTCCAAGAATAAAAAGTTTTCTCTTATGGCAATGTATGAACTAGATGATCAATCTATGATTTCTTGCATAATCAACATAATCTAGCATTCATACAACCTAACTAACATCATATTAACATCTAACAATCATTAATTTTATGTTTTCATCACTGATTTAGGATTTAGGGTTCACCAAGATCAAAACTATGAAAAACCAATCAAAACTAACCTTTAGATGTGTAGAAATCAACAATTGGACTTGTAAAACACCTTGTAATCACTTGAATCACTCAAGAATCAAATTGTATGTGTGTTGAAGCTTGAATTCGCAAAGAAAGGGGTGTGGTGATGGGGTTGCGGCTGAATGAAAAGGGTTTGGGAGGCTAGGGTTGGGTTAATTTTGGTAATATTTGGTTTAAAAGGTAATTACAAAATAACCCCTTTAATTTATTTTATAAAACTAATCTTTTTAACACTTTTTTAAATAATTTTAACGCCAAGTTATAAGTATTATTAGCCAATAATAATAATCATCAACATTTACAATAAGTCACACAACACATGAAATATATATAACATGTTGTCATGTTAGCACGTAAAATTTACAAAATAAATATTATAAATTCATGCATCACATAATCACAACTAATAACCAACATTATTAATTAGATTATCATTGTTTACCATAGATTATTATTATTAAGTCACCAACGTTCAACGACAACTAGTGTGTGCTCACGACACGTGTATGCAAGACCTAACGGAACTAACGGAGTTTGGTAACGGAAAATTACCGGATGTCAATTCGTCACCGCCGTCGGCAGCCATCGCCACGACCAATCACTACCATCGGCCACCACCACCACACCCATCACTATCGACCACCACTACTAACCACCACAACCAAGACCACTATCGTCTACTAAGATCGAGAGCCACCGACCTCCACAACCACCACCATCGGTCGCCACCACTGGTCACCATGCACCACCACCACCACCGGCCACACCAATAATTACCACCAGCCACCACTAACACTACAAATCACCTCCATCGGCCACCACCACCACCAGCCAACGAGAACCGCCACCGACCACCACCAGCACTACCACTTTACATTTCATTCATTTGTATTTTCCTACCTAACAAACAATACAAATTAATGATTCATTTCATTCCTAAAGTTAACCAAATAGGATAATAGAATGTAATGATCTATTTCATTCTCTTATCTACTCCATTCCCTCATCCATTTCATTCATTCGTCCATACCATTACCCCATACCAAACAGACCGACCATAATAATTAACATATTTTCCTAAATTTACATCTTTGTAAATTATTATTTATAATATTAGAGCATTCAAAATAGCTTTCTAATCTTTATTCCTAGAATTTAGCTAAAAGACAGATTTGTCCCTAAAATTTGTTTAACTTTAAAAAAACCTTCCACGTCTCATTCCCCGCATCTATCCTAAATTTAATTAACATGGGAATATAAATAGGAATTAAATAGTAAATTCTTTTCTTTTACTCAAATTTAAGGATGAATTTGGGGATAAGAAAGCTAATGTAAAAGAGAAATAAAAACGTATCATGTATATCCTCTATATTTAAAGGATGTGAATGAGGATAAGAATTCTAGTGTAAGTGTTTTAAGGAAATGTGATATGAGAAACATTAGACGTCATAGGGCATATTTTACTATATGATGTATGAGAGTTACCTATGACGTTGATGGTTACTAGCTTGGGCTATCGGAGTTCTTTAATATTGTATTATCTACTAACACCCTACCTAGAAATAAGTTGAGGTGTAATTGTTACAAAATGAAAACAATAAATACTGCTAGTATTGAATTAGTGTGTAGAAATGTACCTCTTCTCATGTAGTTAAAGGTTAAACTTTGTAAGATTTAAAATTTTTTACAATTAGATCGATCTCTTACAATAAACGTGGAATGAATATCGCACGGTGTGATTGAACAAGCAAGAGATCAAGATAAACACACAATGTAAATAAATTTGCACTTGTATTTCAGAGAGACTTAGAATACAAATAGAGAAAATATGCAAAGTGTTACTGAATAAAAAGACTAAACACCTATTCATACAAAACAGATGTTCTCTCGCAAGAACTTCCTCTCACACGACAACTAGTTTTCGCGTGGGAACTTTAATCTTCAAAAGGTCGATTTTGGTTTCCTGAGCCTCTATGTTTGATGCCTACAAACTCTTATATATACGAGTATATAAAGCAAAACTTTAGAACTCAAATGTAAATTTACAAAAAAAAAATTAAAACACCTAATATAACTTTTAAAGCATTAGGTACAAGTATTTTTTGCAATCATTCCTATTTTGCCTCATATTTAATATTTTTTATAATTAATATATTAAAAATACATATTATTAATACATTATTTAATAATATAAGATTATTTAATTTACAGCATTACATATTATATTATTTATAATAGTTTAAATTAATATTTAAATTTATAAATAAGTATTATCTTATTTGAATACTTAACTATAATTACTAAATACTTTTATATATAAACCATTTTGATAAGGACACACTCGTAATTTTACTCAATTTTTAAGATACATAATATCACTTTTTAAACATAAGACACAAGTGCTATACATAAAGTTCCTAAATTTCAGTATTTAATAAACTTGGTGGTGGTGGTGGTGGTACTTATATATATCCACGTTTAATACAAGCCGGAAAAAAGGCTCGATTACAACCATTGCATCACTATATATAATAAATAGAAAAAATTATGATTAGTTAATGTGTAGTTTTTCTCAACGTTATCATAATAATTTTCTTTTTCTCCAAAATAAAAAAAACGTACCTTGGTTTTCTTTTTTTGTTTTTTTTACAATTTTACATTTAGGCTTCTAAGGATTTTTTTGACAGCGACCATAATATGTTATCTCTTTTTGTTTTTTTTTCAAATTGATACCTATTAATTTTTTTTTTATTTGTATTAAACATTCGAGTTATGTCAAATTTATATTTAATCATCAGAATTTATAAAAATTTTATACCTAAAACTTCGAGTTATATCAAATTTACATTTAATCAATTGAACTTTTATATAATTTTATACTTAAGCCTTTGAGTTGGGTTAATTTTTTTTAGTAAATTCAGCGTTTACGTATTCACTATTATTCTTCTCTGTTTTGAGATATTTATTTTTTTATAATATATGTTTTTTATTATACCTTTTTATTAGTGTTCCGCACGTAATCTTTTCTCACTCACTAGTTATAAATAAACGTGTAAATTTAAACGTAATTAGAGGGTGTGTGAATTCTTAATAAATTTTATCAATTTCTCACTCACTACTTATAAATAAACGTGTAATTTAAACGTAAGATTAGAGGGTGTGTGAATTCTTAATAAATTTTATCAATTTCTCACTCACTACTTATAAATAAACGTGTAAATTTAAACGTAATTAGAGGGTGTGTGAATTCTTAATAAATTTTATCAATTCAAACTTTTTAATTGCGTAATTCATAACCAATTTATATTTTCTTTGAACAACAAATCTACTCTACTCCTAAATTACACCAATAAACACCATACCTACATTTGAACTCAAGACATCCAATCTAAAAAGAAAAAGTCTCCATCAAATGCGCTACTCCCACATTAACATACCAATTTATATTACAACCTTAATATTCTACAATTGACATTATTTAATGTTAATGAGTAAAGACTATTAGTATTTAGTGATCCACCTTTATCTTTGATCCTACTAGTGCTTGTCTTTTTCACCTTTTTACAAATCCCTAATTACATACCGGCTTAGCCACATGTTAACCTAAAGAACATATACAACAAAATACAATTTCTAACACTACCACTAAGATCCCTGCATTGTAAAATGAATACGACAAGAAAATAATCCTTTGAAAATATAGTTTTTAAAGAAAAACTGAATTGGATTTTAATAATCCTAATCATAACTTATAGAACGATTATAATTTATACAACTAACTTAACAAATAGTAATCCTAATCTTCATTTTTATAGTTGAGAGCGTTTATGTTAATAATATTAATCTACACTTGATTTTCGGTCGATTTTGACGCCATGATAGTTGTGAATAAAATAGTAAAACATATAATAGAATAAAGTGAAATGAGTTTAAATCAATGACAATTATGCTTATATAATTGTCATTAACAATAAAAATAAAAGTTATAATTATTATTAGTCAAAATAATAATATAAATTATTATCGACCAGTATATCATAGTTTGAGTTATTAAAATCAAATTTACCGTAAGAAAACATTCACATACAAACAAGTGATATTTTTGTAAGCTACGCATCAAAAAAGTTAAACGAGTTAGCTTTTACAAAAGCTAAGGAACTAATTACAAATCAGGCAAAGTACAGGTCCTCAAAGCTAAATTTCTAGCCATGTTTCGTACAGTGTAATGTGAAACATAAAGAAGAAAAGAAAGGTAAAAATAGAAAATTGATGACTCCTCACTCACGCCGACCCATCACCCATCTAGAAGCCCTTGACTTTTAAATAATTACAAAAACGACACCAAATTAAAGTTCCCTGCTATTTTAAGCCTCAAATGGCCCATTAAAAACCATCATTCACCATCCCATCACACCTTCATCTTCAATTCTTCACACACACACAAACACCCACACATGTTTGATCTCAACCCCCAATTCACCAAAACACTAAATCAAAACCTCAATCACCACTCGAATTACACTCACAGGTCTAATGGAGGTGTTCAATTCCGATTGGAGACGATGGACGAAGACTCCGGCGTTTGTTCGCCGCCGCTGTGGCGAGGCAGCACGCCAGTCCGCCGGACAGTCCGGTGAGATTCCCCAACTCCAGAGTCCTATCTCCGGCGTCGAGAGCTCAGGCCATCGCCAGAGGCCAACGGGAGATGATGGAGATGGTGGAGAGCATGCCGGAGACGTCGTATGAGCTATCGTTGAAGGATATCGTGAGCACGAGCGGAGAGACTTTACGGATGTTAGCGTTGATGAAACGCAGAGCGTGGAGGACGGCGAACGGCGGTTGATCTCCGGCGGTGGCGACGACGGTCAACGGCGGAGGAACAGCAGAAACGGCAGCGTGAAGCGGCAGGAAAGTGGTAGAACGGGGAGGGTTATTGTGAAAAACGGGAGTATAAATCATGACAAAGGGCTTCTGATCAACATGTTTCTTCCGTTTTCGATCGGATCGAAGAAGAAGAAGAAGAAGAGTATTCGCACGAATTCGTACTCCGGCAACGGTTTCAGTTACGTCGCCGGTGGCAGATCGTCGCCGAGGGCGGAGCTGCTGGAGAACTCCGGTGGTGGTGGTGGTGATCGGAAGGATTGGTATAGTGAGAGCTTAGGGTTGACTAGTAGCAGCTCCGGCGGCGAGAGCACCGGTAGAAGTGGAAGCTCCGGCAGCTCCGGCAGCAGCTCCGGCGGAAGTTACCGTAATAACAGTGACAGGTATCGTCGGAAATTCTTCTTTCTTCACGTAGCATGCATTAGTGAGTTGTACGGTACATGTATTTGATGCAGTGATTATTTGACGATGTCTTTTTTAATTTTCTTTAGTTTTTATTACGTTACAAATATTATATTTTTAACTTGATTTAGAACGGCATGATTTTTTAAATTTTTTTAGTGGAGACAATAATCTGGAGAATGAAGATTACACTCGACCAAAAAGATATTATTTTGATTAACGATGAACTATAATTGAAAAGAAAGTTTGTGTTTTACGTCATCCCTTTCTACAATATCTAGAAGATACAACACATCTAGAATATACAGCACACACATGAGTAAAAACACAATTAAATGAACAAAAACACATAAATAAATAAATATTTTTACGTCAGTAAGATATTTAATTTTTTAAAGGTCGAAAATATATAAATTATTTATTTTACCATAATTTACGTTAGATCCGCACCCTTTTTTCTCTTCTGAACAACATATAATATTATTATTAAACAATACCACTACCAACTGCTACGATCAATTCACTAATTTACGTTACATCCGCACCTGTATGCGTGTGTGTATATATGTATTTATGTGTATAACGTAAAAGACCACGTAATCGTGTTGACAAGGTAGGCTGAATATCGAATGATTAATAATTTGTATGGTTGTACCGTTTTTCAACAATAGTTTTTAAGTTGTAAACAAAATCTTTGGCAGCCACACGTGTGTGCTTGCAAGATTGGGTCGGCAACTTTTATTATATTTAATACATGCATTTTCGGTATAATTACGTAGTTGATATTATATTCATTTTTAATATTGTATATTACTCTATTATTACATATACAAACATGATAAAGAGTACAACGAGCCTTAACTTTGCCTTTGTATCGTCTATGATCTAAATCAACTAGCTAGTTTAGAGGATCATTTTAGGATAAACTCTTCTTAAGGTTTGTAAAAACAATAAATTGAATAACTTTGGTTGCTAGTTCGGTTGGGCCGGTTTAACCATCCATAAACATTCGGTCTAATATCGTTATTTACTAGCTATAATTTCATATTAAAAATCTTAGTATCATGCATCATACTAATATTAATAAGAAAATTAAACTGAGTTGGTTTAATATATACAAACCGTTAGGTTGATCATTAAACCAATAAAAGATAAGAAAAGGTATTATAATTATTATTTTTGTTGTTGAAGTTATGTTTTGAAATGATGCGTACGTATAATGATCTGGTGTGAATGTTTGTAATGCAGGATTGAAAATGATTGCACTCAAGGATGCTGGCCGTTATTTCCTTATAGGAAGAAAAAATCATGAAGCGTTTGAAAATGGATGCTTGGGACATATTTCCACTCAAGAATAGAATATGAGGCTCTAATTAATATGTGGATTGGATTGGAAAAGTATGCTTAATTATGTGATTTATTCATGGTTCATATTGTTTTGTAATATCTTTTAATGTGTTTATACACAACAGCCATCCACATATTTTGATGTCTTTGAAAACGAGCCTCTCATATTGAGTTCTCAACATCAACTCGTATTATTATTATTATTTTATTTGTAATAAAAAGGGTTAATTACACCGATTTGATCTTTAAGCTTACAAGTTTAGTTTATGCTATTCTCTCATATACATGTGATTCTTGACGCCAACAATTGTTAAAAATTGCTTTTAATTGAATTTAAATTTACCATTTTAACCGTTTACATAGTTTAAGAACAATTAATTTTCATTTTAATAAAAACTACAAAAAATAGATCAAATAAAGTTAGCAAGAATAAAAAAAAAAAGAAAATGTTTCCATCTTTTTCGTCAATCATTGCAATTTTCCCGCTACTCCCTTCGGCAACCAATTCTTTTTCCTACGACCAAAATCCGATTAACCTTGATCCCCCAACAACCCTATGAAGGATCTATAAATTGAACACGGAGAACAAGCAAATTGATTGAACATTGAAGATATGCATATAACAATCAAGTGATTAATGCGATGAAAGAAATTTTCTCTATTATCAGGTATCGTATGAAAGTTGGCTTCCATTTCTATTATTGTTAGACACAACACACAATCTGAATGTTTACAATATGTCATTTGTTCTAATTGTGGGTCTAACATTTATAAATCTCTAACTATTTAGATCATTTTACGTGAGTTGTTACTCAAAACTCATTTACCAAGAGCTTAGATACAAACTAATATACAAACACAAACTAATATACCAACATAGTATATATCTAAAACATGTTCCCGCACCACCTTTTATTTCATATTATCATTTGTGAATGTCAAAGTAAAACGAAACTATGAAAAAAAATACACTACATTTTTATCTTTATCGATTCCAACAAACATTGTGATTCAACTACGATATTTACTACTTCTTAATAATCTATTAGTTCTTAGTACTATTAAATGAAAATTTAATCACTACGGGTGATATGTTATATATTAATAAAATGTATAAACAATTAGAATGCAAATTAACTAAACTACTTGCACGATTACACATAATATAAGTAATAACATTTCAACCTAATCAAAATGTGATAATCAAGTACTCAATTGCAATTTAGTGAGAACCTACTCCTGCTTAATGTAACTTATAAATTAAGCTCTTAAATTTCAATTACATCTTTTGAGTATTATGATCCTCAATGCAATTGTGAGAACCTATTTTCTCGAATATTATTTACGAGAACCCTGTTCAAGTTTTTTACTTGTACAATTCCCTAAATTTATAAAAATAATTACCATATATTTAACTTGTTTATTTAACGTATCACCCCCTTAACGTGTTCAATTAAAAACTTTTATTTGTTTCTAAATTTGTTTTCTTTAAATTAATTTATTTTTTCTTTTATTATTTGATACTTTTATTAATGATATTATATTATTATTATAATTATCAGTTATTGTAACATTTCAAGATTTTAAAACGTTTATCTTATTTTTATCGTTTTATGTGGGCTTTTACTCATTAGTCGTTTAATTTTAGATTGCATACAAACTAAGACAAACCATCAAATAATTTAAAATCAAGTTCCTGCACCACCTTTTATTTCACACTATTATTTATGAATGTCAAAGTCATACGAATATATGAAAAATGACGCATTACGTTTTTGTCTTTCTCAGTTCCAATGAACATTGATGATTCTACGACGAGCAACTATAGTTACTACTTCTCTGTACTACTAAATGAAAATTATCACTAATTGGTGATATATTGTATTCTAAGCAAACGTATATAAGTATGTATACATATTCATGATCTAACTTATACAAGGGTTCTTCCATAACACACGTCTAAACAATTATACTACACAATTAACTAAAAACAACCACTTGCATACATATTATTCACATACAATTTTGCCTACACAAAATCAATACATATACATACATATATACGATGCATGCATGTTAAAGCATGGCTGTCTTTCTTCCTTACACTAGATCACCTTCTAACTTTCAAAATCATCATCTTCTTCTTGCCAAGGTTCAAGTCTTGCAAAACCTCTCTAGACCTTGCATCAAGTAAGCCTTTTTATGATTTTCTATATTATGACATTACATTATGTCAGACATACACTTTGGCATATGCAAACTAACAACATACAACTAAAATGAGTCTTGTATGATGAACTTAGTTGGGTAACATGGAATCTCTTTTTCATCTAGCTTCTTTTATGTTTAAACACTAGTATCTTCCAATTTTTTCTTAGATCTTAGTTTTGATGACATAAATATTCATATGTTTTATTAATCATCATCTATTTTAATTAAAGTATTCATGGATGATGCTCTAAGATTAAGCCTATGAATGAGCATACCTTCAAAATCCTAGATCTAGTATCAACTTCTCATACTTTAAAAAATTGTCACAATATGAGTGTAAGCTAGGGGAAATTATATCCTTAATCCCTTTCAAGATGTCTAGTGAATTAAGCTTAGTGACGAATTGTTTTCTCTATAAACCTGGTTAAGAAATGCTTCACTTGTTTAAACAACATATATTCTTGACGTATCTAATATTTATATATATGTGCATTAAAACATGACCAAGACATTATATGTTACATAGTATCCATTTCATATTAACGTTGTAGCAATGGTGTGTTGGATATAAGATGATCGATGATCGATAATATTAACATTGTTGGACAAAAACAAATATTAACATTTAAAAGTTAAACGTTATAGTTTACAAAACATAAATAATGGTGTTTGATTATTTAGTGAAAAAAAATCAAGGACTAATTATTTTTGAAATATTTAACAAAAGGGTTTACCTATTTAAGGCTATGTTTTCAGGAGACAGCACACTTGTATTTGGATATCAGAAACACGAGTTCATAAGCCTAATCATTTATAAGCAGTGAAAAAGTAAACATTTTCATAATCCAATTATTACACCAAAAACTAGATGTCTAACTAACTATATTGAAAACTATGCTAGGATGTTAGTTATGAACATATACTAGATAGCTTTCAAATCCATGACAACTCACATCTTATTCATGTAGCATACTTATCAAACTAACATGTATATAAAAATCAATGTTGCTAAGTAAGTTTCAGTTTTACTTTAACAAAATACTTTAACCAAGCTTTATCTATTTGCTTACATTTAGGTAAGACTTCTTTAACTATTACTATGTTTATTCTTTAATCATACTTTAGCTAATACTTGATCCTCAGGAATCCGGTCCCATCCTCCATGCTTGTTTGACAAGTTGTGTATAGCTACATGGAGGAGGTACTTTCATTGAAAAGAGACATTTCCTTTCCTGAAGGTCTTTACAGAGAAATCTCCCTCATATCCAATCTGCTCGAACGATTTATTAATAGCAGCTTTGGGAAAGGACAATTCACTTCCTACATCATCCAGCTAAAATATGTGTTTATGATGGCTGGAGTGATGAAGATTGTCCTCCCTTTCACTGTGGCAAACAGTGCCTTCTCCCCATCCATGATGACCTCTTGGCAAGTCCTCCGAAATTGCAAAGTTGATCCTCACAGAGTGGAGGATCAATGGTGAGGGAGGTGAAGTAGTTTGACAGAGAAAGAAATCGACAAACCTCTGAGAAACTTGGATCTTTCTCAGAGTCCAACAGGGAAACCTGGTTGTGTTTCATGTGGAGTTGCATGGAAAAATCTGGGTTGTTTCTGCGGTCAAGGTTGCCCATTTGAGAAAGCTTAAGAGTGAAAGAAGATAAGAACAAGGTCGGTTGTGAGTGAATTTAGGTTTAGAAAGATTTCAGATGAAGAGAGTGAAAGAGGGGGAACCGTTGGGTATATATATGAAATGGATCTGGGACAAAGTTAATGAAAGGAGATAAACTTTAAAATCCGGATGTCGGTCCCATCTCTGAAAAAGTGCCAAAAAAGTTTGTTTTCTTGGAAGTTGAAAATCTTCCGAAGGTATTTTCTCTTAGGAAGTTTTAATAAAAACTTCCAAAGCTAAAATGACTTCGGAAGATATTACAAAAAGTTTAAAAAAAATTGCTTCGAAAGAGATCAAGACTGAGTAGTTTTATTCTAAGAAGAATAAAACATTTGAGACTTAATTGCTTTCGGGAAGAAATTGTTCTTTAAAATCATATAAGTACTTATGCACAAATTTAAGCTTCAGGAGATATTTTGAAAATTTCTTCTGAAGGTAAGTTAACATAAGTAGTTATTTGATTGGAAGACATAATTTTCTTCCGAATATAAAAAAATATCTTCCGAAAGAGAAAATGATCAAAAATCAAAGTAATGAAATTTAAAATATTTTTCTTCCAAAATAAACAAGGGCTTATGAAGGTGATAAAATTGACAACTTAGGACACATAGATTTTAGAAATAATATGAGTTAAGTTTTAGAAAAGCTACTCAAAGTTAATCATTCTAATAACTGATACAAGATATTTAAACCTTTGTTTCATCTATTTTGGTAAACAGTTCAATGTATTGTTCATTTGTGTTAACTTTGACTAGTTTGATTAATCCATTTTCAAAGTTATCTCTAATCAAATGATACCTGATGTTAATGTGTTTTGTCCTTGAGTGCTGCACAGGATTCTCTGTAATAGAGATAACACTATTGTTGTCTATGTGGATGGGAGTCTCTTTGAAGTTAAATCCATAGTCCAACATCTAATTATGAATCCAAAGCACTTGAGCACAACAGTTAGCAGCAGCAATGTATTCAGCTTCAGTAGTTGATGCAAGCACACAGAATTGTTTCTTGCATTGTCATAAGACAATATTTCCACCAAGGAATTGACACCCCAGATGTAGACTTTGCAGTCATATTGCAGCCACCATAGTCACTATTTGTATATGCATACAGATTGAAGTCAGAATTCTTTGGATACCAAAAGCCTAGTGTAGGAGCACCTTTAGATATTTTGGAATTCTTTTAATAGTGATCAGGTGCGATATTTTGGGGTTAGCTTGATATCTTGCACAAATGCATGTGGCAAACATGATACCAGGCCTGCTAGCTGTAAGATACATAAGAGACCCAATCATAGCCCTGTAAAGGTGTTCATCCACACACTCCCCCTCAAGATCAGGTCCAAGGGAGTGGTTTTTTGCTATGGGTGTCTTTGTAACCTTACAATCAGTCATGTTGAATTTTGTAAGTATGTCTTGTACATACTTTGAATGACTTATGAAGATGTCACTGTCAACTTGCTTCACTTGAATCCTAAAAAGAAATTAAATTTCCTCGTGGCAATAATTTCAAATCTATTCTTCATCAGCCTTTCAAAGTCTTTGTAGTGCTTTGGATTAGTTGATTCAAAGATAATATCATCTACATATACTTAAACTAACACCAAGTGATACCCTATTCCTTTGATGAAGAGAGTTCAATCTATAGTACCCCTTTTGTAGCCATGCTGACAGAGATACTGAGATAAAGTCTCATACCATTTCCTTGGATCTCGATGTAGCCCATAAAGAGTTTTATCAAGCCTACAAATATAATCAGGATGATCAGGATCTGCAAAGCCATGTGATTGTTTGACATACACCTCTTCATCAACCACTGCATATAGAAAAGCACACTTGATATCAAGTTGGTAGACCTTGAAATCCTTGGATGCAGCAAAAGCTAGGAATATCCTGACAACTTCAAGTCTTGCCATAGGAGAAAAGACATCTGTGTAATCAATTCCTTCTTCTTGTTTGTATCCTTGGACAACTAGTATGGCCTTGTTTTTATGATAAGTCCTCTATCATCCTTCTTGTTTCTAAACATCCACTTGGTTTCTATGGTAGTCTTCCCTTAAAGAAGAGGACATAGGTTTCAAACCTTTTGTCTTTTGAATTGAAGCAGCTCCTCTTGCATAACTTCAACCCAACTTCCATCTTTTAAAACCTCAATCCACCTTCTTTGGCTGGGATAAGAAACAAGAGTGGAAACAAACATTTGCATCATGGGTTTGTCCTCTTGTCTTTACCCCTGTAACAACATCTTTAATGATGTTTGTGGTGGGATGGGACTTGTAAATCCTGAGCTGAGGGATCACAGCAAGTTGCTTGGAGAGATATAATTAGAGAAATTTTGATCAGATAATGAAGTTTCACCCATCACATCAACACACTTATCAATAGAGACTTGATCCAATGAGTGTGTGACATCATTAATGTTGTCTTTCATGGAGTGGTTGTTAGCATCAAGAAACTCTTGATCACTCTCACCATCATAATTTCCTTATACATTTGAAGCTTATTCATTTGAGTTTTATACCTCTGAGCTGGAATTTGATGGCACCTCATATGTGTCAGCTGAATTTGATATGGTTGTGCTGGTAGGAACTCTATTTGCAGGGTTAGTTACCATTGTAACTGAAGTAATATGGTTTAAAGGTCTTCTCAGCTTAAAACTTGGGTCATGATCTCCTGTTGATAATATATTTGTGGATCCTGTAACATTCTTAAGAAATTTGTTAAAACAATTAGTAACCAAATCAAGATCAAATAGCCAATCAGGACTAGAACCTTTCACACTAGGAGTGTGCTCATTAAAAGTCACATTGGCTGACTCCTCAACTACTCTAGTTCTGAGATTGTATGCTCTATAAGCTTTAGCTTGAGAAGAGTATCCAATAAAATGTCCATCATCTGATTTCTCATCAAATTTGAATACTTGATCTTTGGTGTTCAAGATGGTGCAGGGACATTCAAATGACCTGAGAAAACCAATGAAAGATTTTCTCTTGTGCCAAAATTCATAAGAAGTCTTGCCATGAGTATTGACTCCTAAACCTCTGTTTTACACATAACAAGTAGTGTTTATTGCCTCTGCACAAAAGGTGATGGGCAGTTTAGAGTTAGACAATATAGTTCTTGCAGCTTCAATTAGTGTCATGTTTCTCCTCTTAGTGACACCATTTTGCTAAGGAGTCCTGGGAGCACTATATTGTCTTGTATTATCTTTTTTATCACAAAATGTATCAAGGATTTGGTTTTTAAATTCAGTTTCATGATCACATTTTATGATCTTGACCTTGTGATCACATTGATTCTCAATCTTTAAGATGAAGCTCTTTAAGATTTCAGGAGTCTCATCCTTAGTTCTAAGAATAAAGACCCAAGTGAATCTTGTAAAGTCATCTGTGATCACTAAACAATATGAGGTCCTTTCTAGACTCATTACACTGATGGCGTCAAAAAGATCCATATGTAACAAGTGTAGGTGGTGTAGTAATGGAATTTCTTTCCTTTGGCTCGTGAGATACCTTGTGTTGCTTCCCTCTGAGGCATGCAACATAATGATCATCACTTGTAAACTATTTCTTTAGTATTACAGTTACCAAATCATTCTTAATCAATTTATTCATATTTTTAAAGTTTACATTGCACATTCTTTTATGCCAGAGGAAAGACTCATCACTATTTGCTTTAGATAGAAAGCATGAAACTTCTCCTGAAAAAGATGTTTCTTGCAAGTCCATCTTGTACACGTTTTATTTCTTGGAGGCTCTGGGCAGGATATGCTCTTGATCCAAAATTTAATTACTAATATTGTAAAGATTAGAACCGTTGCATGTACTTGTAATATCATTCAATATTTTAATTTGAAATGTTAATAACACACTTATTAATCCATTCCATAAGAACAAAAAGGATGAGATATATACTAATTTAATAGCTTACGGAACAAAAAGCTTAAAAGGACGAAACAAATAAAAACAAAAAATCACAACATAATTGTTTAAAAATAATTTTTTTAGTGAAATAGCGGCATAATTGTTCTAATCCAAAAGTTGTATTTTACAAGTGTTTAATATGTGAGCAAATCATCAAACTTGTTAATTTCGTTTATATAAAGTATTCGCATTTAACTTCAATAATAAAATATCTATTAGGTGCTAACTACTCACAAATAAGCAGGGCTAAAAAGGTCATGACTAATGGCTCGTTTGTATACAAGCCGAACCCGAATCAAAGTGAGCTCGACTTGTGTCTCATTCATTAGTAAACTCATGTAAATTCAAGACTAAATTATAAATTGCTAATTGTAACAAATATGTACCTATATATTAATAAAGGAAGTTGATGAACAGTAGCGGGTTATTTTTGTCCTTTCATTTGTTTTTGATGGGTTTCTTCGAGGCGTCCTCTAGGCCACGTATCTTTTAGAGGCTGCTTTAGGCCTCGCGTCTCTTCACGTTGCAGAGAGATGAAAGAGGAGAGGTCGGGATTCCTTATGTTTCTCAACATTAGCGACGAGATGACACGCAGCATCACTTTATTACTTTTCAAGATTTCAATATGTTCTTTGTTGCCTGAAAACTGTAGATGTTGACAATCTTGATTAATGAATAATATCTTCTTTGTTTAGTGAAGTTAACTTTATTTGAAATTGATCACTAATATACCATCATCTTTGGAACAACAAATAGGATTTCGTTATCTCTTTCTTGAATTCTCTTCTCCACCCCCATCATTGAAAGATTTCATTATCATTTCGAGTCACACCTTAATCAATAAACTTAGTGAAGACTTGATGACAAAGGTAGGCAATTAGGCAAGCATATACACGACTCCGTTCTTTAGGAATATTGGAACGAGAGACTGATATGCGAAACAGATTAAAAATTAAGCCGTTGATTTACAGTCTTATTTGTTAGGTTTGTTTTGGTACTTGCAGAATGAGCTTTGACTTTTGTTCAAATATTAGCTTCAACAGCAATTTGTGGAAAGCATACTTTGACTTTCCATAAGGTACAACCTAGCTACTCTTCTTATGTACACATTAATTTACGTATTAGTTTGCTAATGTCACTTTAGTTGTTACCTATTTGTTTTTACTCCTATGCGTGTTGTGTTTAAAGGCCGATGTCTAGAAGAATGTTTTCCACTTTCAGATGTTTCTAGTGTTAAAAATATACCTATTCAATTTTTTTTATTTTACTTTTTGGTTGAATACTATATAAATTCTTTTCATATTTTTAAGCTACTAATGAGTATAGAAAGTTTGATTAAAACCAACTTTAGGGTGGTGATGCATCAGACATAATAGTATATAATCTCTCTTACCATCTTTCTAGGTATTGAATTAAGAAAGTTTCCATATTATATATTGGGAATCTGTGACAAGAATCAACAATATTTCATAATATATATATATATATATATATATATATATATATATATATATATATATATATATATATATATATATATATATATATATATATATATATATATATATATATATATATATATATATATATATATATTTCTGATTTGGGTAAATCTTTTTCTTTGGTGAGAATGTGTGTCGTTTCTAAACCATTAAGTTCAAGTTTGATTGTTTGTTGAGAAGAACTTATGTTTTAAATTCTCAACTTCAAGCTTTTTAGCGGAAAAGCTTTTGCCCAGAGAACTTTTATCGCTCTGTTGGTTGTGCATAAAGGTAGCTTTTTGCTTTTCTTTTTGAAACATCTGTCTAGATCTTGCTTCATGTTTGCTGCTTTGCTTCTGATCGCTATGTCGATTCTGATTTGCCGCTTCGCTTAGTTGGTTAGCTGGCTCATAGCCTTTTACTAGGTTGTTGGTTTTCTAAGCCTTGATAACATTTGCTACATTGTAATATTTTTTGGTTGAATATCTCTTACAAGATTTTTCCTTATGTGAACTATGTTGGTGCATTATGTTATATGTTGCAATGAAATCTTAACTAATATTTCACGTTGCAATGAATTAAGAGATTGTTTCTCTCATGTCTAATTTCACTTCTAATTTAGGACTGTCCAGATTAAAAAAGATATGAATTGGATAAGATCATTAGCCTTCATATCTATATTTTCATTTGTTTTGATTTGTCGAAATATAGTTTTCCTGTAATTCTTATCTATAGCTTACATGTTGTGTTTTGTTATTAAATTGGTTTGAATCATATACATCTTGAATTCTTTGTGTGTTATATTTAGGTGCTTTAATTTGGATCTTGTATCTTAAGTTTATTTCTAAGCAAAAACTAAGAGATTTTGAGGAGTGAACAACCCAAAAAAACTAAAGGCCAAGTAGAACAACAATGCAAGCAACTTCTTTTTGCTGATCACAAGGGACAAGTAGTTTTGCTATTTTGTATAGGCACATCAACAACACTATTGTTTTTTGAAACATCTTTTGTATGTAAACGTTAGTCGGAAAGAGATCACTACATATTAACGCGTCATATATAGTTTTCTTCCTCGCGAAACACACGCGGGGGTATAGGTCTAGTTAGTTAAAAATACCATATGCATATGGTTATTTTGACTTTTGCTAATGAAAAAAAATCAAATTATAAAAATACGCAGGATAATCATAGTTTATGAATCAACAAACTCATATTATTATTCAATTAAGATAACCAGATGCAAATATATTATTTTTATTTTAATATATAAATAAGTGCAAAAAATCAATAAAATTACATTTTTAAAAGATAAAATGTCGGCTCGCAAGTCGACTCGGCTTGTTAGAGCTGATCATGGCTTGGCTCTTTTGCAACCCTATGAATGAGATAATAATTGTTATTGGCTAAACTACAAATGTAAAATTTACCTTTTTGATATAATATATTCATATTTTATTAATTTTTAGATGCTAAATCAGTTGTGGTGGCCATTAATAAGGGTAAGATAGGATGCCAATAGGGGCGAAGGATTGAAGGGGCCAAGGGGGCCATTGACAAAAAAAATTCACTATGCGTCGAAAAATTAAGACTACTGACGATAAAAAAGAAGGGGGCACCTTCAATCCTTTATCCCTGACCCACACACGCCTACAACCCCTAAGGTCGATTTATTTATTATTCAAGTTTTAATTCTTCAAGTTTGGTTAGAAATTATAACTGATTGAATGTAATTGAGATTTTGGGATCTAGAGTTTCTTTATTGTTATAGATTTTATGATTTATGAATGATTAAAGTTTGATTTCAGGGGTTTTGGACAATTGAATGTATGATTAATTGTTGATGTTATATTAAATTTAGATTGATATATCATGAGAAAGGGGAAAACTATTGATTCTTTTTTCCAAAAGAAAGATTGTTGGTGAAGAAATTGATGACGCAAATCATGAGAAACGTCAAAAAACCTCAACTAGTGAGTCGGAAAAACATGAAAATCAATAAGAGTATCATGCTTCTGAATATCCTTTACCAAATGCTAATGAAGTGGATCTTAATAATCTAGAAAGAGATCTGGCTAAACAAAGACATATGTGGGATTATTTGGTTAGTTCTAAAGAAGAAGTAAGACGAGCTTACTTGAATTTGGGACCTTTTCAAGTTCATCTTCAAGAGTATCCTATAGATTGAAAGAATCGTAGATTTCAATATTCTTGGTTCAAGATTTTTCCTAGTTGGTTAGAGAATTCTCCTACAACAAATGCTTCATATTGCCTTCTTTGTTATTTGTTTAATGATAAACCAAATGTATGCAATGGTTATGATGCATTTACACTTAAAGGATTTGACAATTGGAAAAAAAGTTAATGATGGAAAAATTGTGTATACTTGAAACATATCGGCTTTTCTCAACATAGAGATGTTGTGGCATACAGTGAAAATTTGTTAAACCCAGCAACATACATTGGGAATATCTTTACGAAACAAAGTGAAGATCAAATATTGAAGAATCGTTTATGATTGAAAGGTTCGCTTGATGTAGTGAAGTGGTTGACATTCTAAGCTTGTGCTTTACGAGGACATGATGAATCTTCTTTACAAAGAATCATGGTAATTTTCTTGAATTACTACAACTTTTAGCTTCTTAAATGACGAGGTTGCAAAGGTTATATTAGGAAACGCTCCCTATAATTCAAAACGTACTTCTGGAGACATTCATTAAGAAAATCTTAGTATTATTGAAAATAAAGTGCGAAAGCATATTCGTCATGAAGTGAGGGGTTCATACTTTTGTGTTATGGTTGATGAGTCACGAGATGAGTCAAAAAAAGAGTATATGGTCATAGTTTTAAGATTTGTTGATGCAGAAGGGATCATACGAGAAAGGTTTTTAGACATGGTTCACGTTAGGGATACTTTATCATCAATCTTGAAACAAGTATGTGGAGACAACTTTTACGATATCATTTGATGTTAGTAAAATCCATGGTCAAGGTTATGATGGTACTAGCAATATGATAGGGGAATGGAATGGATTACAAGCACTTGTTCTTAAGGATTGTCGTTATGCAAATTTTGTTCACTGCTTTGCTCATAGGTTAATTACTTATTTATTTATCTATTCTTTTCTTCGGTTTGACTAAATACTTTTATGCTTATTATGGTTTTGTTTTTTGCTCACAGGTTACAAATTGCCTTGGTTCGTGCTTCAAGGGAAGTTATTTTAATACATTAGTTTTTTTACAAGCTTAGTTTCTATTATTAATATGGTTTGTGTTTCTAGTAAGCGTCATGATGAGTTACAAAAGACAAAGGTAGAGGAGGTTAAGAATTTATTAGAATTGGGTGAAATCAACTGGAGAAGAGGATTAAATCAAGTTGTGATGTTAAGAAGACCCGGTGATACACGTTGACGTTGGGGTCTTTAACTCTGTTTGCAGTTTACTTAAGATGTTTGACGTCACGCGTGTTGTTCTTTAAGGAACAATTGAAGACTTCTCATATCACTTTTTTTCAACGTGGAGATGCTGATGTAACTTACAATCACATGCGATCATTTGATTTTGTGTTTATTCTTCACTTGATACAGAAAGTAATGAGAAGGACTGACACGCTTTCTAAATTTTTTACAAAAGAAATCCATAGATATTCTTAATGTCATGAAGTTAGTTTCATCAACAAAGAATAGTTTAGATGATTTCAGAAACAATGGATGGGATTCTTTCCTTGGTCAAGTTACTTTTTCTGTTAAAAACATCAAACTGAAATGCCAAATATGAATGTTCCATATAATTCTACTCGGTATCGGCATCGTAAAAAATATCTTCATGTTACATTTGAACAGTATTACCGACTAGATCCGTTTGCATTCACATTGGATAAACAATTATATGAGTTAAATTATAGATTCAATAAGCGTGCAATGAAGTTGTTGTCTTTTAATTCAACTTTAGTGTCAAAAGAGATTGATGTTGATCAAAATTTTCTTGTTGAGAAGTATTATCCTAAAGATTTTACAGACCAGGAGATGATTTAATTAAGATATCTATTGGAGATTTTTAATGTTAAAAATATATAATTATCAAGTTAAGAGGTTTATCGACTATTTTTGATCTATGCAAAAGACTTATGGAAACTAAGAAACGTGAGACATATTATTTGGTTGCACAGAGTGGTTTGACTAGTATTGACACTTCCGATTTCTACGAGAAACAACAGAAAGGGGATTTTAAGCAATGAAAATATTCAAGAATCGCCTCTGTAATAAAATGTCCGATGAGTATTTTGCAAATAGCTTAATGATTTACATAGAAAAGAAAATAGCTAAATTTGATTCTGAATGCATAACAGATGATTTCAAAGATCTTAAAGGTCATCGGGTTGAGTTGTAATTCTTCTTTCAGGTACTAATCTTTCTCCGGCATTATTATTGTTGGATCAAGTAAGGCTGGTGCAACCAAAACAAACACTTAGAACATTTTTGGTGTAACTGATGAAGAACTTCCGAAGGAAAAAGAAGAACTTCCGAAGGCAAATGCTGAACTTCCGAAGGTCAAGGCTAAAAGAGCTTTCGAAGATGAACTCTAACTTCCGAAGACAAAGTCTTTTCTCTTCCGAAGATCAAAATTTAGAATAGTTTAAGACAATGACTTCCAAAGTATGAAGATCATCAAGCCTCGGAAGAAGTAGACTCTTCTGAAGTATAAGTGGCTTCGGAAGAACTTGTTCTTCCGAAGCCAGTTAACCCTCGGAAGAACCTGCTATGAATCAGTGGATATAAGTATGGACCTTCTGATAGATCCACTGCAACCTCTGATATACTGCATGGCGCTTTCCCACACCCATGTAGTTGACCATACTTTATTCCACTGTTCATTCCTTATTAGTTAGTACAGTTACCAACTTTAGTTGGTGACAAAATGTAAGTCATGGACATGTCATGACTACCAAATCTTAGATAGTATTTTATCTAAGATACATTATCTTTAGCAATGTAGTATTTGCTTTAGTCATAGGTTTCCAGCTGGTATCAAAGTATAACCGACTGTAGATAGTAGTATATATAGTTTCTCATTGTAACTCTGTAAACATGCTTGTAAGAGTCTTGTAAAACTTTGAGTTAACAAGTAATATATACAAGTATCTTGAAAAACTATCTTCTTGTGTTCTGTTTACTTAGTATATTACAATCAACTCTTAGGGGATTCTGCATCATCAAACTGAGTGACTTAGTGGATTTGAGAGATAATACTTGTGTTGAGTGACAAAAACCGATCATGCAATTATTAAAAAGCTTTTTTTAATGTCATTATGTGTAAAGTGGTCCTTTGAATAAAAAAATATAAATTAGATATTCATAGGTATTATTTGTTTGACTTGACCCGAACCAAATCACCGACCCAATTATCAAAACATATAACGTCGAACATAGCAATAGAAAAAACATTATTGGTCTCGTGGTTGTGACTTCTGCCCCCCGCCCCTCATATACTTTTGTTCAACCTCCGCCACTAGATGTCAAGGAGATGGCTTGTAGCAGGGACGTTACAAATACGTTGAAACCGATCAAACCGTTTAAACCAGGTTAAATCCATAGGTGCAATCAGGGTAGGCACTATTAACGATAATTATAATTAGTATTATTATTAAATTGTATTAGTTTGAATATCTCATGCATATCTCTCGGTTGTATATATCTCCTCCTATTTAGGTGGGTTAGGTAGTTACTAAGAGTTATCATGTTATCTTTTGTAGCATGTATATATTAAGGTGAATGATTAATGAGAAATCAACTTTGATCACAAAGATTTTCATGGTATCAGAGCCCTACTGGCTCTCTACCTTGTGATCACATCCGGTGCAGCCAACCATGTGGGTTTCGACCCTTCTAATTGCCTGCTTCAAGATCTCGATCCTGTTCTGTAACGCCCCGAATAAAGTCTAAGCGAGCCAAATAATAATAATGGGCTTAGACGGGATTGTTTAATGTAAATAAGATGGATATGGGTTATAGACCGAGTTAACCTTTCGGGTTATGTGTCCGGCGAGTTTAAGGTCCCGGGAACGCCCGGTATATATAAACAGATCAGCTTGAGCAACTCTTATTTGCAACTCAACATCCAACTTCTAAAGAGAGAGTATAGAGAGAGAAAGTGGAGAGAAAGTGGTGATTCAAGGCTCGGTTGATCAAGAGATTGAAGATCAGTGTTCGTAGGCACCCAAACAACAAGAAAAGACCAAGAATCCAGGTAAGAAACATCGTTTAATCATTCCTTTTGATGTAAACCCGGATTCTAGGGCTTGGGGTTTTTGAAAGTGGCAAAGAATCGCCGTATCAATGAACGCATGATACGGGAAAGCTGAGCGCATGATACGCCGTATCAATGAACGTATGCTTTCCCTACTCATTCACACTTCCTTACCCCCCAGTTATTGGGTCCAGGCATTACACACATTCGTTTACCTTCATAACATCCTCCCCTCTAAATTCCTCAACTACTATACCCCTACCGCCGCCCTCTACCGGAAACACCCGACATATAACCACCTGTGCGTCTTCGGCTGCGCATGTTACCCTAAGCTATTCGACACCCGCCCTCATAAATTGGCCCCCCGTTCATCCTTATGCGTCTTCCTTGGCTACCCTGCGGATCACCTCGGCTACCGTTTCCTCGACCTCTTCTCATGTAAACCCGGATTCTAGGGCTTGGGGTTTTTGAAAGTGGTAAAGAATCGCCGTATCAATGAATGCATGATACGGGAAAGCTGAGCGCATGATACGCCGTATCAATGAACGTATGCTTTCCCTACTCATTCACGCTTCCTTACCCCCCAGTTATTGGGTCGAGGCATTACACACATTCGTTTACCTTCATAACATCCTCCCCTCTAAATTCCTCAACTACTATACCCCTACCGCCGCCCTCTACCGGAAACACCCGACATATAACCACCTGTGCGTCTTCGGCTGCGCATGTTACCCTAAGCTATCCGACACCCGCCCTCATAAATTGGCCCCCCGTTCATCCTTATGCGTCTTCCTTGGCTACCCTGCGGATCACCTCGGCTACCGTTTCCTCGACCTCTTCTCATGTAAGATCATTCTGTCCCATCATGTAACCTTTGATGAAACAACCTTCCCTTTTGCCAACTCCTTACCCCCCCCCCCAACCCACCTCTTACTCCTTCCTTGACTACGACCCGTCCCCTCTAATTTTCCAACAAGCAACCCCCTCCCCCCATTCGGCCTCCTCGACCACCACCAACCCCAACCCATCCCCCTCCTCCGCACACTCACCCACGGTCCCCTAGGGTCCAAGTCCTACCTCACAACCTTCCCCGCCTCACACAAACCCACATCCGCAACCTCCCTCCCCTTCCCCCCACCCCAATGCGCTCACCCCCAGTCACCATTACCTACTCACGCCGACCTCACCAACATGCACCACCCACCACCACCCACAATCCCCCACCCCACCCGATGGTCACACGATCAAAATCAGGGAAAACAGTTCCCAAAATCCCATTTAACCTTCATATAACGACCCTCTCGCCACTTCCCAAATCCCATACTCAAGCCTTATTCGACCACAACTGGAACGATGCCATGCACACTGAATTTAAGGCAATAGATAATAACCCTTGGGATCTCGTATCTCGTCCGAGGGACGCCCATATTATTCGATGCATGTGGCTTTTCCGCCGTAAATTCCATGCAAACAGTGCCCTAGAGAGATACAAAGCTCGCTTGGTCGTTAACGGAAAATCTCAACAAGTTGGTATAGATTGTGACGACACTTTTAGCCCGGTTTTCAAACCCACCTCCATCCGTACGATGCTCACACATGTTTTATCTAACTCTTGGCCCATCCATCTGTTGGACTTCAAGAACGTGTTGTTCCAACCACCGGGATTTGTTGATCCACATCACCCCACCCATGTGTGCAAACTAAACAAATCACTATACGGGCTCAAACAGGCACCAGGGGCATGGTACCAGCGGTTTGCCACTTATCTCATACGATGCAGTTTTTGTAGCACCACCTCGGATAGCTCTTTATTTGTCTATAAAGGTGGCACTGATATGGCTATTTACTTCTTTATGTTGATGATATTATCCTAACTGCATCTAATAATCATTTACTGTAGCATTTTATCTCATCTCTTTCTCGAGAATTTTCTATGACAGATCTTAGGCGGTTACACCATTTTTTGGGCATCGAAGTTCAACCTGACAACGGGGGCTTGTTTCTCAATCAACAAAAGTATGCGATTGAAATACTGAATTGCGCCAAAATGCAAAATTGTAAACCGACCACAACTCCCACGAATACAAATTCTAAATTAAGTGCAACTGCCGGAAACCTATTACCTGACGGCACGCTCTACCGTAATCTTGCGGGTGCCCTACAATACCTCACTATCACCCCACCCGACATTACCTATACGGTCCAGCAAGTTTACTTATTCATGCACGCGCCACGCGAGCCCCACTTTGCATTCCTCAAGCGCATTTTACGCTACCTAAAGGACACGTTGGACCACGGTTTGCATTTTTCACCATCCAAGTCCGTCAGTCTTACCGCATACTCTGATGCCAACTAGGGGGCTGCCCCGGTTCCCGTCGATCCACATCAGGATATTGTGTTTTTTGGGCGACAACTTAATCTCCTGGTTATCGAAACGCCAATCCACTATCTCGAGATCAAGTGCCGAGCTGAATATCGAGGGGTCGCAAATGCGGTTGCTGAACTTACATGGCTAGGAAATCTACTCCTCGAATTACATGTCCCAATATGGCAGGCATCTATTATTTATTGTGACAATGTTTCCGTTACATACGTGTCTCACAACCCAATTCAACACCAACGTACAAAGCACGTTGAGATCGACATCCACTTTGTACGAGAAAATTTTCGTCTCGGTTCATTTGTGTGTTGCATGTACCGGCAGATTATCAATACGCAAATATCTTCACCAAAGGCCTGCCTCGCTTACTATTTAATCGGTTCAAATCCAGTCTTTGCATTCGCCTAACTACTGCTATGATTGCGGGGGACTATTAGCGATATCATTAGTATTATTAATAAATTGTATTAGTTTGAATATCTCATGCATATCTCTCGGTTGTATATATCTCCTCCTATTTAGGTGGGTTAGGTAGTTACTAAGAGTTATCAAGTTATCTTTTGTATCATGTATATATTGAGGTGAATGATTAATGAGAAATCAACTTTGATCACAAAGATTTTCAGGCACAATGCATTTCAACTTACGATTTATAGTTGGAAAAACCGGAGATTTCACATATCAATTTACGGCTTGTAACAGCTCGACAAACCAAACTAGCCTAGTACAAAAGATGGTGGTCACAATGGTACTTTTGGCCACATTAGCATATGTGGATGAGGTAGCGATGTTTTCACTTAATTGATTAATTTATGAATAATTATAGTAAAACAATATTATGATGTTATCGTTTATGAGGTTATCATGTGAACATATAATTATAAAAATAAAAATAAAAATAAAAATTAATTATCAGTAAATACAATATTAATGGGATTCTTCACGTGGTGTGGCTGGAATTCGTATATGTATCCATAATACATAAAATATATTGTTTGCACTAATATCATACCTAATTACCTATAAATTATCTAATTGCAAACATAAATAAAGTTGGGAGTTAAGAATTACAATATTGGTGAAAAGATGCGTTGAATTTAAGGTAGCAAGACTTTTTTCTTCTTTATGTGGTATTCTTTGTGAGCATTGGTGCCGGGACCCTTGCTAGAATTAACCTTTCTGTCATTTATGCTACAAAAAGGTTTGCCTAAATCTCACATTTCTCATACTATTCAGCAGCTTTGTTTATGAATAAGATGTACTCATAATTGTTATATTTATGGTTATGAAGTGATATTCTTCTGTACCCAACACCTCATTCTAACCACTTGAGCTAATAATCATTGGTTACTACTCATTTAGTTAATTTTAAATTGTGATAGTGATAATAGGTAAACATTTGTATATGGAATAGTAACCGACATTAAATTTGTTATGCACAATTTAAATGTTGTAGTTCATTACGCAACGAATTTAATCTGATAGTTTATAACATTTTCTACCAATTAATCATAAATTTTTTTTATAAGAAAATCACCTCTACTTCTTTTGATAATTTTAATCTTACTAGCTACCATAATTCTCATAGTTGTATTAGAGAAACTGACGTTCTTGTCAATTATTTCTCTCAAGTTTCATTGCTATTAAGTTATCATGTAACATATAGAGATTAAAAAAAACACTATAAACATAAAAATAATAGCAATTATATTGGCTTGTTTATTTCTTCAAAAAGAAGTTAAGGTATACTTGAGTATTTTAAGAGAAAATTAATGTTGTATATGAAGAATTAAATCACAATAAAATAGAGATAGATATCTGATTTCTCATAATTCACGCTTAATCTTAAATAATTATTTTTCATACTTTATCTTATAATATCTACACCCATTAATTAGGAATAACATTTCTAAAGAAATACTAGAGTAAAACTCATTTGGAAGTAGATTTGTATTAAAAGTAGGTTTGTCATTCCTCCCATGTGTTACTATAAAATACACATATGTCTCTTTCATTATAATCAGATTTTGATATATAATAATTATAACGTTTTCACATGTGCATGCTTTATTTTTTTTAAAAAGATTTGGTTATATAACTCAAGATAACCTGGTCCATCGGTTTTATATCATAAAATATTAGACCGGATGATTACAAAAAATAGTGTTATATCAGCAATTCTTTATAATAAATACGATTTTTGAATACCAAACGGATTTCAATTGTCCTCCAAAAACTTTTTGCATTTCTAAATAAGTCTAAAAACGTTGGGCTCTATCATACTATAAAAGTACAACCACCAAATTACAAAAGCGCCATCAAGAAAGTACTTAAACACCAAAACAAACCGCCCCAACAACAACAACAAAAAAAGAACACCACAAAAACAAACACCAATAAGACATCAAGACTAGAATCAAAGCACTTAGATCCTTAAAATTCAAGACCACAAAGCATCTCACTTCTTGCAATCCACATGTTTCGTCTATCTTCAAGCCTTTCTTGTAACCGCCAAGTCTATCAGAGTGTCTACCTTTCTTTTTCTTTTTGAGTTAATTACACGATTGGTCCCTGTGGTTTGCCCATACTATAATATTGGTCCCAACTTTTGAGAAATTACAGCTTTAGTCTCTACTATTTACCAAACCATAACAAGATTGGTCTCTAGCACTACTTCTGTTAAGTTTCTTAGTTAAGTATAAATGAAAAGACCAAAAAACCCCTGAATTAAAAACATTATTAGTTAATGTGGGACCATTTTTCTTTAATATATACACACACTTAAACACATAAAAAAATGTCAACATCACCATCATCGAATCCCCACATCCACCAGCGACGCCAGCGATCGCCGCCAACACGTCTGGCGACACCAGCAATCGCCCCCACGACGTCCGGTGACGCCACCGATCGCCGCCGATACGTTATGCGACACCAGCGATCGCCGCCAACACGTCGGCGACACCCGCGATCGCCAACACCACGTCCGGTGATGCCACCAATCGCCACCATCACATCCGGCGACGCCACCGCTGGCCAAATCTCACCAATCGCCACCACCACGTCTGGCGATGTTGCCACACCACTACTCCACCATCGTCATAGCCGCGTCAACGCACCATCATCATCATAACCATCACCCTCGATGGTTGCCTGTTGGTTAAGTTTACTGATCTGGTAGCACCACCACCGTCGTCTCCATACGCTCACCCCTTCTCGTTAATGGAGGTGGTGTCTCCTCCCTGTTTGATTTTAGCTCCAATTTCATAAGTTACGTCTTGATTTTAGCAATTTGGGTTTGATTTTTCTATGGCGGTGGAGGGCGGTGGAGATGGGGATGGTTATGGTGATGGTGGTCGGAGGTGGTTATGGTGATTTTGGTAGGGTAATCAGGCGATGGTGGTTGTGATGTTGAATGGCGGTACACGATGGTCATGTTGATAGTAGTGGAGCTGGTGGTGATCGGCGATGGTGCGGTGGTGCGTGGGCGACGATGCGGGGGGGGGGGGGCGCCGGAGACGGTGCGGTGTTGTGCCAGCGACGAGGTGGTGCGATCGATGTTGAAGATGATATGTGGACTGTGTGTATATATTATAAAATATTATATAGAGATTATTAAATTATGTTAGGGGTATTTAGTCTTTTCACCTATACTTAGAAAATTAACAGGAGTTAGTGCTAGGGACCAATCTTGTTATGATTTGATAAATAGTAGGCACTAAACCTGTAATTTCTCAAAAGTTGGGACCAAAATTGTAATATTGGCAAACCATAGAGACCAATCGTGTAATTAACTCTTTCTTTTTTGAAATTTCCTTATTGTAACATCTGTCATTTTTTGAAAATGTGGACCCGAATCCTCTTTATTTGTTAAATAAATCAAGCATATCATTTAAACTACTTCTTTCATTTTGGTGGTTTTAAAACAATAATGTGTTATTTAACTAACTTTGTGAAATTTGTGATTTAAATTTACATTTAAATCTTTCATTTAATAAGTTTATAAACTTATGAGATTTTATATATATCATTGATGAAGTTATAATTATTATAAAATAATATTAGACTTTAAAATTTCTATGGGATTTATGAAGATAAGTAAATATATAAAGATTATTTTCTTCTAACCACCTTAATAATTTATTAATTAATATTTAACAAGATCTATAATTTTTATATATATTTTATAAATAAATAAATAGAATAACCATTTAAAATTTGGGCTTTATAAAGTATAGGATTGGAAATGTAATTATTAAAACTTTGTTTTAAAAGTTTTGGCATAAAATAATAACTATTAAAAATGGAGGGACCAAATGTGTAAATTGGGTTGAGACAACCCAAGCCAACCGTCGACTCCTCTTGTCTCCGGCCACCCTTGGCCGAACTCCGGCGACTCCCCAAACCCCCTGTAACCCCCGAATTCTATGTCATAATCGATGCCAATCACTGCTAGGAACCGTTTCGAGCATTAGTAGCACTTCAATTGGAGTTAAAGGGGACGGTTGAACTCGTAACCGACCACCGTTAATCTTCAAAGCCGTTCGACACCAAAAACTTGATAATTACACAATAAATTGAACTCTAACCGATCTTTTAACCATTCCTAAACTACTAATAGACACAATTTCATCCAAAACACGCTTAATCATCACCAATGAATCACATGTACCTCGCGACCTGCAACTGTACCATTCGTCAACATTCGAGCGACTTTGGTTGAAATTGATAGAGGGCTTTCGTTCATCGAGTCCAGTAGGAGCTTCCTGTGCAACGAATTTGGGTATCATCAACGATTGAATCTCGAACCAACTATACCTTAGTCACGGCTATTCATCGTGTGCTCTGATCCTCATCTTTAATCAAAACAGGTAATTGAACCCACTTAGACATTCGACTTTACATTGGGATCAAAAGCCCCATGATAATCGGCATTAACAATAACGGATTGGGGTTCAATTTGGAACAATTGCATTCTAACGTTCTTGAGTAATTTGGGGTTTTTCTTTAGTTATTGAATTTATAAATTATTTTCCAAATCTAAACAGATTCGGGCCTTAGCCCAACTGGTTGCCACTCTACACCATTAAACCGGAGGTCTTGGGTTCGAACCCAGCCTCCGACATTTATTTTTTTAAGCCATTTTTTTATATTTTAAACTCTGTAATTATATTAATGTGTATTAAATTAAAGTGAAAAATTAATTTGTTAATTAAAACATTTCAGAAATTATTAAATTAATTTTTAAGTTTTTTAAAAAACTTATGATTTCAAATTAATTACTTCATAAAAGATAACAAAGGTTATAAAAACATTATTAATTATTTCATGTAATTTAAATGTTATAAACCTATTATGGTTCAAATGTAGATTATTCTAGAACATTATAAAACTATATGTTAAACATATAATTATTCAAATAATTATTTAAATAATTATTTAAATAATTAATTATTCATCTATTCATTTAACCATGTTATATATAAATAGTTAATGAAGTTATTCCTTAAAATTTTGTTTAAGTTTTATAAAACAATATAACTTTCTATTATACTTTAGTTTTTTTTTTATTTTTAAGGCTTGACATTATAAGACCTTTATAAAGATTATTTAAAACGTTTAAAAACTTTATAAAATGACTTTAAATAATTTTATATTATTTTGCAAGCCATATAATTAAGTATTCAATAAATCATCTTTATCAATTTTAGATAAATAATTTCTAAATTAATTATTTCTTTTCACACATTATATTTAATCCTGTAACGCCCGGAAATTTTCTTTGAAGCCGACGAAAGAAGAAAAAGAAATAAAGCCCAAAGTCGAGGGACCAAACTCGCCAACGAGAGAAACTTCGATGAATGGGAGTATAAAAGGGGAAGACACCCAATCCTTCTTATTTTTCAGCCAAGAGAGGAGAGGAGAAGAGAATGAGAAAAAGAGGAGAAAAGCTTGGTTCGGGTGGATTCGAGCGTGGAAATCGTCGTATAGCGGGTCAAATCGAAGCTCTACTTGACGGGAACATTTGTGTGAGTTCTAGGACCCCTCTTTTACATGTTTTCAACTGATTTTGGGGCTGGAACACATCTGAAAACCCATTTTCGAGTTTTTGGGTGTAAACTCGTTTTTATGCATGTGTGTATGTGTATGATTCGTTTGAGGCTTGTTTTCTCGCTTGGTTATGCTTGAATTAGGTCCTGATATGTTTCTCTAAGGTTTAGAATGGTTGATTTGAGCTTAAAAGAGGTTTGGAAAGGGTTGGATGTGACATCCGTCACCTTAAGGTCCGTCAATTAACGTGGTTTTCCGTTAACTATTCCTTGATCAATCATCCCTCATCTTTATTAACTCTTTATGTGGATATCATGCTTGCTTTATCATCGTTGTGCTTGTGCTTTCATTGTAATCATATGCTATCCTTAAAAACTTTTAAACCTTTCAACACCGTAACCGCCAAATATATCATATTTATATAAAATTAACGTCACTAATAAAACCATTTTTAAGTTATAAATATCATTAAATACATTTTTATAATTAATATGATTAACCTCATAAAGTCGTTTTTCAACCGAAACAAATTTGGGAAACTCGGGGGTTAAGTGCAGGGACTAAACTTGACATTTTGCAAACTTGGAATGGGTATAAATAGCCCCATTTTTCCAGCCCTAGCTCATTCACTTCTTCTTCATCTTCATCATCTTCTTCTTCACCATTTTCTTCATTCTAGCACCAAATCCGACCCGCTTGGTCTCGTTTTCGTCGTCTAGACTTCATCTACAACCTAGTCTACTCCATTCTTGCAGGTAGACGACCTTGGTTGTCCCTTTTCTTGCTTATTCACGGCTGTCCAAACTAGGGTTTCGGGTGTTCGGGTTCAACCCGAACACATGAGGTCGTGTGGGTGCGTGTGAGGTCTTTCCCGCGTGTGCTTCTTGTTTGTGTATGTATGTAGAGTGTTTCTGGAAGTCCTTGTTGTGTAAAACTCGTGCTCGGAGCAGCCGAAGGCTGCTCAGCCCCGTCAACAGTCGCGATTCTGCTGTCCAGGCGACTGGGTCTGTCATGCGATTGAGTCGTGCGACTGAGCCATGCGTCTGAGTCAATCGTGCGACTGAGTTGTGCGACTGGGTGTGTCGTGCGACTAAGTCGTGCGACTGTGTGTATGTGTGCGAATGAGTCATGCGTGCGAATGAATGTGTGCGATTGAGTCATGCGAGCGAATGAATGTGTGCGATTGAGTCAGGTGACCGAATGAATGTATGCGATTGTGCGTGTATCGCACGATTGGAGTCCAATCGCACGAATGAAGGTTCAATCATATGAATGAAGCTGATTCGCACGATTGAAGGTTGATTCATGCGTATGGAGGTTGAGTCGTGCGATTGGGTGTTGTGTGGTACGACTGAATGCCAGTCATACGAATGAAGGCTCAATCGTAAGAATGAAGCTGATTCGCACGATTGAGGGTTGATTCGTGCGAATGGATTGTTGAGTCGTGCGTCTGGTCCTGTCGTGCGACTGAAGTTGTTGTGTGTGATTTCCTTCGTATGCGTGGTGTATGTATGTCGTGTGATGTTGAGGTAACATTAACACGGTTGTCATTGCTTAGCCACGAAGATTAAAGTCAACTCTATAAAGCCCACAAATACTATTCAAAATCAAATCAATCTGACGTTTTACAAGTATCAACAACCGATTTGTAACTACTGATATACATCTAATACTTCTTTAATAACAATGAGACTTTTACTCAAATATCATCAGCAATGGCGACAATGTCTAGTGCTTGGATCCACATAAGATCTAGTACGTGTGTCTGTTTGTGTGTGTTACACGCGACCCAACCGATACAACCCGAACCGACCGAACAATATTATATGCTCCATTCATATCATTAATGCTTATCAATAACTGTCCATAAGTGTTTGACCGTTCATTTGCATACAACATTTGGATACATTGATCATACATACTTACCACTTAACAAGTGAGTTTCGTGGCCCCTTTTTACGCTTATACAATATTTCAATCATTTACAACTTGAGGGAAAAGTATGCTCACCCATTTTCAATGCTGTACAATTTACTTACAATTTACATACTTGTAATCAACGTGATACTGTTTTGCAAGTATTTATCTGATACATGCTTGGGACTGCTGTGTGGTTCTATCTTTGCAACTATTTAATTCCAGTGTGGGAACCGACGGATAGGTATTGGTAGTACTACTGGGTTGACACCCCCACCCTTGTTCGTTGGTATACTAGTTGGTACCATTAGTGGCCAGGAACGGGCCCTTGGGTGAATATATTCCGACAATATCTTTGTGTACGTCGCTAGGTTTGGTTACAAAGCTCATTGTCATGTGATTTTACTTCTTAATATAACTGTATTCATGGTATTCCATATCGTTTACTATATACAGCATCACTTACTTATTTATTACTTAAACCTGCGAGCTCACCAACAATTTTGTTGACCGTTTTGAGCATATCTTTTCAGGTGATCATGCAAATTGAGGAATCTAGGTGTGTTGCTTTAGTGGAGACCTTAGGATGCATTTTTGGGACTAAACATATTTGAAAAACAATCATTTTGAACAATGTTGTAGTCTGATTAAACAATTACAATCTTTTGATACTTGTTCCCGGGTTGTGGGAATTTACATTACAATTTCATCTTTATTTGGTCATGTGAATCATTTATCATGTTTATGCTTATGGCTATGTTGTCGGGTGTCGTCATGACACACTTGTCATCATTTATTATATTGCATCTCTATCGCTTACCATGTGTTATGACGATCCCGATCTCGTTACATCCCCGTGTTTCCACTTTTAGCGGGGGTGTGACATTGGAGGCCGAAAACCCGCGGTTGCAGTCGGGATGAACTGCATTCTGCATCAGCTAGGGCTAGGCGACCGACTGGAGTGCGATTGGAGGCCATACGGCCGATTGGCGTGCGACTAAGGTCCATGCGCACGATTGCCATGCGACTAAGGTCCATACGCATGATGGTCATGCGACTGAAGTTCATGACTGTGAGGCATGCGATTGAAGGATTGTGCGACCGAGGTTCATTCGCACGAAGGTGATGCGACTGAAGTCCATGCGCCTGGAGGCCATGCGACTGAGGTTCATTCTCATGAAAAGTATGCGACTGAAGCCCATACGCCTGAAGTCATGCGACTGAAGGCCACACGCATGAAAGCTATGCGACTGAGAGTCCATACGCATAGAGGTCCATTCGCCTGGTGCCCATTCGTCTAAGTGTCAGTCGCCTGGATGGCCATGCGGCTGGAGGGTGTCCATACACCCAAGTAGGGTTCATATGCCCGAAAGAACAACAATTCATTCTATGATTGTCGAGGGAAAGTGCAATTGTGGGTTTTGACTCGGGAAGTTTCCGGAGATTCGTGTAAGTTGACTTTCGAGGCCATAGATGTTAGGTTGGGGATGTGTTTGATGATGTTAGGTATGAGGTTATGTGTGATGCATAGTATGTATGGTGTGTGTTATGTACGTATGATGATGTCAGTATGGTGATGCTGAGTGTTTATGTGTGTGTGTGTGCGCTGCTATGTATGTCTATTTTCCCTTGGCTTGCGTGTTACGTTAATGAATTAATTGGAAGTATATGTAAGTTTAAAGTGAAAGATGATAAAAAGGGGAAACCTGAAAGAATGCATGCATAAATAAACGAGAGGAATGAACGTCTTGCAAGCATTTGATAACGGGACACGCCAATTATAAGGTGTTAGCCCAACGGTGTGCGGGTTCGCTACCCCGGGAGTATGCACATTGGGGTCCATCTTTGTGACCGACCATTTGTATAGAACCTCTACCGCTTACCCCGGTACTGCGACACATGCTCAGCTGTCCATTTATAGACTTCGGCCCAATAGCCATATAGTTTGGGGTGTAGCACATGGTATTGGTACGGAAGATATCAAATGCGCAAGTAAAGATGTAATAATGAACGAACGAATGAAGAAGATAATAATGATATTATCTATGTGTACGTATGATGTGTGATCATGCAAAAGTAACGAACGGTTTTAATGAAAGTAATGTATATTTTTCTAAAAAAAACTAGAACTCACTCAGCAACGCTAACTTTTATGTGTTTCCAGTTGGCAGGTAATGTTGCTGAGGATGGCACGGGGTGACTACTCAGCTTGTTTTGGATGGCATTTATATTTATAATGCTTTTGTATTGTAATAGAACAAATATTTTGTAATTAAACAACGATGTATTTTGTTGCAAAAGTTTTTATGATGAAATGATGTTTAATGTTTCCGCTGCAACGTTTTATGAACTATAAATGCAATTATATGTTTTATGTGAGATGAGAATCCAACTGTAAGCGTCCCGGAAACGGGGCCTTACAAGTTGGTATCAGAGCCAAAGTTTAAGTGAAATGGGTAAATTTTCAAAATAAACCTTAACTTAAACTAAGAATGGGACGGAAAAGGGAATGGGATGCCAATCTGAGTAGCTGCGAGCCATCAGGTATTTTCAAAATGTTAACCGGTATTATGTGCGCATGTTATATGGTTTATGTGTCGCTGGTAGATTTAGATACTGATGTAGTCAGGACAGGTAATGCTTGGGGTATGAAGAGTAAAGTAAGTGGCTAATCACAACTGGCCACTGTAATTAGGGACTTACTATACTTGACATAAACTGAGCTGTTCCTTGAATGATCGTGTTAGTGTTTGAATCTTTCAATGTGTTTAGAGGATGGCTGGTGGTAGATCTCCTAAGGTTTTGACATATGAAGGTTGTGGTGGATGTGGTGTTGTATAACGTGTCACGAGGAGCATGGCTAGGGCAGCTGAAATGGCACCCGAAGAGCCTGAAATCCATCACCGGGAAGGCGGTGATGATAATGCTAACCTGAGGACCGCAATGAAAGAGGCTGTGGTTGCGGGAGTTCAACAAGCGATGCAGACCATTCTGCCGTTTATGGTGACTGAGGTAATTAGGGCAGTGAAGGAGACGACCGTGATTGAAGTAAACAAGGAAGGTAGCAGCGATAATAATTGGAAAGGAAAGCGGGTTGAAAGTGAGGGTTTCATTCCGAATAACAAAGCTGTGAGGGTGGATGACCGACGTGTGGTCACATCCAATATGGAGGTGAAGAGATGTGGTAATTGCGGGAATAGACATACAGGAGAGTGTAGATGGGGATCAAATCTCTGCTTCAAGTGTGGGAGGCCCGGTCATGTGGCAAGAGAGTGTGGGGTGGTACGGTGCTATAACTGCAGTGGAAGGGGTCACATAAGCAGGGACTGCAAGGCACCAAGGACAGAGAGTTCTGGAGCAAGGAAGACGACCAGAACTGGAGGGCAGGGGGCGAGCGCAGAGCTTCCGTGATGACTTAGGAGAAGGCTAGTACGGACCCCGGTGTTGTGTCAGGTACGTTTCTAGTAAACCGAATTCTAACTTCGGTGTTAGTTGGTTTTGGTGCGAGTAAGAGTTTCATTTCTGCTGCCTTTTGTGCTAAGTTGCCCATTAGGAGTAGAAGTATTGATAAGCCCTTCGATGTAGAAACTGCCATAGGTAAGTCTACCAGGATTTGATGCGATAGATGGTCGCGACGTGGAATTAGAAGGTCATAAATTTTCAGTTAGACCATTCGTGGTGACCTTAGGCGGTTTCGATGTAGACCTAGGAATGAATTGGTTGGCGGAATACGAGGCGAACATTGTGTGTCGCAAGAAGATGATCCGATTGACAGCGCCTGACGGGAGTTCGGTGACGGTTTTTGGTGATCGGGTCACGGCGATCCCGAAGGTAATCTCAATGGCGGTGGCGGGAAAGTGTATGAGGCGTGGATGTAGTGCCTATTTGGCCTACGTAAAGGATGTGGATGCGCCGACACCGCAACTGTCCGATGTACCGGTTGTGTGTGACTTTCCAGATGTGTTTCTCGAAGACCTACCAGGAGTGTCACGAGACCGTGAGATTGAGTTTCAGATTGACTTGATACCAGGTGCCCAACCAGTAGCTAAGGCACCGTATCAGTTGGCTCCGGCTGAGATGAAAGAGTTGATGGAGTAATGGCAAGAGCCGGTTGATAAGGGGTTCATTAGACCGAGTATCTCTCCTTGAGGTGCTCCGGTCTTATTTGTGAAGAATAAAGACGGTAGTATGAGGATGTGTATAGACTACCGTGAGTCGAATAAGCTGACAGTGAAGAATCGGTACCCCTATCGAGAATTGATGATCTGTTTGATCAGCCCTAGGGTACCAGTTGGTTTCCAAGGATAGACCTTCGATCTGGATATCATCAGTCGAAGGTGAAGGAGCAGGATATTCCTAAAACAGCTCTTCGCACGCATTATGGACACTACGAGTTTCTCGTTATGTCTTTTGGTTTGACCAATGCGCCAGCTGCTTTTATGGATTGGATGAATCGAGTGTGTCGACCGATGTTAGATAAATCAGTGATTGGGTTTATGGAGGATATCCTGATTTATTCGAAGAGCGAGGGGGAGCATGTCGATCACATTCGAGAGGTGTTGGAGACGCTGAAAAGGAAGAAATTGTATGCCAAAGTTCTCCAAATGCGCATGCTGGTTGCGCGAGGTTCAGTTTTGAGTCAGGTAGCGAACCCCGACGGGATTATGGTGGAACCGGCAAGGGGGGAGGTAGTGATGCAATGGAAGTTTTCTAGGACGCCATCCGAGATTCGTAGCTTCTTGGGTTTGGCGGGCTACTACAGAAGATTCATTCAAGACTCCTCCAAGATCGCCTCCCCACTAACTAAGTTGACCCTGAAGGAGGTGAAACTTGTATGGGGGTCAAGCTCAAGAGAAGGCGTTCGATGAATTGAAGGCAAGACTGATTCAAGCTCCTGTTCTGTCATTACCCGATGGGAGTGAGGATCTGGTGTTTTATTATGATGCTTCCTAATCGGGGTTGGGGTGTGTGTTAAGGTAGAAGGAAAGGTTATAGCCTATGCACCCGACAGTTGAAGGTTCACGAGGTAGAAAGCCTAAAGATAGGCAGAAGTCGTATGCCGATAAGAGACGTTGACTGATTGAATTCCAGGTGGGTGATAGAGTTATGTTGGAAGCCTCACCTTGGAAAGGTATCATTCGGTTCAGAAAGCAGGGCAAGTTGAGCTCGAGGTACATAGGGCCTTTCCGAGTCATGGCTCGAGTAGGAGATGGGGGCCTATAGCTTGGAGTTACCAGAGGAACTAAGTGGGATTCACCCGATATTCCACGTATCTCATCTGATGAAATGTTTGGCGGACGAAGATATGGTTGTCCCACTGGATGATATCGAGGTAGATGAACGGCTCAACTATGTGGAGCAACCAGTGGCAATCATCAATTGAAAAGAGAAGAGGCTGAGGGATAGAGTGGTTCCACTTGTGCGCGTACAGTGGAAGCACAGAAAGGGATCTGAGCCTACGTGGGAGACTGGAGAAGAGATGAGACAGCATTGCCCACGGTCGTTCGAGTAATAACAGGTTTTGGGGACGAAACCTAAATAAGGAGGTGGACTTGTAACGCCCGGAAATTTTCTTTGAAGCCGACGAAAGAAGAAAAAGAAATAAAACCCAAAGTCGAGGGACCAAACTCGCCAACGAGAGAAACTCTACTTGACGGGAACGTTTGTGTGAGTTCTAGGACCCCTCTTTTACACGTTTTCAACTGATTTTGGGGCTGGAACACATCTGAAAACCCATTTTTGAGTTTTTGGGTGTAAACCCGTTTTTATGCATGTGTGTATGTGTATGATTCGTTTGAGGCTTGTTTTCTCGCTTGGTTATGCTTGAATGAGGTCCTGGTATGTTTCCCTAAGGTTTAGAATGGTTGATTTGAGCTTAAAAGAGGTTTGGAAGGGGTTGGAGGCCGAAAACCCTCGGCTGCAGTCGGGATGAACTGCATTCTGCATCAGCTAGGGCTAGGCGACCGACTGGAGTGCGATTGGAGGCCATACGGCCGATTGGCGTGCGACTGAGGTCCATGCGCATAATTGCCATGCGACTGAGGTCCATACGCATGATGGTCATGCGACTGAAGTTCATGTGCCTGTGAGGCATGCGATTGAAGGATTGTGCGACTGAGGTTCATTCGCACGAAGGTGATGCCACTGAAGTCCATGCGCCTGGAGGCCATGCGACTGAGGTTCATTCGCACGAAGAGTATGCGACTGAAGCCCATACGCCTGAAGTCATGCGACTGAAGGCCACACGCATGAAAGCTATGCGACTGAGAGTCCATACGCATAGAGGTCCATTCGCCTGGTGCCCATTCGCCTAAGTGTTCAGTCGCCTGGATGGCCATGCGGCTGGAGGGTGTTCATACACCCAAGTAGGGTTCATACGCCCGAAAGAACAACGGTTTATTCTATGACTGTCGAGGGAAAGTGCAATTGTGGGTTTTGACTCGGGAGGTTTCCGGAGATTCGTGTAAGTTGACTTTCGAGGTCATAGATGTTAGGTTGGGCATGTTGATGATGATGTTAGGTATGAGGTTGTGTGTGATGCATAGTATGTATGGTGTGTGTTATGTACGTATGATGATGTCTGTATGGTGATGCTGAGTGTTTATGTGTGTGTGTGCATTGCTATGTATGTCTATTTTCCCTTGGCTTACGTGTTACGTTAATGAATTAATTGGAAGTATTATGTAAGTTTAAAGTGAAAGATGATAAAAAGGGGAAACCTGAAAGAATGCATGCATAAATAAACGAGAGGAATGAACGTCTTGCAAGCATTTGATAACGGGACACGCCAATTATAAGGTGTTAGCCCAACGGTGTGCGGGTTCGCTACCCCGGGAGTATGCACATTGGGGTCCGTCTTTGTGACCGACCATTTGTATAGAACCTCTACCGCTTACCCCGGTACTGCGGCACATGCTCAGCTGTCCATTTATAGACTTCGGCCCAGTAGCTATATAGTTTGGGGTGTAGCACATGGTATTGGTACGGAGGATATCAAATGCGCAAGTAAAGATGTAATAATGAACGAACGAATGAAGAAGATAATAATGATATTATCTATGTGTACGTATGATGTGTGATCATGCAAAAGTAACGAACAGTTTTAATGAAAGTAAAGTATATTTTACTAAAAAAACTAGAACTCACTCAGCAACGCTGACTTTTATGTGTTTCCAGTTGGCAGGTAATGTTGCTGAGGATGGCACGGGGCGACTACTCAGCTTATTTTGGATGGCATCCATATTTATAATGCTTTTGTATTGTAATAGAACAAATATTTTGTAATTGAACAACGATGTATTTTGTTGCAAAAGTTTTTATGATAAAATGATGTTTAATGTTTCCGCTGCAACGTTTTATGAACTATAAATGCAATTATATGTTTTATGTGCGATGAGAATCCAACTGTAAGCGTCCCCGGAACGGGGCCTATTTAAATAAATTAAATTATTGAATCATACACTATCATTCTTAGTCTTAATTGATTTATATCATTTTTATTAAACCAATACATAAACGATTCATTATTTTATTTAATTATTTAAACCCCCAAATTCCAATTGAAACCCTAGTTCACGTCTCATTGTTAATCTTATTATCGAACTTAATCTTGGAATCTATACGTTTAGGCAACTTGTAAGAGAAATCATTGGAGCCTCGTTTAAATTCTTATCATCACCTTGTATATATCATGTGAGTTTTCCATGTGAGTTTTTCATGCCCCTTTTACTTTATTTTACACCTTTTGGGGTGAAACATGTTAACCTTATAAACTTACACTTGTAAACATCTTGATACTTGTAAATGCACATGCAATTCATCTTTATTTTTTGTCATGGTTATTTGTATTATTGTGAGTGTTATATGAGATACATTATATGTTGACAATCATTAACTATTGCTAGCCTGGCAACGTCATAGATCTTTGGGCTGACAAGCCTATTTGGTGCTAAAGCCGATGTATTGCCGGCTCCTGATGACGTATGCTTGTTCATCATGGGAACCAAGTACACTTAGCCAATCTTATAAACTTGTAATCAAGTCGAGGTTTGGTTGTAACTATATGTGTTCTATAAACTTGCTAACTCATAACCATTGACATGAATTGCTACTTGTAAATTTCTTTTTATATATATGTATGTTCAACCCATGGGAACTCACCAACTTTCAAAGTTGACCCTTTATTTTTAACATGTTTCAGGTTTACTACTTGAAGATCTCTTCGTGCTAATATAGGACTTGGACTTAGTTAATTGAAAGTCTTATGTTGTTATGTATATCTTGTTTGTGTTGTATTTACTTTAATTGTCTTGTAATGTCAATTAAAAATAATATTTAATATATTACAACTTATTTAGTTCCATGTGCTATGAACAATCGTTTCACATTCGTCCGCCCCGATGATTCCGCCGTCGGTCGGGGTGTGACACTTATGACCATTAGGTTAGTTGGAGGATCCACCTTAGTATGACCATTATAGGTAAGAAAGATGTATCTTCAGCAAATAGTTCTTTTTTAATAACACACTTTTTGATATAATTCAATTAATGTTATATGTATGCATTGATTAATTTTCTTATTATAAAAATTATGTCTTTTTACAAGAATCATTGGATGACATTACACTTCTAACAATTATGTTTTTATAGAAATTTATGGTTAACATTTCACTCTTTTTGATTATAATAGTTATGTCCTTTCCCCGTGTTGCTCTCTTAGTTGAAGGAGTGAGGGTTATTGTATAGTTCAATGGAGTTTGTGCAGTAATTAATCACGTTCACGAATCTTTTGTCACAATATTTTTCTTGTCCTTGCTTTATTTAAACCTGGTACTATAACAATATAGCATACAATGTATGAATAATGAATGGAGTAGTGTTATTATCTTTAGTTTTGCTATTAAATTCATGTGATTGTGAATTTGCTAGAGCAATAAAGTTTTACTAGGTTCGAATTATTATGTGCTTGTAACGATATAATATTATAAGTTTGCTTAATTGAGATGTTGATGATGTATGGGTGAAAGACTTCGGGAGCTGAATTACTTTTTGGTGGTTCATGTGGATTAAGAAAGCCCATGTAAGGTTAGAGATTATTGCTCTCAATTTATTAGGGCTATGTTTGCTCAGCATGTTGTCTCAATTTGACTAGCAATGTTTAGAGTTATGTAATTTGTAAGGTTGATTTACTATTTGAATAGCTTCATTTAACAATCTTTTGTTTCATACCGTAGGTCGTGGTTTCAAACTTCCAATCCTTGGTAAGTGTTTTTTTCTTCATTTTTGGCTCCTTCACTACATGCACAACTATGTGGTGTCCGCATTTAAAAATATATCTGCGATCTACGACTATACATACGTTAAAAAATTGCAAGCCGCAGCCAATGGCGGACCTACATAGAGATGTTTCTTTCTTTTATTTGTATTTCTTCTATTTCAATAACATATGATTACAAGACCATTGTTACTAGACTGAATTATGAATCATCATCCTAATGTCATACACAAAATGTGAATTTGAAAGTGAATGTTGTGACCCTAGTTACATTTCCAAGGTTGCAAACGTATCATAACTTAGCTAGTATCTAACTAGTCTTCTTCGTCTTGTTCCACTTGTATATTCTCCAACTTTTGCTTCTTTCTAGTCTTCAATTTCAAACCTTAGGCTACTAGAAAGTAGGAACACTTGTCAAAGTACCCAATTTCATGAAACAAAAATTCATTTGTACCTCATCTACTCAAAACTACCCAAATTAATAAGAACACAACCAAACTTCTCAAGTTTTACAACGGTCAAAAAGTGAGCAAAAGCATCATGTTGTAGTTATCAATTTTAAAACACTATTTGGGTTACGGATTTGCTAGCGGCAGTGTTACCAATCAAATTGAAATGCTCGAGGCCCCTTGCCGAGGGGGCCCGACTAGCCTTAAGGAACAAAAAATACGACAATAATCCAAAAGAACGAATTTACATACTCATAAAACCAAGTACCAATGGCATAATACAATCACCCACAAATTCACAAATCCATTTATTCCCAACAAATATCTCTCTACTAATAAAATACAACATCAAAACATGAACCGGTTGATTTATACCCAAACAACTGTACCGATTCACTCGCTTCAAAACGATCTATTCGGGTACGAAGAAGAGGAAGAAGATGGCGACGACTTGGCTTTTGCAAAATCCAAAAGGTCCTTAAACAAAGCATCTTCTGGTTTCTCTTTCTTGGGCGGGGTCGAAGAGTTAAGAGAAAGATTCTGAGTCTGACCCACCAAGCTGTCATAAGATGAACCCGACCCGCTGCTAGATTGTGAAGTGTGAGTCTGGTCAAAGAACTGGCGTCTCTCGCTGTGTTTAGCAGGTGGTGGTGGGATGGAGACCACAGGCGGTGCACTGTATTGACCCAAAGGTGAAGCGGCTATGGACTTGGGTTCGTCGTATGTGGGCTGATCAGTGAAAAGGGTTGCAGTCGGGTTTATGTAATCGTCTGATGGAGGGGGAGGGGAGGATGGCTTTGGTGGGTTTGTTGATGGTTTAGATGTGTATGTGTCACCGCTAAGATAGTCGACCATCATGCCTGAATCGGAACTAACAGGCTTCCTTGACACGGGTGGAGGGGGAAGAAGCGGGGCCGCACGTTGTGGTTCAGTTCTTGTAGCATTTTGGTTCCGGCTTTGTCCCCTGAAACAAGAAAGAACATGTTTTAGGTCTTTCGGTTCAAATTTTGATCCAGTGGCACCCACGATACAAAAAACAAATTGTGGTTTATAAGATTTCTCTGTTTGGATATTTGACCAAAGGCTAAACTATCTTTGACCTGTTACCCGATCCATCCCATTTTGCCATATTTACTTACTAATTCATGAATGAATGTCGAATGAAAAGAAAGGGAACTATATTTTTACCTGTGCGCTAGCTGACCAAAATCATCATCAGACTCATCATCCTCATGAGTTACATTCACAAGAGGAGCTACTGAATTTTCGTTTGCAGACGTCACGCTGGGCTGAGTAGGGCCCACACCCCTGGCAATATCATCATGGCGGCGAAGAACACGCATCAACGTATCATTCAAAGTCAACCCCTTGCCTAGAAGCTCTTCGTCTCTGATAAAAAGACAAAGAAAATCAAAATTCTGATGGTCAAATTTGCAAAAAGCAAAAAAATCAAACTTTTCATATAGTAGAGTAAGTTTGAACATAAGTTAAAGGTGCTTACGATGTAGTATTTACAAGGGTCATGACACGTTGTTGGTAAGAACGACATTGGTCAACAAGATCAACGATCAATTCTTCTTTTACCCCTTCCTTATTCTTAGGATCCAAAGCACAAAGCATGTCCATCAGCACATCTGCTATTCCTTCTGCACTCACGATTTCTGACAAGCTGCATCAAGCAACAATTTGTACGTAAACACACATGGCGAAAATAGTATAACTATAGCATCAACTATTAAATGTACAGGTGGCGATCTTGACCCATTTATATACAAATGGGTTCGGGTTAAAGTTTATATCTGTATGATCTAGTGTGCAAAATTGAAATAAAAAAATTTATTAAAACCAATCATGTCAAACGGGTCGAACATGTAAAATAGTTCTAGACTGTCTCAAATGTATTTTAAAGCATAAAGTCTCCTAATATACGCTATTCAAAATTGATTTTTTATAAATATAATGAGGTTTTTTGAATTATAATTTGACACACTAATTATTTATTTAAAATTGGATAAAGTGTTTCAGGACAACCTAACCGTACCTGAACCATATTAATAACTTACCGTTTTTGACTTTTGACTTCTGACTTGAACCAAAATACCAAATGTTTACCATAATTGTTTCAAGTCAACCCAAGCAGACCTAAACCATATTAATATATTACCCATATTGACTCGAATGTATTTCCAACTGTTACCAAACCGGACCAACAGGCCTATTTTGCCACCCCTAGGCTCTAATCAATACAATCATGGTAATATTTATAAGAACAATTCATGAGTGATGTCAAGAAGTGTTTGGCCCAATGACATTAGTCAACTTTATAGAAATACCTGAGTCCCGCAGCATCAGTTTGAAGGGATGCCTGAATAGCCGCTTCCTCATAAGGTGAAGTAGGGTGCACAACAGGGTGGGTTTGTGGTGGTGTAAATAGTGGGACACTGTTCTCTTCTTTCGGTGGAAAATCTACTCCTGCAGACTGTAAATTACTGAAGAATGTTAAAATAAATCTCCAAATATAGGCATCAATTATTCCAGTAATTGTTAGCATTACTAATCACCTTCAGTTCGTTGTATGCTTCGTAGTATTGGGGATACCTTCCCCCGCGTCCCCCCAAAGCTTCTTGCCAAGTGTCTATCAGGATAAGAATCTTTTCCCGTACATTTAAATCTGGCTGCAATTTCAGAATTGTCGGTTAATTTAGTAACAAAAGACATACTTAATGTAACTAGCCCGAAATATATCATGAAAACTGTCATATAGGGCACCTTTTTCTTTACAACTTTGACCATATCATGCAAAATGTCACGCTCAACAATCTGCTGAAATACGTGCTCTCCACAGTTTTTACTCAGAGTTTCCAATACCTAATTCAACGATTAACAAAAGAAGATTTTAATATAAAGTTGGTCCTTGTAGAATATAACAAAGTATGCTCAAATATATAAAGCATGAAAAAGTTGGCTCCTTATAGAAGAAGTAACAACTGGTAAGACACATTTAACAAAGCCCGCCAAAAATATATGAAACATGAATAACATCCACAAGGTGCAATGAAACACGTACGAAAAGAGCCAGGAGCTGTATTTTTGGATTTTTGTTCCCGAGCCTCTTCTTCAGTATTTTCAGAGCATCTTTTGCTTGCCTGCAAAATCAAGCACATGATCTCAGGATGAAGTTACTAAATCCACCATATCAAAAAAATCCTATAAATATTTAGAAGGAAAGATGAACAAATTCTTTTAATGCATGTAAATGTTAAAAAGTAATAACAAAGAAGTTCACCACCAAAATGATAATTATAATCAACTGAATATGTCACTTGATAGTAACATCCCATTAAGATCACTCAAACTTTTCTGTAACTCCACAAACCACTCAAGTTTCAATCATGTTTCATTGTTGGGGATGAAATGCTTATAAACTAAGTGACCCAAATGAAACAGTTATGAAACTTGGGTGCTATTTAGTGATCATTCTTTTCAAGTTCAACAAGAGGCCACGAAAAAGCAACCAAGTTCAATATGATTTCATTTAGGTTACTGAGATTAACCGCTTAAAAAAATATTCACAAAACCAGAAAAATATTGAAACTCGAGTAATTCTTGGAGCTAGAAATAATCATGAACTAGCAACCAAGTTTCAGTATTGTGCCACTAACATTTTTTACTTCAAAACCACGCAAGTTTCAATATTATTCCACCATTGGGAAACTATGCATAAATGGTTAAAACTAAGTGACCTAATGAAGCTTGAAAGCTACTTAGTGATTATTCATTTCAAGTTTAACAACAGATCGCTAAATAGTAACCAGGTTTCATAACTATTCTATTTAGATCGGTCGGTTTAATCAGATATAAAAATTCATGAAAATATAACCATCCTGAAAGCGAATCGGTTTTGAATGACACACAAGCTTTAAAGGTCAAATTAATTTCATTACTATTTCACAATCTTCTCCCAATAATCAAATTGTAAATTATGCCTCCCATATACAGATTTTCTAGTTCCCCGCATATATAGCTAACGTCGTGTAATTATGTGAAACCTTGACCCCTAATATACAGAACTCAAACAAAATTACCATAATACAAACAGATTGCAAACAAATTAGTTGTGATAATTGGAAAAGAAATTATACCCAGGATCCATATTAATTATATCACATAGCTCAATATTAATGGCCCAATCTGGACCGATCAGCATATCACTTGTTGCCCTTTCTGCACATGCTGCTGCATTATTATTACTACTGTTTGACATTCTTGATTTCTCTTCTTTCACCTGTAATCATCTCCAAGAGTTCATATAATCACATCACAAGTTAAAATTCAAGAAACCTAAACAAATTCACACCGATTCAATTAAAACTAGAAACCCTAAAAGCTTTGACAATATCCAAAAATCAGATAAGTTAGAACTACATAAAATCGATGCTGAGATCACATCCAAGAGTTCAAATGATCATATCACAAGTTAAAATTCAAGAAAACTAAACCAATTTCACACCGATTCAATTGAAATTTGAAACCCTAAAGGTTTTAAACACACCCAGATATCTGACTGACTAAAACTTCAAGAAATCGATGATATGATTCAAAAGAAGATAAACCCAGATGAAGGTTCGATCTTTATCGATGAAATTGAAGATCGGTTACAACACAAGTCGAAACAAGATCAAGAGTTGGAAGATTATGAATCTGAAGAGAAATTGGGAGGATCAAAGAATTGCTTACCCGTGAACGTTTGATGATGTAATGGATCGAATTAAGAAGACCAAAAAGCTTTTTTGTTGTGAGGATTTAGCAGAGGTCGATCGATGGAGAGAGGTGAATTTATCTTTGGTCTGTGTTTGGGTGCGGGTGATGTTGTTTGGGTCAACCTTTTATTCTAACAAGAAATACTCGGTTATACTTTTCTTTGAAAATCACTTTGAATTTATCATTTTCAAGTTTGGTTTTAGTTTGTAAGAAAATAAGGATTTCGTCCAACTTTTTACATAAACTTGTAACACTTTTAGGTATTAATTAATGGGTAGATGAAGAATGTCATAAGATAATAATATCTTAAGATTGTAAGAGGAAATTAAAAATGGTATAAGAAAAAAAACCATATAATAGTTTTGATGACTTGTACTAGTTATCATAGATAATCCGACTTTGAATAAAACTTACACCGAAACATGGATGATAATAAGCAAGTAGCAATGATGTATTCTGAATTTTATAAAACATCATATTTTAAATGTTATTAAGAAAACTGAAAAGAAAATTAAGAGTTGGGCACGTGTCAAAATCTAGTTGGACAAATGTAATTAAAAAATGGAGAAGTATATAGTTGAATTCCAATGTGAGGCCAAATCATTTAATAGAGATTTTTTTAAAGAGAAAATCATAGGTTCAAACCTAAAAATGATGTAAACTAATTTAAAGTAATTTAAAAATAAGAGTAAAATAAATATACATTTAAAGTAAAAGTATATTGTTTGAATGGCAAGTCGGCTTAACCTACGGTAGTTAAAAATGAATCTTTGACATCTAATAAAACAAAGTTTTTTTACCACTTGTCATTTTCTTAACACATGTTTTTGCCATTTTTTATTTTTCTAGACATCCACACATCAATTTTCTCTCCAAAAGAGTATTTACTTATACAAATATCTCTCGCTTATTAAAAATAAATTTATTAATTGCTATGTTTTTCTCTCTTATCTATTTGTTTAAAATTAAACTATTTTTTAAATAGATTTTATGAAAGAAATTAGAAATCACATCTTTTAATTAAAATCTAAACAATAAAAAACTAAAGTTTTATATAATATGAAATTTTCTAAAACACTAAACATTTTTAAACAAAATATTTTAAATCTTTTTGTTTTTAAAAAAAATATAAACATGTAAAATATTTTAAAACAGTCTTATTAAAATAACCAGAATAATTACAAACCAGATTTTTCTAAAAACAATATTTTTATAAAAAAAATTATAAAAAATCTTAAAACGAATGTTTAAAACTGAAACTACTCACATAAGAGAGTTAAAAAATGGTACAATTTTTTTATTTCTTGAACTATTACGTGTATATACTTTTAATTATATTTTACATTAAAATATTATACTGTAACTATTAATGCTTATTTTACATATATATTTTATATTAAAATTTAATTCGTTTATTTAATGAGTTTTTAGCTTATCTATCTATCTATAAAAAAAACTAAAATAAGCATTAAATAATTGTACACCTCATTATACTTACTTTTTCATTTCTCTATATTATTAATAATAATATTAAATAATAATAATATTCTTACTCATATCATTTTTAAATTAAAGAATGTATAATTTAATAAATTAAAAACCTATTTTTTTAATTAAACACACACTTTGTAAAAACAAAAATTTTATAATATACAGAATACAACAAAAAAAATTTAAAAAAAAATCATTTTTCTTAAATCAATGTATTTACAAATCACAACTTTTTTATATATCAAAAGTTTAAGAAAAATATATTATTGTTTATTTACTTCAGTACCTATTTATACGTAATTATAATCTTATTTTATCTTCAAGCATGATTTTATATAGTATAAATTTTTATTAATAATTATTTAATATTTTATTTATTCAATCTGTGTATTATACGGGGACTAATTTAGTGTTATAAATATAGGATAGTTATTTTATTTTTATTATTATACAAACTAAAGTAAAACTAAAAAGAAAAAATGAAACCACCGTTCTGTGCCTTCTTTCTAGTTAGTTTCCAAATATATTATCACGTAAACACACACACGAATGTTGTGGTATGTTCTTGTGACGAAGTTATCATCTAGCAGAATACAACTATGGTTGAACTCATAATTGTTTAGCATTAGTTACCACATATGATTGTTGAATTGACAAATGAAAAAGAAATGATGGAGAATGCGAAGCTAAGAAGTTTGAAATTTAGTTAGACAAGGTGTTGATGGTAATAAAATGCAAAATTCGAGAAACAAAGCTTTATTTCCACCACATCAACCCCAAGCGAACAAGATTTCTTACCAAAAAATTCGAGCAATAACGGTTTTCGTTGCTTTTCACACGTCAATGTATGAACAAACCCCATCATCGTTATGGTGAACTTTTAGCTAGAAAACACGAACAAACTAAAGTTCATCAAGTTAAGTAACATGCTGATCACTTTGACCAATATTTTCTAAATAAATGATTGACATCATTGAATGGTTCTTAACTGGTTTATCGCGAAGATTGATAGGTTTAGCATCTTAGAATCAACGACTCGCTTTAATCGACGACCAGTTATTCATTTGTAGTTAAGTCTTTTTTGTTTGTTCTTTACATAAATGATAAGTGTTGGATCTAATATGGCCCAAGTATCAACATAAATGCATTGCTAATAAAGTTAATTAATTAGGGTCACACAATGAATAACACAATAAGTAAACATGTTGGTTTTAGACGCGTAGGTGAGTCTAATATGGAGTTATAATAATAGTTATCTTCATTGTTCATAAATTAAACAATCAAGGTAAACTTTATTGGGATGTTTATTTGTTAAATAGTTGATAACTTATATAACTGGGTTGTATAACTCATTATTATTATCTAGAAATAATAATCATATATACATATACGTGTATATGTGTGTCGACATGTGTATGTATAAGGTGGGTTTAAATCAAATGGATTTGTTTTAACTAGATTAATCTGCTAATAACCATCCAATAAATCCTTATGGGCTAAAATAAGTTTAAGGATTTACATCAGTTTGTTTGGGCATAAGAAAAATGATCATTAGGGTTTCTTTATATGATTATAGATAGAAGCTAAGGGTTTAAAAATTGGACCTGACAAATCAATTGTGATTGTAATCTCTCATTTTTCTTTTTTTTATCGACCTTTGTCACCCAACCCACTTTGGTCGTCTTCGGAGTCATTGCCACAGAGTTGCTACCGACTCTCTTACTCGCTGCCACACCACTGTCAACCGCTGATCACGGTCGTGCTTCCGTGTGCGGTTGATTTTGATCGGTTCAAATAACAAACTTGCTTTGTTCATTCATGTTTGGAGCTTTTTGGTTGGAACAAGGGATAAACACGATAGAGATCGTGTGTTTTAATTCGCGAGGATGTTGAACTAGCAACCAGATTGTGTCATCATACCATTAACATTCTAGTATTGACCGTGACAAACTTTTAAGGTATGTTTTGCTCCTCAGTTTCTATGCTTTTATTCTACAATTTTTCTTTTTTGATTTGTTCAGTCCTGGAATGAAATTCTCATCTTGATTTTGATTAAGGTTTCCATCGTGTTTTAAGTTGTAAAACCTACATGACAATCCCAACAATAACATGGTCATTTCAAATCATTTGATGCTCATTTTGATATTAGTCTAGGTTAGAGACTATACACATTATAAAATATAGTCATACTACGAGACTCTTTTTATATTTATTATTTCATTTCATGTCAATACGTGGTAAATGTCAGTCCAAGGTATTCAGATATATTACTATTATTTTATGGGCATAAATCACCATTATTAGCTCAAGAAGATTAGCAATGAATGTAGAGAGCACGAGAGCGCACCACGATTAATATATTAGCACATTATGAGTAACAACCAAAATTACCATCATTGTGCAATAAACGTGAGTGGTTTTCCTTTTAAATTCTAAACAGAAGTTAATGTTAGACTCCAAGTATGTTAGAAAATGACAAATGTAGATCTCAAACATGTAAATTATTAAAATTAAACCCTAAAGTGTTACTTTAACAAAAGGACTATTTAAGTAACTTACTTTAAATAATATAACCTTTAATTAAATTTGATATATTAATTGTATCGACAAATAAACAAAAGGTATAATGAAATCACCTTATCGCACCTCAAATTTGTTTGTTTTTCGTCTTTAGTTTTAAAGTTCGTTGATTTAATCTATAACATTACATTCTTTATTGAGGTAATGTATTTTTATTATAGTAAAAGAGATGATTTATAGATTTAGAGTTAAAGGAGTATTGCTTTGAGTTATGTTAGTTAACTCTCTTCAATGGCTAGCCCAAGTTTCATGAAAAGTACACATGAAAAAATGTGTGACAAAGTTCAATGCCTAGGGCATAGATACATAATATACCATCAATGAATAATAAAGGAAAAGCGTATACAAAGAGGATAACAATACAAACATGAATACGATGTAGAACATAAGAAATCGATATAATAGCTTAGGGCATAGATACATAATATATCTAGGGCATAGATACATAATATATCTATGAAAATAACCCTCGATTTGAATATAATAAGTAATCCTTGGAACATAGCTATTTATTAAATATGCAATGGGGCGTACAAAATGCCATCTACCTGAAATCATATATATTATAAGATCGACCGTACGCATTCTAATAAAAATAATGGTTTTTAAATGTAAGAGCATATATAAATGTTGTTAGCTCATATATAGCCACACCTGTGAAATATACTCCTAATTTTAATGACAACAAAAATACAAACATGTGATACAAATGAAAAAAATATAAATATTCACATCAAACATCATACAATCATTATTTAATGATGTCCCAAAAATTAATCATTAAATTAAATCAATCTAAAGAACTTGAAAACACAAGCCACAAGATCAGTGAACGGCATCGATAGCGCCAAGCACTAAAAAGATTTGAAAGGCTACATTTTTATAAAACATATAAATTAAAAGAATATATGATAAACTAAAGTACTAAACCAAAGTTTTATTTTTAGTATTTATAAAAGACTGTCTCAACAAGAACATGAATATAAAACCAAAAGTTACAAATACCACTAGAACAAATTTTATAGAAAAGGAATTTTAACAATCTTTATTATCCAAATTTGGTGTTACATTATGGAACGGTATTGTTTTGTTTTGACATTTAAATATGGAAATGAGAAACTTGGACTTGCAAAGAAAATAAAAGATGCTAAAGTTATAACCAATAATAATTTTGATGACGAATGAATTTCTAGAAAAATAATTGGAGCAATGGTTGGTCGTTGACATACGTCGGTGATGTGCTTATCCTTTGACATTGGCCGGCATAACCCATACCATACGTAATACTCGTTGACCTTGACTTCAACTACTCGTTCTTAACCTCGGTTAGGTTGTATACACTCTTTTTTTCTTCTTTTTTTTTTTGGTTTTAACGGCCAACGAAAAGATTTTATTATAAGATGGATACTAGCATGTAGTTAGATAAAAAAAATACATTCATTAGTTATAAGTAACATTAGGTACCAGAAAGTACACCATTCATCTCAAGTCATCAAATTTGCTTCGGCCTAGCTCTTTTTTTAACAAAAAAAAAAAAAAAACCAGTGACCTTTATGTTTTATATACTTTTTCTGTAAAAAACATGTTTTTGATTAATTAAAAAGCATATCATTCCGAGCATTCCATAAAACCCATGTAGGCGTGAGAATGACCAATTGGATTGTTTCTTTCTTCTTCTCTCTCTCTCTCTCTCTCTCTCTCTCTCTCTCTCTCTCTCTCTCTCTCTCTCTCTCTCCCAATACATGGGTATATGAATGAATTTATAGCAAGCCTCACATACTAAACACAAATCATGAATGGAATATTGCACCACCTCAATATGTGACCCATATTGCTCGAGCCAAACGACATTCAACGAAGATGTGTTATGTTGTTTCGACATGGTCCCATACATAATGTAGGTGCAATTTGTTTTTTCAAATATAAAATGTCTGCAGTCAGCGTACCACATCTGCAGACATGTAGAAGAAGAGGTGGATCAAATAACTACAATTTGCAAGAAGAAAACTGTTTTTTTCACGTCTGTAAACTGCTAAAATAAACTGTTGGTAGTGTACGGCGGTGTTGGACGGTGGACGGTGGATGGTGGTGGTGATGGTAGACGGTGGGTGGTGGTGGACGATGGGTGGTGGTGGACGGTGGGTGGTGGTGAACGGTGGATGGTGGTGGTGGACGGTGGGTGGTGGTGGACGGTGGATGGTGGTGGACGATGGGTGGTGGTGGACGATGGGTGGTGGTGGACGGTAGGTGGTAGTGGACGATGGGTGGTGGTGGACGGTAGGTGGTAGTGGACGATGGGTGGTGGTGGACGGTGGATGGTGATGGTGGTGGGTGGCGGTAGACGGTGGTGGTGGTGGGTGGTGGTGGAGGTGGTGGTGGACGACTGTACGGTGGTGATGGTGATTCTGGTGGTGGAGGTAGACGACTGGGCAATGGGTGGTGGTGGAGGTGGACGGTGGGTGGTGGTGGTGGACGGTGAATGGTGGTGATGGTGGATGGTGGTCGTGGACGGCGGTGGTGGGTGGTGGTGTTTAACACTCTAAAGACCTTAGAAGATCTTAAAAGTGGTTGGGCCAAATCTATACCAAGAAAAGCTCGCACATACATTTTTAATAAAACGTTTTCGAAAAAACAAATAGTCTGTAAATGGTAACGTCTATGCGTGGTCTGTGTTGCGCAGACCTTTTTAAAAAACAAACACCACCATAGTTAATAGACCCGATATCAATGTTTCGTGTTGGCTAGAGATTTCAAAGGTCGGAATCCTTTCCATTTCCAATCTTCATGCTAGAGAGGTAACTTTTTTCGGGACCCAATTGTCCAAGCAAAAGTAAACATGGGAACCTTAATATTTAGTTTTTGGATTTCTTGTTTGAGACTTGCAGCGGAAAAAAAACCAAAGCCATCTAGTATTATGACCATCTATGCTCATGTAGATACAATGAAACCAATGATAACATGGACGTTAACTCATACAATCATTGGTTTCCTTATAAGATGTATGGGCCAATTATATTCTATAATATGAAAAAAGCAAAGATGATAAACAGTTTTTTCAGGGGTATTTTGGGTTTTCGGTCGGTGCCTCAGCTATTGCACCTACTCCTTCAAAGTTCTTTCTGCACCTCCTGTCCATTATGGTTTACCAAGATATGATCGGAGATGGCGGTGTGGTGTCGATCCGGTTGTTTTAGAGAGATAGAAAGGGCGTGGGAAGGAACGACAGTTTGGCCAGCTGTTGTGTAGAGAGATAGAGAGAGAAGGGAGGTCTCAATTGTGCCAAGCCATCAATTTTGGGGGGTTTCGCCGTGGTTTTGCCCATCGCCGCTTTTCCACCCATTTTGGCCATCGTTTTCCTTTTTTGACCGGAATTAGTTTCTAGAGAGAGGTGCGATTATGGTGGTGGCTTTGCAGTGGTGGCTCTGTGGTATTGTCGGGGGTTGTCGCCAGCGGCCTGCTCCCTTCGCGACTGTGGTACTGTCGTTCGTCTCTCTCTTTCTCCTTTTCTTTGATTCCTACCGTGTTCCACCCTACTAGCTAGGGTTATGGGGGGTTGCCGTTGTGTGAGAGGGTTTGCTTCTTGGTTGTCCGCTTCCGGCATGGCGACCTTGCTTCTTTGATACCTCAGTGGTGCTTCTCTGATTCGACATGCAAGCCTATCGGCCACCAGTTGCAATCGATGAGGGTCGTTAAGGCTCCGATTAGGCCCGTGTTTGTTGGCGGGTGCTCTTTTAAAACACACAAGTGAGCTATGTTTGCTTTCTAATGGTGTACTTTAGAAGCAATTGTGCGTATGGTTGTCTGTTGTTGATTAATTGCTCGATGACGATGGCCCTAGCCACAAGGATATATGAGTATGTGACTGTAAATCAACAACGATTGCCTGATTTAGTTGGATTTGGTTAAGGACGTGATGCTAAGGAAGGAAGGTTTTCGTTATTTGGTCATGGCATTCTTCTAAGATGTAGCCATAGCGATGTCTCCTTTCTAAGTCTCCGTGCACTCTAACTGACTGTTATTGATTGTCTGTGTTGGTGTTGCTATCATGTTGATCATGTTAGTCTGTTTGTATGCATTCTTGGTTCTATGCGGGTAATGTTAGGCTGTTATGTTGACCATGTTAGGTTTTTGGCTTGGTGATGGTGTGCATCTTATATTTATTTTTGTTTCAAATGTAGGCGATGATGATAAAATTATGAATTTGGTGTTTATTGTGTTGGCGTGGTAAACGGTCGTTTTTAGCCATAGTAAACAGTCAATTCTGAGCCTTCAAAAATGTTAGAAGAGATTTAATCCCACCGCAATAAACAATCTAGTATGACCGTTGGATATTACCGACAAATCTATCTGAACAAAGAATACCGATAGAATGTTCGTTGATGATGCTTGTTTGTTTGATAGTGCAAGTTTAAACGATTACTTACTAGCTAAGCTCTAACTTTAGACATAAAACTTAAATTGTTTTAGACATTTTTTTGTAAATGGATTTAATAGTTGACCAACTATAATATCCATCAAACAAGTTAGGAGGTGTGAATTGCATACTTGTTTGAGTTTATAATGATCTTGAGTATTAGAACCTTATAATTTCTTAAGGGTGAAGCCCCTAAGCAATGAGGGTTACAGAGGGGCAACACCCCTTTAGTGGGGGTATGGGGGCAGCAACCCTAAGAGCAGGCCCAAGGGGTAGAGCCCCTGGATAGGGTCGAGCTAACCAGATGGAAAACGAATTAAACTCTTTTCATAATCCCCTCTTTTGGTAAAATAGTTTCATTAAAACTGTATTAAAATTTGATTCCTCCAAAATTTCATGTGATATCCTGGGTGAAAATGACGCAATTTCAAGCACAATCCAAATCAAGAGTATAACTGCCAAATGGAAGTTTCTAGCAATTCCCACGCTACAAAAACGAATTGAACTATTTTGGTCATCCCCTTTGATTTTTCTTCTTTTGGTTGACAAAACACACAATATTAATACTTTAATCTTGATAAACATCTGAATTGTATATGATTGGAAAATTCAAGTGAAACACTAAATAATTTCGACCTAAAAATATACACACGACTGTCATATTATCCAGTTTGTTGATATCAAATTTTCTACAAAATGAAAAAAAAACTTAAGCACGTTTTCAATTAAACAAACCAAACTTTAACTTAAAAAAGGGTAAATAGTTTATGTTAAAATATGCGTATATTACATGTCTAACGTAATTGTATTGTTTTCTAATTATCGGTGTTTTATGTTCATTGTCATAGTGGGCGGTTTATTTGTTGACTTGGGCTGCTGGTGTTTGCATCATGGGCTTGCCTAGGTACGGGCTCTAAAGCAACTCTTGTATAAGAAGAAGGAAAGAGTCATTAGATAGAAGAGAGCAAGTTGACAAGTTCAAAAATATGGTCTTCATCTTCTCTAGGCACATTGTCATCAATAAAATGGATCTAGAATGTTAAAAACAAAAAAAAAGAATTTTATTTGTTCAAAGTTGATGTGAAAAAGGCTTTTGACAATACTAATTGGAAGTTTATTAACAAGAAATTTGAAACAAATTAAATTTTGCATGACAACTTCAAGCACTTTATAGTCTTTTGGCAGTGACTGATTTGGTTGATAAACCAGGCATTGGGATGGTGAGGAATTAATGCATTATGAAGTTGATTTGGGTTATATTGTTGAATTACGCGTTGAAATAAGTTTGTTGTAAGAAAAGTTAATATTCTGGTGTGGCCTGTTATTTTGGTTGTCTTCTTATGTGTTTAACTATTGTATAAAAAGGTATTATTGTTCCTTCTTTACAATGTTTATGTTGTGAAAAAAGGTGGAATCAAAGAGTCAGCATTGATATGGTGACATAGCAAAATGAATGTAGAAAGCCATATCAATATGGACATGTTTAAATCTTACAATATCAAAACTCTAATGGACTTGCTAGTATAAATGGACTCTAGCATGAATTTAAAGGTTAGAAAAAGGTGTTGGAAGCTGTTTCAAGGCTTGATGGGTGTTATAGCGGTTCAAGAATGACTCCATTTTCTTGAGTAGTATCAACAAGGAAGACATATTTTTATTCCATTGTAAGTTATTCAATTTTGTGATTATTTAAATATTTACTAAATAGGGCCATAGTTCTTGTTAACGGACAACCAACAATACAATTGTAAATAAGGAGAATAGTTACGCGCGGAAACCCGCCATCTGTGTTTTTATAGATTATTACAATAGGCTCAACGTCATAATGAAAGCGACATTAGAATGTAACATTTTTGAGGTATTTCTCTTCAATACAATGACAGCTTAATCTCACTATATGCATGTGGATGATGTAACTTTTAATTGTGATTGGTTGTTCAATAACATGCTTAATCATACTTGTATGATGTTTCCGTTAGATGTTGGATATCCAATCATACTTGGTAATTACAAAGTTGCTAACAAGGTATGATTCAAAAAGTTATACTTTAGGCAATAAACGAAAGATAATATATAAATGACAAATATTATGTCATGAAATGTGGATTTTTAATTCAGTGATTAATTATTTAGTAAAATAATTAATTTGGTAAGATTATTATTTATTTGATAAATGGTAAAGCACCGGAGTTGAATTGTAATTAATTGTTAATTACAATACTAGTTTATAAATTATATATTTAATTGTTATACATATAATATGAATTATTTATTAGATAAATAATAAAACGGTTTCTATATTTATTAGATATATATAATAGATAATATATATATATATGTATATATATATAAAATTAAAATAAATATATGTATTATTAAATTAGAATAATAGGTTTTTTACTTTATTCAAACTTGGATTCCAAGTTTGCAAGTCACTATAGATAGAAAACTAAACTAATCAACAGCTAATAGAAAATTAAGTTGCAAAACCCTAGCAACCACCCCTTTCATTGTAGATTAAATCTACGCCGGCTACCCTTCTTCGCCGGTCACCTTATCGCTGCCGGCCAAGTGATTGCCATAATCTCATGCCTCCAGTCGTCGTTTCATGCCTAATTCGATTGAACTTTTTTATTTCGGGTTTTCATGATTTGTTTACTAGCCAACGTTTGTTGATACCATCGTGTCTAATCTTTGGAAGATTTGTCAAAGGTACAAACTTTAATTGTTTAAGGTTTCAGTTTTATTTATTTCATCGATATAATTGGACCTTGGGGGACAAGTCTAATCCTGCACATGCACGCAATTCCACTATTAGTTTTTAACAAACGTTGCTAAAAATTAAAACTTTTTATTTCAAAAACAGTATACATATTTTTAGTGTTTTCCCTATTGTGTAGGGTCCTATGGTTAATCTTTAAAAGAGTAGGGCACATGGTGTGGGTTTGGATGACGTGATGTAAAATGATCGCTAATATAATGAATTGTGATCCATGTATTATTCCATTCATTTTGTTGCACTTGCCTATTATAATTGATACGGATTTGACAACAAATTGGGTCCTCTTAGTCGATAGAGTTAGAGTAGGACTGTTCAAATATTTTCGAAACTTATAGCTCGCTTGAAAATGTCTTGAAGAAGCTTACGTGACAATTGCTTATTTACAAACCAAGCTAGCTCTACTCAAGACGTAAAACCAAGCTAGCTTGGTTTGGCTCGTTCATACTCAAGTCGGATTGATTTTGGCTTGAATTGTTTATTTTTAATTATGTATATGTACATATATAATTGTCTATGAGTGATGAATGCTTTTGGTTAGTCTTCTCATCACTTTACAATAGTAGTTATATATATATATATATATATATATATATATATATATATATATATATATATATATATATATATATATATATATATATATATATATATATATATATATATATATATATATATATATATATATATATATGTATATATTCTAACTTATACCCTAATTCTAGCTATAATACCCAATATATTATGTCATCCACTTGTAAAAACTGAGTCTACAATTTTCAAATAACTCGTGCTTGAAATAACAAGAAAGATAGCTTGAATTTAACGATATTGTATAAACCACGCTAAGCTCAAATACAGCTCGCCTGCAAACCAAGTCGAACCAGACCCTAATTCCATTGGGCTTAGCTAATGAACAGTCCTAAGTTAGAAAAAAGTTAAATTAGAAGTTAGAAAGAAGTTAAATTAGAAGGCTAAGAATTTTTCATTTGGTGGGGACTTGCACTTGTCAAATGTGGGAGCATTAATTACTATGTATTGATGTCTAAAACTCCAAATAAATAAACATAAATTCAAGGAAGACGTAGGAAAAACATCTTATGAGGTGGGGTCGATGGTTGAGAGTAAAAACCTATGAAATTTGTGCATATGTGGCTTTAAAGTTTTGGTTTGATAAATGGTTTGGTAACCTTAACTTTAACTTTAAGTTTGTTTATCATATTCTTCAATTTAGGTGTAGAAACTATTCATAATATAATATAAATAAATAAACACTTTTATGTTCATATTTCAATACAACAATCGAAAGAAAAACGATAAATACATTATAATTAGAAATGAAGTATGAAATATAAGAAGTATAAGATGATGCAGAATTAAATGGTTGAGGATTCAAGTTAGACTCAAGAAATTTGAGTCCTCTAAAAAAACTCATTTGTTTCTCATGGTATAACAAACTAAACAAATTGTACTATTAGGATAGACAAGAAAACCCAAATTGTACCTCATAAAAATATAGTCGGATATCAAGAATGAATAAGAGGATATTAAGAATGAAAGAGAAAGTAAAAAAAGAGTTTTTGTTTTGTTCTGTTTGTTTGTTAACAACTACTCATCTTTGTATTTGTATTGAAGCATGAGTCCAAACTTCTCCTCTTAGTTAAAAAGAAAAATTAAATTGCTTTAATATCTTCAAAGTGAATTTAATTGGTTTAATGATTGGAAAGAAGAATTCAAAATATTATGGTTCAATTTATAAAAATAAACTGCCAGCTCCACTAGTGATATAGATCCTCTGATGTCATTGCAGAAGAGAAACTTATCATCGTCTGATGGGCAACATTGATCGTAGGGACCCATGAGCGGAGGAATCTCAAAATCTCTAATCAGAGGAAAGATCCATTGCTCGAGTAGCATAAGAAGATCCCAAAATATCATAAGATAATCTATTCCCTTGCACCAGATGATCATCTAAGGGCCACATCCTCTGCAACTCTCAAGAGGCTCAAGGATATACGAGTACGTGAAGTGCAAAGTGCGCCACATTACGCCCATAGACCACGTCGCGAGCGCACATCTGCAAGTAAAGGTGCTTCGCACCCTTGTGGTCCCCACTTGTGAGTCTTACTAAATGAATTTTTTTCTTAAGGAATGCTCATTCTTACATACCATTTTAAGTTTTGTCGCTCCTTCTACATAGGACAAGGTACCACCCATTAAATAATTTTAATGAGTTTTGACAGCTTTGTTTATTTTAAACATTCATATTATTTTAACTCTGTATGGACGTGGTTTAGTTTGTTGTGATCATATAACGTATCAACACATTCATAATAAACTATATATTAACAACAATAGTTATATTTATTTATGTTCAAAGTTAGGAAAAACTTATTTTCTTATTTTGTTATAAACTCATTATTAATATTTTTTCCACCAATCCCACCTATGAATGTAGATCGATCCATACATACAAGTTCTTAGTTGCAATTCAATGGTTGAGTGTTGCACAATAGATAGGTGTAACTTTTGAACCCTATTTTGTGAAACATACTTAGTCTCCTAATGGCTAATAGACGTGATGTCCTTGAACTTCACAACGTTTACATAGATTTTAATACACTTCAGATAACATCAGGGACGATAAAAGAGGTTGTTGCTGGAAGATATAATGCTTAATTGCTTAAATGCTTTAATTGGAGGTAGAGAAAATGGAAGCTCCAAGCTGCCAAAAATATATGAATACCACTTCACATATGGTTAGTGTGGTTCAAGATTTTAAGTGGATAAAATAGGTTTCCTCTAATGTAACAAGCTTCACTTGAAGACTTTTACAAGATAGAATCTCAAACATCGTCCAATTTCATTGTTAGGGTATTTGGCCTTAGATTTTTTTTTAAAAATGGTATATTTTGAAGAAAAAAAAGTGAAAATGGTTACTTGACCATAATAATATGGTTAATGGTAATACCGCCCTTCCGAAGAGCAGTTTCTTCACAATCTCAAATTTTCAATAATTGGGTTGTCAGTCAATGTCAGAAACAGCTTTTGGCAGGAGCGGTTTCAGTAACTACGTTACCATCTCCGTCTAGTCTGTTTACCACCGTTACCATCTCCGCGTGCTCTGTTTATCATCGTTTCTTGCTTTAATAAAAGAAGAAACTGCTCCTGGTTTCTCACCCATTAAAGCTAATTAAGAAACCGCTCCTGGCAGGAACTGCTTCTCCCTCAACCAAATATAAATTGAGAGTAGTAGTTTCTTACCTATCAAGGCTTCTCTTTACCGCTTCTTCTCAAACAATTAAAAACAAAAAACTACTCCTGGATATTGTTCATTTTTTGGTAGCTCTTGAATATTAACTGCAATAAGCTATTTTTGGACAGGTGAGTCTAATGGCTTTTCCGTGTTCTTTTTAAGAATGAGGATTTATGGCTCTTGAACAAAATATATATAACACATTTGCATTCTTTATGTATGTATATATAGGGCAAAAGGAATATTTTTAATTTATATAATATATAATATTAATTTAAAGTAGTTTCTTGTTTTAATTTGATTGAGAAGAAACAAAAGAGATCAACTTTAATAGGTGAGAAACTGCTCCACCCAGGAGAAGTTTCTTGTTTTATTTGGTTGAGTGAGAAGTAGCTCCTGCCAGGAGTGGTTTCTTTATTAGTTTTAATGGGTGAGAAAATTTCTCTTTGCAAGAGCAGTTTCTCGTTTTATTAAAAACGGTGGTAAACAGAACAGACGAAGATGGTAACGGAGTTACTGAAATCGCTCCTTCCAATAGCTGTTTCATACATTGACTGACAACCTAGTTATTAGGAGTTTGATATTATGTAGACATTGCTCTTGGGAAGTGCGGTATTACCATTAACCATATTATTTTGGTCAAATAACTATTTTCCACTTTTTTCTTCAAAATATACCATTTTGAAAAAAAAATCTTTAGCCTTAACTCAGTTGTTTGTTCTTTTGCTCAAAAGAAACAAAATCTGTTAAGAGCATATTTCTTTTTGGTACACTTTTATCAAGGGGGTATGGTATATTTGATTTAAGAGTAAATTACATTTTTCGTCCTTTACGTTTGTAATAAATTTCAGGTATCGTTCTTAAACTAAGCAAATTACAGTAACATCTTTTACATTTAAAAAAGCTTGCACATTTTGTCATTTCCTCTAACGGACGTTAAATTTGTCTAACGGACGTTAAATTTGTCCGTTAAATGATATCATGTGCCCCTCATGTGAGGGCAAAATGGTCTTTTTGTACCCTTAAATAAAAATAAGAGTAAATTACTATTTTGGCCCCTGGGGTTAGGTCCATTTAACCCTATCAGCCCAAAAAAAATCTTTTGACATATCAATCCCTAACGTTTCTTTTCTTAACTGTCTTGGCTCCTGACACTAACTGTGTTAACTTTTTTCAGTTAAGTGTAAGGGTATTTTGGTCATTTTTAACTTAAGGACTGTTTATGTAAATTTTAAAGTTTTAGGGTTACTTATGCACAATTTTAAAATTACAAATACAGCCACCACACACACCACCACCACCACCCACAACCACCACCACCCACCCACCACCTAAAACAACCACCACCACCACCTAAAACAACCACAACTAGATGGCATCAATCATAACACAAGTGGTGTGTAAATCTAATAACCCTACTTGGCAAACTAATAACCATGAGAGCTGACCTCATATCCTCAGTCGGATTTACCATGAACCACCACCACTGCCGCCGCCTTAGATACCCTAGATGTAGATCCGTTGGGGTTACGGAGGGAACGCCTTTGGTCGTGGATTTCGTCGTGCATAATTTCCGCTGCTTTTGGTGACCCACTCGAACACCTCTTGGGGTCACGAAGGGGTTGCCGACAGTGGGGATTCGCCAGTGACTAGCGGTGGGAGTCGATGAGAACAAATGTTTTTGTTTTCCAACAATTATGGTGATTGTAGATGCCAGTCGCTTGTTGTGGCGGCGATGGTGGACCATTGCACATCCGAGATGGTTGTAGGGTGAAACGAGGCGGTGGTGGAGGAGGTGATGCTTATGGTGGATGAAGATAATAGTAGCATGAAGAAATATGATGAAGAAACTGATTGTTGGCATGTGGTGATTGAAGGGTTGGAACTTCTGAAAGAGGTGGAGGAGATGGAAGCCGACGGTGGAAAAATTGGTGTTGTTGCGGGTGGAGGTGGGCGTATCACGGTGGTGGATGTGGTGGCGGTGCCAAATCCCTAAACTAATAAAAGATGTAGATCTGTTAGGTGGTGGTTGTTTTAGGTGGTGGGTGGTGATTGTGTTAGGTGGTGGTGTGATGGTTGTATTGTGATTTTAAAAATGTGTATAAATAACCTTAAAGATTTAAAAATTACATAAACGGTACTTAAGATGAAAATGACCAAAATGCCCTTACACTTAACAGAAAAAAGTTAACAGAGTTAGTGTTAGGGTCCAAAACAGTTAAGAAACAAAACGTTAGGGGTTGATATGTCAAAAGATTCCTTTTGGGGCTGATAGGGTTAAATGCCCCTAACCCCAGGGGCCAAAATAGTAATTTACTCTAAAAATAATATATATATATATATATATATATATATATATATATATATATACATATATATACATATATATACACACACACAAAACCACCACCTCACAAAACCAAAACCACCATCACCTCTGCCATAATCAAAACCACCTCTACCACCAAAACCCCATCAAACCATTTCGGCGATCTCATCTTCCACCACAACCACCGCACCGTATGGTACCATCAGAACTTCAGTTCCATGGAAGTACAACAACCACACAATAACGTATTTGTGGCCTTAGTACGTTGGAGGAATCATCTTCGAAAGTGTGATCTGTTTGTTCCGATAGAAGCCGTAAACATAGTATATTAAAATTCGGTAGTTAGGGTTCTGGGAGGCGATGGTGATCTGGATGGTGTTGGTGGTGGCGGTGGAGATGTTAAAGGCATAGAGTTTGAGGTCTTGGAGGGTGAAATTGGGTTTTGAGGGGCGAAGGATGAGGAAGGTGATGAGGATTATGATGTGATACTTTGTTTGGCTGGAAACCCCATAGATGGGTGGAGGAATTGTGGTATGTACTAGGCGATGGTCGTGGTCGTCGCTGAAGTACAAGTATGTCGTCGGAGATGGAGATGGCTAGAGAGAGAGAAATGAGAGGGTGTGAGCTTGTTTTATATTTTTTTGTTTTTTATTATTATTACTTAGTTTCTACTTTCAGGTTTTTAGATATAAAAAGACCATTTTGCCCTCACATAAGGGGCACATGACTTTATTTAACGGACAAAACTAACGTCCATTAGAGGAAAGGACGAAACGTGCAAGCTTTTTTAAATGTAAAGGACATTTACTATAATTTCTTTAGTTTAAGGATGAAACCTGGAATTTTATAAACCTAAAGGATAAAAAGCGTAATTTACTCTTGATTTAAAGATGGTGTGGCTAGGTGTTTATGGATAGGTCTAACACAACGGGTGGGGAAAAACATTATAGCAGGTTTATAGTCTAGAGAAATGAAATTCTTGTTATCGAAATCTAAATGAATCGAACTGAACAAAGCATTTCATGGGTTCATTTAGATGAATTGGAACTTGTTTACGAATTATTCACAAACACATAACCCAACAAAATTCTCATTTGTGCTGGTTCACTAAGGAATTGAACTTGTTCATGCAGACGAACATATACTATTTTAAAAATTATAAATCACCATTCTTAGTCTCAAACTTGTACATAGTCTCCTTAAATAAATATAAAGTTAAGCATAAGATAATCAAATACATATTTATGAACACTATCATGAACGAACGTAAACAAACTAACATGAACGAACGTAAAGAGCGAACATAAACGTAGATATTACTAAACTTCACAAAGTAATTGAACGAACATGATATCTGTTTGTGTTTGTTCATTTATTTGATCGAACGAGACTCCTCGTTCATGTTTGCTCATTTATTAAACGAATAACCATAGACGAACTTCTAGCCGAACAATTCACAAACAGTTCAATGAAGTTTAATACATTTGTAACCCTAGTCATAGATCTTTTATTCCTCCACATGTCTCACTTAAAATCACGTAATGAATTTATCAAAGTTTAATTCTATCAATCGGGATAGTTAGTGGGTGATCGTTTTCTTTCAATTGTGTGTATGTATGAGGTTCAATGTTTTGAAACAGGGACGTCTCAAATTTTTAGAGGCCTAAAGCGTAAATGAAATCGAAGACCTTTTAAAACTTTATCTTAAAAAACTCTAATGTTTTGAAACACAAGCATTAGTTGATTCATGATTCCTAAATCAGTTTATTCAAAGCAAATTCTAATTGATTCAATGATTTTATATTCTAATAAACTATAACAAGTAAAAAGCTAAAAAAAATAAACAATTAGCAATTTGCAAACCAAATAAAAAGAAGCATATGCAAAACTAAAACAAATTTAGAACAATTAGCAATTAACGACTTGTCCCTAGAACAAAGAATTAAAAAAACAATTAGCAATACATTAAGGGGCTGTTTGATTACACTGACTCAGTAAGATCTGACTGAGTCAGAAGCTGACCCAGTAAGATGTTCTGACTGGGTATGCGTCTGACTGAAACTTGGTTGTTTGATTCGGTATCTGACTGACTCAAAAACCGTCTCTGCAAATCACCTTTAACCAAATCACCACTAAACATCTCATCTTCTTCCATCTTCTTCACCGCCTCTTCCACCTCCAGCATCACCGCCACCACCTCCAGCATCACCGCCACCACCTCCAGCATCACCGCCACCACCTCCAGCATCACCGCCACCACCTCCAGCATCACCGCCACCACCTCCAGCATCACCGCCACCACCTCCAGCATCACCGCCACCACCTCCAGCATCACCGCCACCACCTCCAGCATCACCGCCACCACATCCAGCATCACCGCCACCACCTCCAGCATCACCGCCACCACCTCCAGCATCACCTTGGTCTTGGTCAGACGAAAAGGACCCGGTCAGCATGTTTAAAATTCAGGTCCGGGTCAGACCAAAAAGACCCGGTCAGCTCTGATTTCAAACGTATCAAACGGGCTGACTGGCTGACCGAGTCAGCCGGGTCAGACCAAACAAACAGCCCCTAAGCAATTTACCTTATTTAGGGAGAGAATCAATCAATAAAAGAACCTGCTCAGCCTAGTATCTAATCGTGAATCTGTTACTCCACTAGATGTCTAGATGAAATCGAAGTTTAAAGGCTCTTAATTGCAACGAAATCAAAAAAGCAAATTGTGACTCTACCGGATGAAATTAGAGAAGCAAACGTAGGTTGGGGGGTTCTTATTCGTGAGTCCAATGAAGAAATAGAAGTTCTTGGTGGCTGGTTTCGATTGGGGCAAGCAATATCATAGGCGAATGATGAAATCGAAGGTGCGTGGTTGTTTATCTTAACCTTCCGGCTTTGTATGTCTCTTTGATTCAACTCCCCCCGCCCCAACCTCACAATCAGGAATTGACCAATAGCCTATGTTGAAGATCTACGACCTGCTGACCTAGGTTTCCTTCTTTCTTTCATTCTTTTTTTTAATTTAGTTAATTTTAGGCTTAGACTGAGAATAGGCTATACCATATGATTTACTTTTCGGTGGCCTATTAGAATGGGTGGGCCTAAAGCCCTAGCTTATTTTTTTAAGTTGTCGAGCCGCCCCTGTATTGAAAACCGGATCCGACCGGTTGGAACGGGAACTGGATCCCACCCGTTCCGGTTGGGATCCAGTTCCCGTTTGGTGCATAAAAACTTTTTTTACGTTTAACCGCGTTCGGACCCGTTGAACCGGTCGAGCTGGCAGTCGAAACCTTGAACCGATCGTTGAACCGGTTTTTTATATATTGTTTTCTAATTTTCAAGTATTATTTTTACATATATTGTTAAAATGATTATATATTTATTTGGTTATTATATTGAGTCCGACCAGTGGACCGGAAATTAAATCCGGTTTAGTGTACGTTCTGGTTCTAAAAACATTAATTAGGTTAAAGTGTAGAACTAATCGGGAGCATGGTTTCGTTGTTGTTTTAGTGTTTGTTTATTCCTTGGTTTTTGTCATTGTATTCCCAATAGCTTCCAGCTGACTTTTATTATTTTTAATAAAAATCTCTACTACGAGAAAAAGCTAACAAATGTCACTTGGATGTTTAAATACTATCGCATTAAAATAAACTACTGTTGACGCGGTGTGCACATATATAATATTGGAGAGTAATATATGTGAGTTATTACAGCTTTCAATGTATAAATTTATTGCTGGATGCTTCATTATTCTATTTATCAAAAGTAAATAAGAATATGTTTTAATTGTGATTGTTTTAAAAAGGCCAATTAACCAAATGTAAATGATGGATAATTTAATAAGACATCTTTCTGGTTAAGTGGTGTATTTCTCAACTAACGATATGGATTCTGTAAAATGCATGAGCAAGGATTTGCCGATCACAAAAATGATGGATCATCTTCTTCATGTTTCTTTTCACGTCACCTAACAATCATTCTGCCACCTCCACCGGAAAAGTTTCTACCATTACTCCTTTTTGTATCTTTGCAGCTTTACATGTATACTATCAACAATTTAGAGGTCATATTACAAGAAAAGATACAAAGTTGGAGGTTAAACACAAAAACCAGCATAGTTCTACCCAGTGACGGAACCAGGATATTTTTCCTATGGGTTCACTATTTTTTATGCTTGAATTTCTAACAACCCGACGTCAAAATTTTAGGGTCCTATCGGATCGATGAAATATTTTATGTCGTTTTTGTATTGAATTATCCATATATAGGTTACCTAATTTTAGTTGTACTCCTCTCAAGTAAATTGGTCCTAAACACTAAATTATTCTCTATAAATTCATAATAATGTTAAGTATTTTGATTCACAAAAACAAAAGTCCTAAAATGTATTTGACACTCATGAAAGTATTAAATGTATTAGAAATCATATATTCGTGAAACTAAGCTCTAAAATCATTACATCTTCTTATTAGTTTTTTTCCCTTAAATATATTGATAAAGTGTTAAAACAATCCAATCTGAACATTCCTGATATCAATCTAAAATGATAAGTTGTTGAAATAAACTAATCCAAACACTCTCAAGTTCTATGTACCCTTTTATCATGCAAAATATATCCATACATCTAGAAGAAAAAAAAAAACATCTATTTGATGTAGAAAAAAATCACGTATGAACAAGTCTCCACATTCTTGTGTTGCATAATATGCTTAAATCTAACTATGTTAATTATTCCATATAAAACCGAGGGAAAAAATGTTTCACACTTAGATATGGATAAAAAAACCACCATGAATAAAAGTTTTACAATCACATATATTCAATTTTATGGTTACAAATTTAGAGTTTTAAAATCAGATTTTAAGGTGTAATTAACAAGTCAAAAAGGCGAGGTAAAAAAACCCAAGTCTAACAAAGATTATAAAAAAAACAAAAAACATAAGGTACAAGACTTGAACCCTCGTAAATGTTTAGAGACAAAATACCTTTACCACTCCAACCGAATATCATTCTTTCCACTCCAACCAATTATCATGCTTTCTTTGTATTCATTCAAATGATATATGGGGTCAAATGATATATGGGGTCAATGGCAGAAAAAGATTGGGGTCAATAGAAACTTTTCTATTATATGTTGTATACGCATTTCAAAAACTACTGGGGTCACTTGACCCCCTACTTCTTTTACTACTTCCGCCCCTGGTTCTACCGGTTTGAGTTAATAGTTCAAATTTAAATAATTTTATAAATGCCAATCAAAACTAACAAAATACATACATAAGTGAGGGGGGGGGGGGGGGGGGTAATGATGCATGTCTAAACCACATGCTTATGGCCACAAGAGGGGAGAGGCTAGTGGGCGGAAAACGATATATTGAAGATGAATGATAAAGCAGCAACAACGAAAGAAGATAGAAGAGGTACAATGTACGAGAGAGACAAGGTTTTTGTTTCGTAAAAGGGTTGCAAACAGGTAAAACTGAGTGAATACTTGTTCATGTATGTTTGTTTAGTATTTATTAGACAAACGAATAGTTCATGAACACATAACCAAACGGAATTCCTGTTAATGTTGTTGATTAACGAATTGAACTTGTTCGCGTTTACTTATTATCTTTATAGACGAACACAAACAAAGATAAACAAACGAAAACAACATGTATTAAAATTTATTTATGCACGTTCATTTAATTAATCGAATGGAATTCTTTTTTATTATTCGCCCATTTATTAAACGAACGCATGTAAATAAAATTTCCTATTAAACTATTCACGAAAAGTCCATTTAATGTTCGTTTCATTTATAGCTCTAGTTAAAATACAAAAGAACCAACTAAACAAATCACTTCTAACCAAATTAGAATAAAAACAGATTTGCATTAATCTCTCCATTTATTAGACTATAAAGAACCAACTAAACAAAACACTTCTAACCAAATTACAACAATATACATAAAAAAATCTTTTATGTCAAAACACACACACACACACACACACACACACACACACACACACACACACATATATATATATATATATATATATATATATATATATATATATATATATATATAACTAATTTTGTAAATTTTCTAAAATAAATAAACTACGCTTATGCAAAATTTAAACTCTAGCTTTTAGTTGTGAAACATAATAGGTTTCTTAGAACGACTAGCATATCTTATTCCCACTGGCGGAGCATCATAGGGGCCGGGGGCCCTATTTTTTCGTCCTTAGTGTTAAATTTTAGCTCGATAGTATAAATTTTTGGCCCGGTAATGTAAATTTTTATATAAATATCGAGTTCGCCCCCCCTTAAAAAAATTAATTTCGCCCCCGTCCTCCTTACGAAATAGTTCAAGCTCCGCCACTGTTTATTCCTACCATTAAACTATCCTCATATACGTTACACCTTCTTATAATAAAACCTAAAATCTTTTCAAAATTAATTCTCTTAAAAGCAAGTCTCTAACGCTGAACCATCAACGCGACGCACGACCGGTGTGACTTGTGAGACATAATGGTTACCAAGATACACTTGAAGAAGACATAATAGTTACCAAGATACACTTGAAGACAAATATAACAACTATTTCTTGACTTAACCAAAATAATAATAATAATAATAATAATAATAATAATAATATAATAATAATAATAATAATAATAATAATAATAATAATAATAATAATAATAATAATAATAATAATAATAATAATAATAATAATAATAATAATAATAATAATAATAATAATAATAATAATAATATTAGCAAGTGTATTACCACAGCTTACCCATGACTCCCCTAGATCTACCTTATTATATCCTCTACAAAAAGCGTCGGTGCGATTCACAGTTCACACTGGCCTGGATCTACTCCTCTCTATATATCCCCATCAGATCTTCATTAACTACACCCACTACGCCTTCTTCATCTCTCACTGCCACTACTAATGGTTCACACCATTTCTTTAAGCTGCTGAATCTCAAAACATAACTTTTGAGGGTCAGATCTTCAAGAACACACATAAAGGTGACCCCTTTTCTCCTCAATCTTTGTTCATTTCATGTTACAATCGTCAATTTTGGGTAAAGCAATGCAATTTCACGAATTTGTTCAAGATTTCATCTGGGATTTGTATTATGTCTTACGAATTGTTGTTTTGACTTGATTGCAGCTTTAAAACTGATGGGTGTGTTCTTGATCTTCGTTTTTGTGTGTTTTTAGAGCTGATGTTTAGTAGATCGGATATTGGATTGTAGATTGATTGCTGATCTGGTGTTTTGGGGTTTAGTTTTTGGATGATTGCTTGTTACAATTCATGATCTGAAGTTTTTTAGTTGATTTTGAGTTGGATTTGGTGGTGTGTCGAGTGGTTTGAAGATTTACTTGCTGAATTAAGATTTGATATGAACTGATTTTAGGTGTTAAGTGTTGTATTACTGCAATAGATTGGTTATTATTAATGTCATATTCATAGTATGGTCTAAACTGGAAACAGATCTTAGTGTGTCACATATAGAATTACAATATATGTTATGGTATGATCTTGATCCTTCAAATCTGGTGCATATTAGCTTTCGATCTAGTCGTATAAGATTGTGTGTTAGCTGGATCAATACAATACTTGAAATTTGAATATGAAATGACTGTTTTAACATTGAAAGGATGACATGATGATTGATTTGAGCCTCTCTAGCAGAGGTCTCATGTTTGAATCCAGCTTCCACTGGTTTTCTGCATTAATCCCTTAAATGCCACCTATCTAGCGTAAGCTGTGTTTTACCTACTATTTGTAGGATTCTATGAGTTTTCTGATAACGTGTTCTCACGGTTAAAAGAAAATGAAATGATGATTTTAGCCTTCTCATACATTTTCTTGAAGAGTTATTCTTTCCTACAGTTTATATTGCCATCCTTTTGGAAGTGTATTAAAGGGTTTGCTTTAAATTTTCACCCTTTCAGGTTATTCAAGTAAAACAGTAGTTTGAAGTGATGGCTCAGGGAAAATATTCCCGGGTCGATGGGAAGAAATCATCGTGTTCTGCAACAACAATTGTAGTTGTTGTTGGGGTATGTTTAGTTGGGGTGTGGTTGTTCATGTCATCATCTGCTGCCCCGGGTCAAAATGCTGACTTGCCTGTTGTCAGGGAATCAAAGCCAAAAGACTCCACCAAAATATCTTCCCAATTTGAAGATAATTCAGGCGATCTGTCGTCAGATGATTCGGTTAAAGATGAGGGTAATCAAGAAAATACACAAAGTGGGAATGATAGCAGTTCTGAGGAATCTAATACAAATGAAGCTGAAACCAACACAGGAGATGATTCAAATTCGACTGACGAAAAGTCAAATTCAGAAGATAACAACTCAAATGAAAGTGAGAAGACTGATTCAAATGAAAATGAGAAGACTGATTCAAATGAAAGTGAGAATTCAAATTCTGATTCAAACGGAAGTGAGAATTCGAATTCTGATGCAAATGAAAGTGAGAATTCAAATTCTGATGCAAATGAATCGGAAAAGAAAGAAGAAAAGGTTCAGAAAGATGAAGTGGAAGAAAGCTCTAGTGATAACAAGGGTGAAGATTTATCAGCTGCAACACAGTCTGAGATTCTAAAAGAAACAAATGCTCAAAACGGGGCGTTTTCAACTCAAGCTGCTGAGTCAGCAAGTGAGAAAGAATCACAAAAGCCGTCAATATCTAAGGAGAGCAAAGATGTCTACAAATGGAAGACATGTAATGCTACTGCGGGTCCGGACTATATTCCTTGTCTTGATAACTTGGAAGCAATCCGACACCTTCATGGAAGGAGCCACTATGAACACAGGGAGAGACATTGCCCAACCGACCCCCCTACGTGCCTTGTTCCCCTTCCTGTTGACTATAAAACACCCATCAAGTGGCCTAGAAGCAGAGAACAGGTGAATTTTAATATCCACACTAAATAATTTTGCAGGGGATAGTATAAATGTACGCGCTTTCTTTCTAACACAACTTCTCTCTGTGTTTTCTTTTTCAGATTTGGTATAGTAACGTCCCGCACACCAAGCTTGCTGCAGTGAAAGGACATCAAAATTGGGTGAAAGTTACCGGCGAGTACCTTACATTTCCTGGTGGTGGTACTCAGTTCAAGAATGGAGCCCTTCACTATATTGATTTCATTCAAAACGTTAGTATCATTATGTCCAAATAGAGAGGTGGCAAATGGGCCGGGTCTGGTGGGGTTGACCCAACAGTTTTTTGTCTGAAATTTTTATTGTCAAATATGAATCGGTATCTAAAAACAAAATATATGTATAAAGTAATCTATGAGGTTTTATGCCTTTAAAACGAACTTTGGGCCCCATTTGAACGTTGGAAAAGGACCGTTTTAGAAGTAAACTGGTTGAAATTGTCACCTATAGTTTTCATTCTAAATGTCTTTGGTTTATATTTGCAGTCACTTCCTGATATCGCATGGGGTAAGAGAACCCGAGTGATTTTGGATGTTGGATGTGGAGTTGCTAGCTTTGGGGGGTATCTTTTTGAGAGAGATGTGATTGCAATGTCGTTTGCTCCAAAGGATGAACATGAAGCTCAAGTACAATTTGCATTAGAAAGGGGTATTCCTGCCATTTCAGCTGTTATGGGTACTCAAAGGCTGCCCTTCCCGAGCAAGATCTTTGATGTTGTTCATTGTGCGCGTTGCAGAGTCCCATGGCATATTGAAGGTGATACTTGAAGTCTTGTTTCTTTTGTGTTTCTTTATAAGTACTTTGTTTTGTGATTGGAACGAGATATTTAAAACAATATGTTTACAGGTGGTAAACTTCTGTTGGAGCTCAACCGTGTGCTACGACCTGGTGGTTATTTTGTATGGTCTGCTACCCCAGTTTACCAAAACAAGACTGAAGATGTGGAAATATGGGAAGGTATGAAATTTTAGTAATCTGATGTTGCATAAACTACTTTTATACCCTCTTATCTTTGTCATTCAATCCATTACTTCAAATATAAAGAATCTATCAAGCACTCAACACCATCAAAAGTGATTGTTAGTTGTTACAACTTCAAGCAATAGAAACAGATATCCAAACATCATCTTCTATAACACGTGCTAGTACACGTGATTATCTTTTCCTCGTTATTCAGTGTCTTAATCAGTTTCAAATACATCCAAAGTCCAAACACCTCTTTTAGTAGGAAAACTATATAAAAGATACCATGAAATGATTAATAGTGGCCTTGGGTCAAGAACTCACACAAAGATGTTGCTTTTTTGGAATAGCCCCAAAGCAAAGTGTTATGTGTTTCATGGGTTCAAAAGATTAAGTTCTTTCTGCTCAATCTTGTGGCAGCTATGTCTAAGCTAACGAAGGCGATGTGCTGGGAGTTGGTGGTGATCAACAACGACAAATTGAACGAGGTTGGTGCAGCAATATACAGAAAGCCAACATCTAACGAATGCTATGAGAACAGACAACAAAACGAGCCACCACTATGTGACAGCAAAGATGATCCTGATGCAGTGTGGTAAAATCTCGTAACATAAGCTCCAGGGTTTATGTTTTATCACTTTATGGTTTAGCAAAGATTGATGAGATTTTGTGAATGCAGGAAAGTGCAACTTCAAGCATGCATGCATAAAGTACCGACTGATGACTCAGTGCGTGGCTCAAAGTGGCCAGAGACGTGGCCCCAGAGGTTGGAGTCACCACCATACTGGCTAAAGAGTAGTGAGGTTGGAGTTTATGGAAAACCAGCCCCCGATGACTTCACTGCTGATTATGAAAACTGGAAACGCGTTGTCTCAAAATCTTACTTAAACAGTTTAGGAATTGACTGGTCTTCTGTCAGAAATGTGATGGACATGCGGTCTATATACGGAGGGTGAGTAAATTCAGATTACAAGTTCAGAACACGTTGGGTAGTACAGGTGGCAAAATGGGCGGTTCAGATGACGGGTCAAAAAGAAGCCGGGTTGGGTTGGACCTGTCTAGCGTCTTTTTAAAGCTTTTTCTAATCAGCTACTGTCGCAAATGGATTTCAACAATAATCTAATCTTTAATGGGTGAAGCTGTTGAACTTCTTTTTAAAAACTTTTTCTAATCAAGTAGTGTCTCAAATGGTTTCAACAATAATCTACATTTTATAAAATATTTTCTTAGGATGTTTTATGAATTAAAAATAATGCTTTGGGTTCCTGTTTGACCTATTGGACCCGTTTCTTTTAAAGCTAAGTTTTTTTTATATTACATGTTTGACCCACTAGAGAAAATGCATAACTTGAAATCTTTATTAAAGTATTTTTTTTGACAAACCTGTTTAGATTTGCTGCTGCAATGAGAGATCTGAAGGTTTGGGTGATGAACGTTGTACCTCTCGATTCACCGGATACCCTTCCAATTATATACGAACGTGGACTCTTCGGCATATATCATGACTGGTGTGAATCGTTCAGCACTTACCCGCGATCATATGATCTTCTTCATGCTGATCATCTTTTCTCAAATATCAAGAAAAGGTAATGTATCTGCTTCTCATGATTAGTCTTCTCAATCATTTTATATGCCTTTTCATTGCAGGTAACAGTAAGAATAAACACTAAAGTAACACAAGTTTTTCCAATTATTTTTATTTTTCTTAAGTTTTCTGAATTAATAATGCCATGAAGATGTGTTTTCACTGTTTTCGCGATAGAGGAATGAAAGAACTGTTTTTACGGGTTATGTAAAATGACCTATTCACCCTTCGTTTGAACTAATCTAAGACTTTTAGACTCATTTTACATATCATCTGTCTTTTCTTGTTTCACATAAAAGTCCTTTTTAGTCTTTTTAAGCAATTAGTATTATTTATCATGGTTGTAAAATAATCAGTAGGCGCTAGTTGGGCTGTAAGATACCGACTAGGGATTAATTGGGATATTTAAGCTAAAAGTATTTTTCTCGTTACAGGTGCAAGTTACAATCATTGATGGCGGAAGTTGACAGAATCTTGAGACCAGAAGGTAAACTGATCGTGCGTGATAACGTTGAGACCATTGCCGAGGTTGAAAACATGGCAAAGTCTTTGAAGTGGAATGTCCGAATGACATACAACAAGGACAACGAGGGGATGTTATGTGTCCAGAAAACATTATGGCGTCCCACCGAGGTAGAAACACTATCTTACGCCATCGAATAGAATTCAAGTTTTTTGTGCCTCTGAAGGTGAAAGAACGATATTATGTCTTCGTCATTAATTTAATTGCATTTGTAATTTGTTTAGCCACGTATACTTGTCGTTTTAGTTTGTTCTTGTAACGATTTTGAACTTCTATCACGTTACCTTCAACCTACGCCCTTCAACAGGGTGCGGTTAGAACATTTTACTGTAAAACTACGATTCGTTATCATTTTTAGCAATGAAATTAAATTATACAATTCAGAGTTTAAATGTATGTGCAAGCTTGATGATCTGTAAAACTTATGCGTACTAGCAACTTTCTGATATGTTGTATCGATTTGCTTCCATATAAAGACGTTAAATGTAGAATTTTTCACTTGTCAAAACTAATGCTTATGCCCTGATACGTATTATGCAGATATGAATTTTTTTATGTAATATTTGTAGTTGTCCTACTTTCCTTATTTTCTTCGGATCTCAGCTTATAAATGAAAAATAAATATAATAAATTAATATTATAAAATACAATAAATTAAAAATATAAACTAAAAATACACTTTCAAACATTTTCCTCGTAGACGTGTCACACTTCATAACATTTTTCAAGTCAAAGGTTGCCTAGGTACCAAGATAAAAGTTTTATACAACATTGTAATGCGTACTTTTTGTGTATGATCATCTATATATGCACAAACCATCAATATGCAAACTTCGCATTATTCTTAAATCCTTCAACTTTCATAATTATTCGAAGCAGTGTTCTTATTCATAATGTTCTTCAAATTAGTTAGAGTGAAACCCAATCCATTATGGTCTTGAGTTGTTCATTTTTATCTTTAAAGTGACTTGTTGATAGGTATAATTCTTTGCACTATCTGATCATATATTAGATCCACCTTTTGAAATAGTTTTTTTCCACAAAATTTCTTAGAATTTGAACTTACAGATTCAATTTGTTGTGGTTTAGCAGAATGATTCTGTCTTAGTTTTGAAAACTTTTGATTTGGTGTAAAAAACTTGTTTTGATTCATCTTATGAGATGGAGGTGTTGCATTGGAGTTATACCTTCGAGACTAATGTCTTTTGGAGATGTGTAATTATGATAATCATTGTGGTACATACTCAGATCTTGGTGAGTAGATTTTAATGAATGATAAGATCTTCGAACTCTTATGTGTCGTGCCCTTGGAGAATAGTTGTAATAACACTCAGAGGTGTCGTGGTTGCACATATCACAGTTTGCACAATACTTGGTGAAGTAACATTCTGAAGTATTATGATTCTTCATGTCACAAACTGTGTAGTAAAAAGATCTTGATTTTCTTTAATGAGGCTTTGATGATGAAGATCAATTTGATTCAAGTTTTACAGACTTGGGAGACTGTTGCTCCTTTGTCTCTTTTGTCTTTGAATCTTTTGGCTTGAATTTGAATGTAGAAGGTTGATTAGTTTATCCTGCCGTCACTTGAGCTTTCTCCATCTTGTATTTCAAGAGGATGACCATCATCAATATTCTTCTGATTAGTTTCTTTATACAACTAGTGTATTTTCAGAAAAGGTTGTGTTGAGAAACAGTTGAAGGAGATTTAGTAGTTTTATGGTCTGGTGGATTTGTCGAATTAGACATCACAGTGTAGTTGTGATTGTAAAGAGGATGAGCTTTGTTGTAACCAATCCCAGATGTTTCTTTCTGTTTAAGTTGAGCTTCAAAAGCTTCTTTTGATAACTTTGTAGAAATTTAAAATTCAGCTGCAAGTTTAGTTCTGGTTTTGGTTAGTTTCTCCATCAGTTCTTTAACCTGAGCTTCATTATTGAACTTTTCAGCAATCTAAGTGCCTTTGTCTTTAACAAAAGAGTTGATTTTAGTTTCAAACACTTGTTTTTCACTTTTGAAACTAAGTGTTTTTCTCTCTTTTTCAACCGCATCAACCAACATTACATTGTGTTTCCTATAACCTTTTAGATCTACAATGCATGCTTTAGAACACAAATTTTTCTTTACTCTAGAAATTATAAAAACGATTGGCATTTCTTTGTTAATCTTCTCACCATGAGCACATTTACAAATTTCCTTACAGATTTCAAACTTGGTTAAACCTCATATTCTCAGAGTTCAACATGTTCTCTTAGTTCGGTACCTTTAATCTCAGATCTTTGATCTGGTTTAGTTACATGTAATAGACTTGCAATGTGCTCTTTGACACATTTTCACCATTTGAACTATAAAGGAATGAAGAGATGTCTTCTAAGCTTGCTAACTCCATTAGTATCTTTGAGTTGATGGATAATAAATCTTCCACATTCTTTACGGTATAACACTCATTAGCAGCTTGGAGCTAACGATGTGATTGTCTATCTGAACACCTGCACGTTTTAACTCTTTGATTAGTTGAACAAATCTGGATTTACACTCGGTCAAGTTCTCACTATAACTAACTTGATGATTTGCATTCATGGTATAAATGAAATAAATTTTTTTAAACCCATCTAAAAGTTCTTCTTTTCTTCTTGTAGCTTGATTATTCATTTTCTTGGTCAACATCACACAATTGTGAATATAGCAACTCTTTTTCAATAGCTTCATAGAACAGTTTTTCCTTCAATTTTTTTTCAATGAATTTAGCCACAGTTTTGTTATCTTTTGTTGATTTGTTCTTTTAATTTTGTTTATCTTGTCTAAATTGTAGTAACTTCTTGTATCTGGCATTGAGGAATTTGGAATTATACTTTGAATTGCTTAGTCTGTTCATTGTGATTGATTGATTACAATGTTCAATATGTTTTGGTTTAATTTTGTCCAAATCCATTCCATTTGACTTTAAAAGTTAAACTTCAGCAAGAACATCATGAATAGTCAAACAATGATTCTTAGATTTGTTAGATTGATTCAACCAGATGAAGGAACAAGGTTGTTAACAATCCTTTTGAATATCCAAGTCTAATTTTAATCAAATATCGAGTGAACTGACACTATTTTAGATTTGAAATTTGATGCTTAAAATCAACCAAATTGATGATGAAATCAATTTAGGAATCTTAGAATATCAACCACTAAGCTAAATTAATCATCAGTTTCATGCAAACAACAACAAAAGCGGAAAAATTTTGTGACTTCTAATGATATCCCCTCCGACCCATTGTTCTAGGTGTTCTAAACTTGCTCTGCATCATGGCCTCGCATACGTCCTAAACTCGATTTAAGAGGTGGAAGAACCACTTTATTTATTGATCCATTGAATTCTGTATATGTTGGTCCCGACTCTGATGACACATAAGAAACAACGTTTAAAATAATATATAAGTATATAACAACCATTTATTTGTGTGTGAGGTTGAGGAGACTTCAAACAATTGTACAACTAATCATCAACTTAGAGCACTCATATGAATTTATAATTATGAATGTTTGAAGATAAATTATGACTATAATTACGTATAAGTAGTTACTTTAAATAAATAAACAATAATGTATTTTTATTAAACTTTTGTTTTATATAAAAATTATGGTTTAAAATATTTTGTTTTAAGAAAAATGAATTAAAAAAAAGTTCGTTAAAAAGTGTGTTTTAAATATAGATTTTGTATTATGGTTTATAAATATTTTTTATTAAACTTTTGTATTATGTATTTTATAAAAAAATTATCTTTAAAAAGTGTGTTTTAAATAAATAAAATAAGTTTTTAATTTATTAAATTATACATTTGTTAATTTGAAAATAATATAAGTAATATTATTAGTATTTAATATAAAAATTAATAATAGAGAGAAATAAGAAAGTTAGTATGATACATTTCTTTATTATGAAATTGTTTTGGACACTTATGAATAATATATGTTTTTTTCATCACCCGTGTAATACACGGGTAATAACCTAGTTAATAATAAACACATATAGTCACAATACAATAGTTTAATATATGATGTGATTAAAATTATATATACGTAATAGTTCAAGAAATAAAACAATTATACGATTTTTTAACTCTCTTATCTAAATAGTTATATTTTTGAACATTCGTTTTAAGATTTTTTTTATAAAAAGTTTATTTTTTATAAAAATCTTGTTTATTAAAAACTCTTATTTGTAATTATTCTGCCTGTTTTAATAAGACTGTTTTTAAAAAAATTTCACCTTCTTATAATTTTTTAAAAAGTGAGTGTTTTAAAATATCTTGTTTAAAAAATATTTACTGTTTTAGAAATTTTCATATTATTTAATAGTTTTATTTTTTTATTATTTCCCTTTTAATAAAAAGATGTGATTTTTAATTTCCTTAATAAATTCTACTTTAAAAAGATAGCTTGATTTTAAAAAAAATTAGATGAGAGAGAGAGAAATGTAGTAATCATCAAAATTAATTTTTAATAAGAAAGAGAAATTAGTTTGAATATTTAAATTAATATAATAACTTTTTGAAGAGAAAATTATGCAATGATGCTTACAAAAGGACATGTGACAAAAACATGGGTCAAGATAATTACAAGTGCTAAAAAACACTTTATTTTATTAGATAAGATAGATTTAGATGGGTTAATAATTATTTCTTAACGAGTTTAAATTTATAAAATAGAATAAGTTCTAGATCAACTTTCTTTGAATGTCATCGCGCACACATATTTTCCATGGGTGTGAGTGCTAATGATGTCACTAGGTTTTTGATTCCATATATTATACATAAAAAATTTAATGGGTATTTGCCAACACTCTTAAGTTTATATAGGTTCAATGACATTTTGAAACTTGACCGATATATAAACTGAATAGTTAAGTTTTGCTTTATACGACGTGCTGTTTTCTTTTTTCTAGTAGCTTCTTAAATATTTAGTTTTTAATTTAGGTTAGAACTGCAAACATACCGAACGTTTAGTGATTCTGCGGGAAGTTCGTTTATTTTCGTTCATCTAATATATAAACGAACACGAATAAGAAAACTTTGTACGTTTAGTTAAACGAACGAACATGAACGCAGACCGCGTTTGTTCATTTATGAACCTGAACGTTTGATAATGTGTTTGTTAATATTCTTAATTTCTGTGTTAGTTATTTTTATGATAAATATGTCAAGTATTTTTAGATATTTATGTTAAGTACTAATTTATTTATGATGGATTTTGTGTAATGTTTATAATGAAAATAAAGATTCTTTGTAAATAAATATATGATCGTTTGTATTTTTTTGTGTTCGAGAACATTTGTTTGTGTTCATGAACATTTTTTATGTTCGTTTTCCTTTGTTCGTGTTTGTTTACGTTCGACAAGTGTTCGTAAACACTTCATGAACATTTTCATTTCCTTATGAACAAATATGAACAAGAAATCTTGTTCAGTAAGTGTTTATCAACAGTTCATGAACAAGTTTATTTCATTAATAAATGAATAAAAACAATGCCTTGTTCTTGTTCGTTCAGTTCATTTGCAACCTAATTTCAATAGTTTCTTTAGGTATAATTAGAAGTTTAGATTATGAGGTCACTTGTAGGACCTTTAAGGGATGAGTCATCTCTTTCTTTCTCACTTTCCCTACATGTCACATTAGTGTTACATCAGATTGTTTTTTTTATTTTCTTCATTTTTAATGGAAGTGTCCACTTTTTTCCATTTCCCCCGCATTTCCCCCGGTGCATGTGTATGTTGTACCATGCCACTATTTTGCTTCTTCCATTTATCGTTGAAAACCTATGAATATTCACAATTGGGGAGTCAAAATAAAACCTAGATCCCGCAGGTGTGATATTCACTGAAGCGGAAAAATTCAACGGCTCGAGATTAATTTGTTGTGATTTCTAATGGTATCCCTTCAACTCATTGTTCCAGGCGTTCTAAACTTGCTCTGCATCATGGCCTCACATACGTTCTAAACTTGATTTAAGAGGTGGAAGAACCACTTATTTATTGATCCATTGAATTCTATATATGTTATTCGGACTCTGATAACATATACGAAAATAACGATTACAAATAACCTACCCACGTAAGATATCACAAAGAAACAGTGGATCTAATTAATTAGTAAATTCTTATAACAATGCAAATTAGTCCAAAGTTACAACATACAATAAGTGATATGTCTACAAATTGTGTTGTATGTGCTTACTACAAAGCAATTCCTTGCTAGGGGTGTTTAAATTCGGATGTGTGACGTTTTGGATATCCGAAAATTTCAGATACTGGATCTCAATATTTGAATCAGAGTTCAAAATTTCACGTGTCTAAATTTGTATCCGAATCCAATTTGAAATTATTAGAATCATATTTGAATAATAAACACCCCTAGATCGGAGATTGAAGGAAAGAAAGATTTTACACGCATACCAGTAGAAGTCTTGCATGTTAATGAAGCTTATTTTTCTGATTTAGTTCCTTTAGGTTTGATTAAAGTTACTACATTTCAATTAAATTTTCTGATTTAGTTCCTTTAGGTTTGATTAAAGTTACTACATTTCAATTAAAATCCTTAATTTTAGTCAAACTTTATGCATACTAATCAAACAAACATGTCTAGTAAAATCTCACCCATAGTAATCTTATTGGTAGAGTCTCAAGAATATGAAATGTAGTCATACCTGATATCGATCTATCACTAGAGATGGAAAAACTGCTTTTAACTAGAACTCGAGTTGAAGTTAGTAAAACTTAATCAATAACTCTACAATTAGTCCCACTTTAATAGACGAATGAATAGTCATCCGCCAACTCTTGTTGTCCCAAAAAGCATTCAAACAACTTTATAAAGTTTCAAGCTTCTTCCGACATTCTTCTACCTTTTCATAATTCAATACTTTCCAACTTTCATTATTTGTCCTCAACTTTGATTTTAAAAGTTGTCTTGTTCATTTGACTTCATTTTTTAGGAAGCTATATAAACACTATAAGTGTTTGATAATCATCTCACATCATGTAGATGAAACCGGACGCACATACAAATCAACTAAGAATGATATTGGGTTCATAGGATTGTTAGTATTGATGTCGCCGCTAATGATTGTTCCCCGCTAAAGTCTATACTATCGCCGCTATTAATGTCGCCATTAAAAAAACGCATTTCTTGTATTGTGCACCCTTGAATAAGTGAACATCAAATGGAGATTTTGACATAAAAAACTAAAATCATAAGGTTAATGTTTGTCCGGCAACACCTTGTTACTCGGTCAGTTTTCATATTAAGCTTAAAAGTTAAAACAATGATGAGAGATGGAAACCACAACCAATATGCTGTTGCAGCTAAGAAACAAGAAAACAAAACCTCATGCGAAATCAAACTTGAAGTGATTTGAACAATCTACAAACAAGAAAGCCAAATGTATTAATTCACGCCTCGTCTTTTTTGATAACGTGCATCCATTCCTGGTTGTCAAGGTTTTGTTATAGAACATGTTGAGTTTATATTTCATCAATAATAATATGATATTGAGGATAGTATAGATTGGTGATACTTTGTGCAATATATTTAAATCTTGTAAGGCCCCGTTCCCGGGACACTTACAGCTGGCCAATCATCGCACATAAAACATATATTTACATTTAACTTAAATGAACACTACAGCGGAAACATTCAAAAATGACATTTCATTTCATTATAAAAACTTGCAAAATAATACATCGTTTTCAAATTACAAAATACATATTGCATTACATCACAAAAGCATTATAAAAATGGATGCCATCCAATAAAAGAGCCAAGTAGCCACCCCGTGCCATCCTCAGCAACTTTACCTGCCAACTGGAAACACATAAAAGTCAGCATTGCTGAGTGAGTTCTAGTTTTATAATAAAACATATTTGACTTTCATTAAAACCGTTCTTTACTTTCGTACGTGATCACGCATAATACATACACATAGATAATATCATTATTATCTTCTTTTACTATTCATCATATACTTTCTTTAGCCCTTTCCTTCTTTATCATATTATTTTTCTTTTTATCACACTCTGGATCAGTGTCATCAGCTATGCCCCAACCAATGGGGTACTGGGCCGAAGTTTGTAACTGACTTCCACACTGCACATAGCCTGGCACCAGCACCGGGGTAAGCGATAAAGATCCCAACTGTATACTACACCCCTAACATTATGCATAACTCGGCAACTGGGCCGAAGATCATAAATGACTTTCACTGCACATAGCCTGGCACTAGCACCGAGGTGAGTAATCACTATAAAACACTGTATACTACACCCCCAACGTTATGCATAACTCGAGTACCGGGTCGAAGATCATAAATGACTTCCACACTGCACATAGCCTGGCACCAGCACCGAGGTGAGTAATCACTATAAATCATGTACCACATCGTTGGTCAGTCACAAAGACTGGAACCCCTGCGTGTATCCTTAAGGGTTAGCTAAACCATATGCAGTTGAGCTTACAACATTTTAGAGCCGTGCACCTCTGTACATTTTGCTTGCAAGCCTTTCACACTTTCGTTCGTTCATTAATGCATGCATTCATTATTTCGTTCTTCTTTTCATTATCTTCCACTTTACGTTACATCATACTTAATCATTTCATTCATTATCATTCAACGTAAAGCCACGGGAAAATAACCACACATATTAAGGAACATCAACATAAACATACAAACATCGCCATGCACGGCACCATCATACATACATAACATACATCATACATACCATCATGCATAAACATCACTCATACATCATACATGCCTAACATATCATCTATGACCTCAAAAGTCAACTTACATAAACCCCCGGGAATCTTCCAGGTTAAAGCCCTACATTTACCCTTTCCTCCCGAGAATCAGATAATAAACTAAGTTCTTTCGGGCGCTTGAGCCCTATTTGGGCGTATGGACACCCTTCAGTCGCATGGCCTCCCAGGCGACTGAACACTTAGGTGAATGGACATCAGGCGAATGAACCCTATGCATATGGACTCTCAGTCGCATAGCTTCCATGCGTAAGGCCTTCAGTCGCATGACTTCAGGCGCATGGGCTTCAGTTGCATAACCTTCGTGCGTATGAACCTCAGTTGCATGGCCTCTAGGCGTATGGACCTCAGTCGTATAACCTTCAATCGCATGCCTTACAGGCAATGTTGTTAAGACCGGATCGGACCGGCCGGTCCGACCGGTTCGGCCGGGATTCGGTGCCGGGTCCGGTCCGGTCAGGGGTGTTTCGTTTTTGGGACGTTGAACCGGCCGGTTCGTCCCGAGTTGGTGGTCGGACCGGGAGAACCGGACCGGTTCTGGCCGGTTTTCCTTTTTTTTTTTTGGTTTTTGTTTTAGTGGGTAATAACGAGGTGTTAAACCTTAAATTAAGAGCAAAAAAAGCAAAAATCCGGCTTCACGCGGACCCGGTTTATTTCGAACCGCATTCGTGTCCGCATGTCATGGTGTAAAAGGTATCATAAAGACATTCAATACCTTTCACCTTGTTATCATATATAAACACATAATGGTTTATTTGTCACACCAATGTGGGACAAGGGTCTTAGAGAGACTCTTTCACACCCTTATTAGTTATTTCCAACAAATATTTAATTACATATATAAATATAATTAAAATATAGGTAAAATTCGGTCCAACCGGTCCGACTGGTCCGACCACCAAACCAGTAAGGCGTCCGGTTCGACGTCCGATCCGGTTCTGAAAACATTTCTTACAGGCACATGAACTTCAGTCGCATGACTTCCATGCGTATTGACCTCAGTTGCATGGCATCCGTGCGCATGGACCTCAGTCGCATGCCTTTCGGCCGTATGGCCTCTAGTCGCATGCCATTCGGACGCATGGACCTCCAGTCGCATGCCATTCAGAGCATGGACCTCCTGTCGCATGAGCCCTAGCTGATGCAGAATGCAGTTCATCCCGAACCCAAACTGCCATTTTCGGCCTCCAAGCCCTCCCAAACCTGTTCTAAGCTCAAATCAACCATCCTAAACCTTAGAAACACCTACCACAACACCATTCAATCACACACAAGCCCGAAATCAAACCCCACCCGAATCACACACATACCCATACATATACATATGGGTTTTACACCCATACAACCAAGAAATTGATTTTCAGATGTGTTCCAGCCCCAAATCAGTTGAAAACATGTAAAAGAGGGGTCCTAGAACTCACATTAATGACCTCTACGAGAAGGGCTTCAATCCAACCCACTACACCTCAACCTTTGCGCTTGATTCTTCAAAAATCCTAGGTTTTGCTCTTGCTCCTTTCTCTCTCTCTCTCTAGCCGAATGAAAGGGGAGAATGAAGGGAGAATGGGCTGCTTTCCCCCTCTTATACCCCTACTCATCAAGGTTTTTCCATTTTGGCAAGTTTGGTCCCTCGACTTTGGACTTTATTTCTTTTCTTTATTTTGTCGGCTTCAAAGAAAATAACCGGGTGTTACAAGTCCACCCCCCTTATATAGGTTTCGTCCCCGAAACCTGTTATTCCTCGAACAAGCGTGGGTAATGCTGTCTCATCTCTTTTCAGTCTCCCACGTAGACTCAGATCCCTTTCTGTGCTTCCACTGTACGCACACAAGTGGGACCACTTTATTCCTCAATCTCTTCTCTTTACGGTCGATGATTGCCACTGGTTGCTCCACATAATTGAGCCGTTCGTCTACCTCGATATCTTTCGGTGGGACAACCATATCTTCGTCTGCTAAACATTTCCTCAGATGAGATACATGGAACGTCGGGTGAATTCCATTTAACTCCTCTGGTAATTCTAGTCTATAGGCCACCTCCCCTACTCGAGCAATGATTCGGAAAGGCCCTATGTACCTTGAGCTCAACTTGCCCCGCTTTCTGAACCGAATGATACCCTTCCACCAATAATCTTTCTTCATGTTTTGATACATCTTCGTGGCACTGGGATGCATGGAGTATCGAGTCTTATGGGCTTCGTCCATAATCTTCCCACGTAGGTCCCCAAAACGAGAAATCCACATTCGTCGGAATCGGGTTCTAACACCGAGCATATTTTCACCCATTTCCGCGACCAGACCTCTCATTCTTTCAGAGTTAAGATGATCTTCTTTCAATGCCTCGTCTTGAAACTCCTTGACCCGCGTCATCTAATCAGAGGTCGTAATCAATTGGTAAGCCTTCACTCAAATCGGCTCGGGTCTCTCTTTTCGGCTAAGGGCGTCTGCCACTACGTTGGCCTTGCCCGGATTCAAAGGGTGCATCTACACTCCTACTACTAATAGGCAGTTTAGCACAGAAAGCAGCAAAGATAAACTTTTACTAGCACCAGAATTAAATAACACAGAGACTAAAGTTTGGTTTACTAGAAACGTACCTGACACAACATCGGGGTCCGTCCTAGCCTCCCCCTGCGTCATCGTGAACGCTCTGGCACTTGCCCTCTGCCCTTCTCCTCTAGCCTCCTTCACTCCCGAACCTTCAGCCCTCTGCTTCTTGCAATCCCTGCTCATGTGGCCTTCCTCACCACAAGAATAACACCTTCTCACACCGCAATTCTTCGCCACATGTCCGGTCCTTCCACAACGGAAACAGACATTGGTCCCCAATCTACATTCCCTGGGGTGTTTTTGTTTACACTTGTCACACCTTGTTGACCCCGCACCGGATGTGACCACACACCGGTCATCCACCTGTGCACCTTTGTTACTTGGAGCGGCTCCGCCACGTCCAAATCGCTTCCCGTTCCAATTCTGATCACCCTCTCCTTTCTTGCTAGCTTCTGTCACCACCACAGTTCTTTCATCGTATAATCTCCCCGCCAAATCAACCGCCGACCTAAACGTGCTCAGTCGGGCTGCGATCATGTGCCTACGGACATCTGCCGGCAAGCCCTGAATGTACCTCTTAATCTTTTGTGACAGAGGCGTCACCTGATCCGGCACCAGCCGTGCCATTTCATTGAATTTAGTGGTGTATTGTTGATGTGTCATGGTTCCCGCCTCCAGCTGCAGGAACTCTCTTTCAACTTTGTCCATCTCACGGTGAGGACAGAACTCCTCAATCACCAGCCTCTTCAATTCTGTCCACCTCATCCTCCCGATAGCCCTGCTACCCTCAGCTTGGACAATATTGTCCCACCACACAGAGCCGAGTCCAAAAACGAGTGGGCAACAAACTTCACCTTCTGGTCCTCTCGGCACTCACTGATATCAAGTACAGCCTCCATCTCTCTCACCCACCGGTGAGCAGCAGCAGCAGTGCCATTTCCATCGAAAGTCGGGGGCTTGCATCTCATAAATGCCCCGTAGTTGCAGCCTCGTGCCGCCTCCGGCGCAGGCTCTTCTTCCTCTTCTTCATCATCGGAGAGAACCGTTTCGGTCTCCGGCCTCTCCTGTCCTCCCGAGGACCTGTTCCTCTCTTTCCTTTCTCCTTCCCTTACAGCCTTAATTACTTCAGTCACCACAGACGGTAAGATCGTCTGCATGACCTGATGAACTTCTTCCACAACAGCCTCATTCACCGAGGCCCTCAAATTCGCACTCTCATCCCCAGCCTCCGGATGAGGGGTCTCAGGTTCTTCATGAACCACCTCTTTGGCTATGGGTCTTCCTCTTTTGGGTCGCAGTTCAGCACCACTTCCACCACGACCTCCACCACACGAAGCTTTAGACGATCTACCACCGACCATTCACTAATCACACTAAAAGATTCAAATACTAACACGGTCATTCAAGAGAACAGCTCAGTTCATGTCAAGTATAGTAAGTCCCTAATTACAGTGGCCAGTTGTGATTAGCCACTTACTTTACTCTTCATACCCCGAGCATTACCTATCCTGACTACATCAGTATCTAAATCTACAAGCAGCACATAAACCACATAACATGCGCACGTAATACCGATTAACATTAAGAAAATACCTGATGGCACGCAGCTACTCAGATTGGCATCCCATTTCCTTTCCGTCCCATTTTCAGTTTAAGTTAAGGTTTATTTTGAGAATTTACCTGTTTCACTTAAACTTTGGCTCTGATACAAACTTTTAAGGCCCCGTTCCCGGGACACTTACAGCTGCCAATCATCGCACATAAAACATATATTTACATTTAACTTAAATGAACACCGCAGCGGAAACATTCAAAAAGGACATTTCATTTCATTATAAAAACTTTTGCAAAATAATACATCGTTTTCAAATTACAAAATACATGTTGCATTACATCACAAAAGCATTATAAAAATGGATGCCATCCAATAAAAGAGCCAAGTAGCCGCCCCGTGCCATCCTCAGCAACTTTACCTGCCAACTGGAAACACATAAAAGTCAGCGTTGCTGAGTGAGTTCTAGTTTTATAATAAAACATATTTGACTTTCATTAAAACCGTTCTTTACTTTTGTACGTGATCACGCATAATACATACACATAGATAATATCATTATTATCTTCCTTTACTGTTCATCACATACTTTCTTTAGCCCTTTTCTTCTTTATCACATTATTTTTCTTTTTATCACACTCTGGATCAGTGTCATTAGCTATGCCCCAACCAATGTGGTACTGGGCCGAAGTTCGTAACTGACTTCCACACTGCACATAGCCTGACACCAGTACCAAGGTGAGTAATCACTATAAACCACTGTATACTACACCCCCAACGTTATGCATAACTCGAGTACCGGGCAAAAGATCATAAATGACTTCCACACTGCACATAGCCTGGCACCAGCACCGACATGAGTAATCACTATAAATCATGTACCACATCGTTGGTAAGTCACAAAGACTGGAACCCCTGCGTGTATCCTTAAGGGTTAGCTAAACCATACGCAATTGAGCTTACAACATTTTAGAGCCGTGCACCTCTGTACATTTTGCTTGCAAGCCTTTCACACTTTCGTTCGTTCATTGATGCATGCATTCATTATTTCGTTCCTCTTTTCATTATCTTCCAGTTTACGTTACATCATACTTAAACATTTTATTCATTATCATTCAACGTAAAACCACGGGAAAATAACCACACATATTAAGGAACATCAACATAAACATACAAACATCGCCATGCACGGCACCATCATACATACATAACATACATCATACATACCATCATGTATAAACATCACTCATACATCATACATGCCCAACATATCATCTATGACCTCAAAAGTCAACTTACATAAACCCCCGGGAATCTTCCAAGTTAAAGCCTACATTTACCCTTTCTTCCCGAGAATCAGATAATAAACTAAGTTCTTTCGGGCGCTTGACCCTATTTGGGCGTATGGACACCCTTCAGTCGCATGGCCTCCCAGGCGACTGAACACTTAGGCGAATGGACATCAGGCGAATGAACCCTATGCGTATGGACTCTCAGTCGCATAGCTTCCATGCGTATGGCCTTCAGTCGCATGACTTCAGGCGCATGGGCTTCAGTCGCATAACCTTCGTGCGTATGAACCTCAGTCGCATGGCCTCCAGGCGCATGGACCTCAGTCGTATAACCTTCAATCGCATGCCTTACAGGCACATGAACTTCAGTCGCATGACTTCCATGCGTATGGACCTCAGTCGCATGGCATCCGTGTGCATGGACCTCATTCGCATGCCTTTCGGCCGTATGGCCTCCAGTCGCATGCCATTCGGACGCCTGGACCTCCAGTCGCATGAGCCCTAGCTGATGCAGAATGCAGTTCATCCCGAACCCAAACTGCCATTTTCGGCCTCCAAGCCCTCCCAAACCTGTTCTAAGCTCAAATCAACCATTCTAAACCTTAGAGACACCTACCACAACACCATTCAAGCACACACAAGCCCGAAATCAAACCCCACCCGAATCACACACATACCCATACATATACATACGGGTTTTACACCCAAACAACCAAGAAATCAATTTTTAGATGTGTTCCAGCCCCAAATCAGTTGAAAACATGTAAAAGAGGGGTCCTAGAACTCACATTAACGACCTCTACGAGAAGGGCTTCAATCCAACCCGCTACACCTCAACCTTTGCGCTTGATTCTTCAAAAACCCTAGGTTTTGCTCTTGCTCCTTTCTCTCTCTCTCTAGCCGAATGAAAGGGGAGAATAAGGGGAGAATGGGCTGCCTTCCCTCTCTTATACCCCCACTCATTCAAGGCTTTTCCCGTTTTGGCAAGTTTGGTCCCTCGACTTTGGACTTTATTTCTTTTCTTTCTTTTGTCGGCTTCAAAGAAAATAACCGGGTGTTACAAATCTTTATCGAAGTCATCTATTTTCAGTCCATATTTCTTTCTATCCCTGAGCTCGAAAACCTGGTGGAGGACTCATATAAACTTATTCGTGGAGGTCTCCATAAATAAAGCCCTTTATGACATCGAGCTGATGCAGTGTCCAAGACTCGTATGGAATCGGTTTCATTTGGCTCTAGACTACGATTCAATAAAGAACGATTTGGCACATCTACGATTTCCTGGTATGAAAGTATACTTGGTCAATTAGGGCCTCATATAATTCAAAGTCATATATCTTATACTTATTACACTATGACATATGAAAAATAAAGTGGTACAAGAAATGTATAAATTAAGCTGATGTAAAAATGAAAATGAGTGTATGCTAAAATGGATGTATGTATGTTGGAAAAATGAAAAATATGATTTAACAAAAGAGGAAAATAAGTTTTTCGTAAATTTGAAGATAAATAAATATAATTAACCGATGTTAATATGTATGTTATTTATTACATTTAGGTTTTACTATGTGAGAGCATCAAAACAAAATAAACCAAAACACGTCCAAAACATAACTAAAATTAATAAGATATTGATTATTAAATTATGTGTTATTAATAAACAAAGCTGCCAAAATTCATACAAAATGAACTTAATGGGTGTCTTGTCCCGCATAGCAAGAGGGATAAAACTTATGTTGTATATATATGGTAAGGTTTAAATAAAAATCCTGTATTATTACAAGAACTTGTGAAAACCGATCAAGACCGATTGAATCATTATTTTTCGTTGGAATAACATTATTACACATATAAAGATTATAGTCTTGTATGTATTGCGTAAATTCGCAAGTGTAAAAAAGTTAACACTAAGGTATGTTTTGCCAAAAAAACATATATTTACAAATTTAAGTAAAACATACACAATGCTATTTTTTTACATTTGCAAATAGACACATATACATAAAAGACTGTAATTTTCTATATGTACATATATATATAGGGGAGGGTTCAATGGGAAACATAAAAAATGAGAGAATTAAGGAACCATTTCAAGCTACTCATTTTAATTCCAAAAATTCAAAAAAAACCCCCACATTTCAACACAACTAGAAAAAAAAAACGCGCGCGCGCGCACACACACACCCCACACACACACACACACACACACACACACACACACACACACACACACATATATATATATATATATATATATATATATATATATATATATATATATATATATATGAGATGGATAAATTGAAAACCATGTTTATAATTGAAAACTGTGAAAACAACTACTACCCAATCATATAATTTATAATTGATTTAAATTTGTAATTATTTAAAGTATATTCGAGTAAACTTCAACCTTACTTTTAAGGTCATTATATATTTTTTAATTTAAACTCCAAGGAACGAGGATGACGACGAAACACTTACATATACATAAATTGTATGAGTTACATATACGTAACTCTTAGTTGTACACTTGGTAACACGTTCTTACATATATATAATCCCTACATGTGCGTAACTCTTAGTTGTATACTTTGTAACACGTATTTACATATATGTAACCCCTGATTTTCGTAGTTTTCATTTATAACATGATTTTCAAGGGATCCCCTATAAATAGACTTTTTATTATGAAACATATCGATTTTACTTGTGAAATATGATATTTTATTTTTTTCTTTCACTCATAACTCCTTGTCAAAACTCCTTATGAATATCTATGAATATAGATAGAACTCTTTGTCATTTTCATTTTATGAAAACAAACTAGCTAATTCATAATACTCTTACATTTAAAACAACACTTAAAAATTAGATTGATTACGGAAAGTTAGAGTAAGAACTCCTTCTACTCACGCATTTAAATATATACTAATATTGAACATAATAATTATGAATGTACTAGAGGATAACCATTATCTACTAGTAAGATACAAATGTTATTATTACAGATCATTTTATCTAAATACCAAAACATATTTTTATTGCGATCTAATATATTCATATTCACTATCTTGAACATCCTATCATCATTAGTTTATTCTGGATCTGTGATGTACTATAAATTATACATAAAAAACATATCAAAATCACATCATTTATTCTCTAATCTCTTGCTTAAAATATAAAAATGATCTTAAAGTGTTAAATAGTGTTTTCAGGTGTTTAAAGGGGCAAGATGGACAAAAGAAGCATACTTAAAAAGAATTTGAAGAAAACCGAGCTTAGAAATCCAAGCATGGGATCGTGCCTCATTAAGCATGCCCCCATGCCCAACCTAAAACACACCCCGTGCTTAAATTAGCACACCCTTGTGTTTGGACGTCTGACAGGACAAAAATTATTGTCCCCCAAAAGGAGGCACGGGGCCGTCCCCCATCCCAAACACGGGTCCGTGCCGGATCACCTCTGCACGTACGAACCGACCAACTTTTGTAAGCATTGTACTAGTACGGGGTCGTGCCTTTTAGGCATGAGGCCATGCTTAAACACTATAGAAAGCCTATAGTAAAAGGCTTAATTACAACTTTTAAGAAAGCTTTTAGTGAATGCATACTATGCTGAATTCTCTTGGGAAACAAGACTTGAAGACCATTGGGAGGCTCGGGAGGTGCATACAACACTTAGAAGAAGCTCGGGATTATCTAAACATCATCCATTATGGATCACTGGTTTAATTGTTCCATTTCATTGATGTTTCATATCTATCTTCTATTTTAGCTGTGGTTATGTTCAAACTCATTGTGAGCTAAACTCTTATTATTATCCTAACTGGATGAAACTTGTGTAATTTGTGATGAACTAATAATGAGATTTATGTTATGTTAATATTATGATAATCTTGGTAAACTTTTATTCACAAAACTGGTCTTCGTAATAAGCCCATGGCTAATAGGGCTGGCATAACAGATCAGACTCAACATGATAAGACACGAACACGATAAAACATGAACATGATAAGACACGAACATGATAAGTGCTTACATGAACACGACAATTCGTAAACTAATCGTGTCATTTTTCCAGACACGAACACGAAACTGTTTAGAAACAGGTTACACGATAAGACGTGTTAAGAGACACAAAAAAATTCACATGTTTAGTGAAATAAAAATTAACTGAAGCCCATCAAAGTCCTGAATAATACATAATCGTTAACATGATAATCCTTGACATAGTTGAAACAAAAGTCCATAAAAAGTATATTTTAACCGATAACATAGTTTGAAGAGGAAAAGACGGCATCGAAGAGGCCTCAGGTGGAGATCGGAGACTTGATCAGTTGTACTGTGGTAGTCGTATTCGATTGAAACGGTTAGGCAAAGGATACGTGTAAGGATTCCTTAAGTCTGATGCAACCCAAAACATCCAATGTGTCTCTGCAACATGCACTAAGTACTAAAGTAAAGAATGCTTCGGAAGTTTTACACAACACACTAGAAAATACTCTGTGTAAAATCTTCCGAAGCCAAGACCAATATCTTCCGAAGCCAAACATGAAGTCTTCCGAAGCCTCAGAGACAAAGTCTTCCGAAGCTTCAACCTATGAAGACAGATTTCTTCCGAAGACTTTTAGTATACATGCTTTATCTGATGTACTGTTCCATAAAGCACCTTTTCCGCTGCATCTCTGTAAAGTCACCAACTTACATGAGTTGGTGAAAAGGTCCATGCTTTGGTAACTGTACATTGAGGTCTTGAGTCTGTAACTTTCTACTTTATGTACTTTATCCTTTTTGTAATAGATAAGGATGTGAGCTATGACATGTCGTAGTCACAAGGTCAAAAGGCAGATATGCCTTTTGATCCTACAATTGATTTTGTTAGTGTCTAGTCAATTGTATCCAGCTGGCTTTCAAAGTATAGCCGGCTGTAGGTTGTAGCATAAGTATTCCAAGTTCTTGTATCATTCTTTATGCTTTGTAACACTTGTAAAAGAACTTGAGAAAGCAATATACTGCCTCCTTGAAACCCAACTCTCTTGTTCTGTCTCTTTACTTTACTTGTGTTCTTAGTATCATACTTGGTTAATCCAGTTCACTGTTTGATCAAAGTTTAGTTGTTCTCCTCATTGTGTTGTTGTGTTGTAATTTGTTTAAGCCCTTAAACGGTCCTGCAATTGGTATCAGAGCTTTCCAAGCTCTTGATATAAGATCTCACCATCTTAAGATCCCTCACACACAAAAAAAAACTAAACTCTCCAAATGGCATCCATCTCAAAGACTGATATGGAGACTGGAACCATGAACAAATCCCCACTGATCACTCTTGATGATTTTGACACCTGGTGTATGAGAATGGAAGGTTTCATCAGGTCTCTTGATTCAAGAATGTGAGAATTTGTTGAGAATGGACCTTTCATACCCAGCACTCCTTCTGCTACTGGTGCTGGTATGATTCCAAAAGATGTAGCCAACTACTCTGATGAAGATAGAAAAATAGTAGAGATTGATAGAAAGGCCATGACTGCTCTTCAGACTGCTCTCCCAAACTCTGTATACAGAGGCTTTAAGAAGTGCAAAACAGCTAAACAGCTGTGGGATGCACTGAAGCTGATGTATGAAGGCTCCTCTGAAGCCAAGGAGAACAAGAAGGATCTCCTGAAGCAGCAGTTTGAAAACTTCACCTTCAAAGCAGGTGAAACCATGACTCAACAATACTTCAGGTATGTTGAGATAGTGGATACCCTAGTGGATGGAGGAGTTCCTCTTGAGAACAGGGACATTGCAAGGAAGTTCATGTCCTTACTTCCTAGGCAATAGACACACTACTGTGTGGTGATCAAGAGGACTGAGAACCTCAAAACTCTTACTCTGACAGAGTTATATGGGATTCTCAGTGGATACCAGATGGAGATGAACATGCAAGGTTCATCTGGCAACTCCAACAATCAAATGGGTTCAGCCCTTCATGTGGTTGAAAGGGATAGCATAGAACCCCAACATCATCTCATATGCTACCCTGACAACTCACAAAAGGGTCCTTTCATCACCTTCCCGGAGACACCCAGGGAGAACTTTACTCAAGGAAGCCCATTCCAAGAGACAAGTTCTTCTCAAGCCTTTGTGTCTACTGATGAAAGCTGTGGGAACTTTCTCTTCACTCTTGAAGACTTGGACTGTATCCATCCAGATGACCTGGAATACATGGAGATAGTTCAGCAGATGGCTCTTCTCACTCACAGAGCCAAGAAGTTCTACAAGAGAACAGGAAGAAGGTTTCCAAGCAATGCTACCAGTGGAAAGTTTAGGCTGGATAAAAGCAAAGTTAAGTGTTACAACTGTAATCTTATGGGCCACTTTGCTAGGGAGTGTAAGGCACCTAAAACAAATGGGGGCCAAACACAACCCAGACCAAACTACACTGACAAAGCCCCTCAGAATGAGAAGCCAAAGCAACAAGCTGCTGTTGCTGTTGAAGAGGGAGGCTTTGATTGGAGCTTTCAGGTGGAAGATGCTTCTCCAAACCAAGCACTGATGGCAGACCATGATGGAGCCAAGGTATTGGAACATCTCTGTACTCCTGAATGCATTGCTAAAGTAAATAGATACAGGTCCTACAACTTAGAGATTAGATCTGATCTTGAGTCATTAAACATATTAAAATCTAATTTTAGAAAGTCTGAAAATGATTACAAGCTAAAGATAGATGACTTAGAGAAAACCATTTTAGTTAAAACATGAACATACAGATTTTAGAACTCAGATCCAGGATCTCATAACTAAGTTGACTGAGTGCAGGCTGAGCTTGAGATCAGCAAAGCCAAGGTTGAATAGAGTGTTCTTGAAGAAGAGACCTTCAAGAACATGATATCCTCATCCCTGCACAACAAAGTGTGCTATCAAAATAGACAGGGAATGGGATCAAATGAGATAGCTCCTCCACACACAATCTTGTCTGTAAGATCTCCTAGGTGTGGAACTTGTGAAGATGAGCTTCCTCTCATAGATCCTATAAGTGAGGAGGATGAAGAAGTGATAGTGAAGAATTCCTCTAGAAGAGTGAAGAAGAGGATTCTACCAAGGGCCACTATCCTTCTGAGGAGAAGAAATATACTGTGATAACCAAGTCCAAAAGAAAGAACTTGATCAGAAAGAGCAAAAGGAAAGCAAAGAAGGCTCAAGAGATCAAGGCTACTTTTGATGCTAAGCAGAAACAAGTTTTTATCTCTGCAGGTTTCAAAGTAGTTAGGACTGAAGACATCAACCAAGACTCCTCAACTAAGAGTCCTGGTTCTTGTTCAAATCATCTCAGTACAAATAAGAAGACTGAGCTGCTGTGTACCACTGCTGCACAGTCTGGACCATCAAACTCCAAGAACAGTTCACAGCCCAAAAGAACTGTCTCAGCATCTATCAAGATGAAGGTGGAGAAGGGATGTGACCAAATCCAGTCTTGCTCTCAAAAGGAGATTCCTTTGAAGAAGAAAATGTTATGTGTCATGTGTGAAAGTACTTCTCATATTGCTAAATTGCCCATACAATCCTAAAAGTACTATCCACATGACCAATACAAAGACTTCAAAGAGTCTCAAGAAGATTCAAGCTTCGAAGGAAAATCTGTTTCCTTCGGAAGCTCTAAATCAAAGAAGAAGGTAAATGGAAAATTACCTTCGGAAGTAAAATTGGTCTCGGAAGAAAGGAGTTCTTCCGAAGCACTGATGTCTGCTGCAGTGACTGTAGAATCTTCCGAAGGTTCAGTCATCAAAACTTGTGAAGTCCCAAAAGCTTCTAAGGTTTTGAAGGTCAAGTCTAAGACTCCAAAGATGGTGTGGAAGTCTAAGAAAGACCAAATGACTGAAGTTTCTCCATCAACAACAGCTGAAGATCCCCATAGTACAACCATAGGATCTATTACCGTTGTATTACCTTCCATAACTCTTAGTGAGCCCAAGACAAGTAAGGCTTGGGTTTCCAAATGTAACTAATCATTTTCTTTGTGCAGGAACAGCTCAAGACTAGCAGGAATGTCTGGATAATTGACATGGCTGTTCCAGGCACATGACAGGCAATAGGTCTCTACTCCATAATTTTGAGAGAATTGATGGAGGACCAGTTGCTTTTGGAGGAGATGAAGGTGGTTACATTTCAGGAAGGGGCAAGGTCACAAATGGTAAGCTCAGCATTGAGAAGGTAAACTTTGTTAAGGAGCTTGGGTACAATCTTCTAAGTGTATCCCAATTTTGTGATCAGAGTCATAACATGCTCTTTACTGAGCATGAGTGCATTGTTCTCAGCCTGGAGTGGTCATTCCTCATGAGCATATCCTGCTCAGAGCCCCCAGGAAAGGGAACATGTACAAGATGGATTTGCAAGAAACATCTCCCTCTGGAGAAGTTTCATGCTTTCTATCTAAAGCAAATAGTGATGAGTCTTTCCTATGGCATAAAAGAATGTGCCATGTAAACTTTAAAACATAAATAAGCTAATTAAACATGATTTGGTAACTGGAATGCCAAAGAAAGAGTTTACAAGTGATGATCATTGTGTTGCATGCCTGAAAGGGAAGCAACACAAGGTATCTCACAAGCCTAAGGAAAAGAACTCCATCACTACTCCCCTACACTTGTTACATATGGATCTCTTTGGCCCCACCAGTGTAATGAGTCTAGGAAGGACCTCTTACTGTTTAGTGACCACAGATGATTTTACAAGATTCACTTGGGTTTTCTTTCTTAGAACTAAGGATGAAACCCCTGAGATTCTGAAGAATTTCATCTTAAAAGTTGAGATTCAAAGTGATCACAAGGTCAAAACCATAAGATGTGATCAAGAAACTGAATTCAAAAACCAAATCCTTGATTCATTTTGTGATGAAAAAGGTATTACAAGACAATATAGTGCTCCCAGGACTCCTCAGCAAAACGGAGTTGCTGAGAGGAGAAACAGGACACTTATTGAAGCTGCAAGAACTATGTTGTCTGACTCTAAACTGCCCATCACCTTCTGGGCAGAGGCAGTTAATACTGCTTGCTATATGCAAAACAGAGTTTTAGTAGTTAAGACACATGGTAAGACTCCTTATGAACTTTGGCACAAGAGGAAACCTTTCATTGGCTTTCTCAGGTCATTTGGATGTCCCTTGCACCATCTTGAATACCAAGGATCAAATTGCCAAGTTTGTTGAGAAATCAGATGATGGACACTTCATTGGATACTCTTCCCAAGCTAAGGCTTATAGAGAATACAATCTCAGAACTAAAATTGTTGAGGAGTCAGCCAATGTGACTTTCAATGAACACACACCCTGTGTGGCTGGTTCTGGTCCTGATTGGCTATTTGATCTTGATTTAGTTACCAACTGTTTTAACAAATCTTGTGAGAATGTTTCAGGATCTGCAAAAAATTTAAATACAGGTGATCCTGATCCAAGATTTGAGCTAGGAAGATCCTCAACTCATACATCTTCAGCTCCAGTTGGAACTACTTCAGCAAATGAGGTTTCTATTAGCACAACAATGACAAATTCAGCTGATACATCTGGTATGCCTTCAAATTCTAGCTCAGAGGCTCCTCAACCAGATAAAGATACCTCAATTGTAGAAGACAACAATGGTGATGGTGATAGTGATAAGGAATTCCTTGATGCTAATAACCACACCATAGATGACAACATCAATGATGTCACACACTCATTGGATCAAGTTAATCTTGATAAGTGTGGTAATGTGGAGGGTGAATCATCTATGCCAGATCTAAATTTCTCAAATTTGGATCTCTCTAAGCAACTTGCTGTGATCCCTCAGCTAAGGATCCACAAGTCTCACCCCACCACAAACATCATTGGAGATGTTGTCACAGGGGTAAGAACAAGAGGACAAACCCATGAAGCAAATGTTTGTCTTCACTCTTGTTTCTTATCTCAGATAGAGCCAAAGAAAGTTGATGAAGCTCTAAAGGATGGAAGTTGGGTTGAAGCTATGCAACAAAAGCTGCTTCAATTCAAAAGGCAGAAAGTTTGGAACCTTTGTCCTCTTCCTCATGGGAAGACTACCATTGGAACCAAATGGGTTTTAGGAATAAAAAGGATGATAGAGGAATCATCATCAAGAACAAGGCAAGACTAGTTGTTCAAGGATACACACAAGAAGAAGGGATTGACTACACTGATGTCTTTGCTCCTGTAGCAAGATTAGAAGCTGTTAGGATATTCCTGGCATTTGCTGCATCCAAGAACTTCAAAGTCTTTCAACTTGATGTAAAGTGTGCTTTCTTATATGGAGTGATTGATGAAGAGGTTTATGTCAAACAGCCACCTGGTTTTGTAGACCCTGATCATCCTGATTATGTCTGCAAGCTTGACAAAGCTCTTTATGGCTGCATCAGGCACCCAGGAAGTGGTATGAGACACTGTCTGAGTATCTTTGTAAACATGGATACAGGAGAGGTACTATAGATGGAACTCTCTTCATCAAAGGACAGGGAAATGACTTATTGCTAGTTCAAGTATATGTTGATGACATCATCTTTGGTTCAACTAATCCAAAGCTCTGCAAAGACTTTGAGAAGCTGATGAAAGACAGATTTGAAATGAGTGCAATGGGAGAACTCAATTTCTTTCTGGGAATTCAAGTGAAGCAAGTTGAAGATGGCATCTTCATAAGTCAGTCAAAGTATGTTCAGACATACTCAAGAGGTTCAACATGACTGATTGTAAGATTGCTAAGACACCCATAGCCAGAAACCACTCCCTTGGACCTGATCTTGAGGGGGAGTGTGTAGATGAACATTTATACAGGGCTATGATTGGGTCTCTTATGTATCTTACAGCTAGCAGGCCTGATATCATGTTTGCTACATGTATTTGTGCAAGATATCAAGCCAACCCTAAGATGTCTCACTTAATCACTGTGAAAAGGATTTTAAGATACCTCAAAGGTGCTTCAACACTTGGTCTATGGTATCCAAAGAATCCTAACTTCAATCTGTATGCCTATACAGATAGTGATTATGGTGGTTGCAATATGACTGCAAAGTCTACATCTGGGGGATGTCAATTCCTTGGTGGAAGGGTTGTCTCATGGCAATGCAAGAAACAATCCTGTGTGTCTGCATCAACTGCTGAGGCTGAATACATTGCTGCTGCAAGCTGCTGTGCTCAAGTGCTTTGGATTCAAAATCAGATGCTGGACTATGGATTTAACTTCAAAGAGACTCCTATCCACATAGACAACAATAGTGCTATCTCTATCACTGAGAACCCTGTGCAGCACTCAAGGACCAAACACATCAACATCAGGTATCATTTAATAAGAGATAACTATGAAAAGGGATTAATTAAACTAGTCAAAGTTCATACAGATGAACAATATGCTGATCTGTTTACAAAAGCTTTTGATGAACAGAGATTTAAATATCTGATATCAGCTATTGGGATGATTAACTTTGAGTAGATTTTTTTTAAACTAATTCTAATTATTTCTTCTTAAAATATGTGTGTCCTAAGTTGTCTAGTTTATCACTTTCATAAGCTCATGTTTTCTTTGGATGTAAAATTCTTTTTGAAGACTTTCCTTAGATTCTTGAAAATTTTCTGATACTTCGAAAGATAAAATTTTATCTTCGGAAGAAAATCATGTCTTCAAAATAAATAACTGTCTAAGAGATTTTACCTTCGGAAGAAGTCTAAATCTATCTTCCGAAGCTTAAAATTCTTATCTCAGACACTTATTATTTTTAAGGACTTTTTCCTTCCGAAACAAATTAACTCTCGGAAGCTTGTTGATTCTTATACAAAGCATCCAAGTGTTTATTTCTCTTCCGAAGCATAAATTTTCAAGACTCTCAGGAAAATCTTCCGAAACCATTTTAGCTTCGGAAGCTTTTTCCTTAAAACTTCCGAAGACAATTTACCTTGGAAGCTTTTCGAATTCCAAGAAAACTACTTTTTGAGCAAAAGTAAACTACTTTTTCAGAGGTGGGACCGACTTCCGGATTTCAAAGTTTATCCTCTTTCATTAACTTTGGTTCAAATCCCTTCACATAAATACCCAACGGTTCCCCCTTTCTCACTATCTTCCTCAATTCCACTATTCCTCAAACCTAATTCTCTAAACCGCCTTTGCTTTCTACCTTTCTTCACTCTTAAGCTTCTGAAATGGCCAACCTTAACCGCAAAACAACCCAGATTTCTCCATGCAACTTCACAGGCAACATAATCAAGTTGCTCTGTTAAGCTTGAGAAAGATGCAAGTTTCTCAGAGATTTGCCAATTCTTAACTCTATCCAACTACTTTCACCTCCCTGACCATTGATCCTACTCTGTATGAGGATCACTTTGCTTGAATTCTGGAAGACCTGCCAAGAGGTCATTATGGATGGGGAGAAGGCACTGTCTGCCACAGTGCAAGGGAGGACAATCTTCATCACTCCGGCCATCATTAACCATCATTTGCAGCTGGATGATGAAGAAGGTGAGTTGTCCTTCCCAAAGGAAGCTGTTAATCATTCCTTTGAGCAGATGGGCTATGAGGGAGATTTCTCTGTAAAGACCTTCAGGAAAGGGAAGGTCTCATCCCAGTGGAAATACCTGCTCCATGTGGTTATCCACAGCTTATCAAACAAGCATGGTGGATGGGACCAGATTCCTGAGGATCTCTCCTTTATAGTTCATGGAATGGTTCAGGGGGTCAAGTTCAGGTATTCTCAATTTGTTTATACTAATTTACTTGCAAACTTGGACTCCTTAGAGTATTACATGTTTCCTAGATATGTTCAACACATTCTCAACTGTGAACTGGGCTCACAGTTGAGGGAAACAAGTAATATTCTTAAATTGGGACAGATGAAGCCCGGCATCTTTAAAATAATGAAGAAGCCAACTGTAGGCTTCTCAGGGGTAGAAACAGCCCTAGTCCCCAAAATGTTAGAGCTCATTGCTCAAGGTGACAACCTAGCAACACAAGCTAGTGTTGAACCCACACCTCTTTTTTCTTTACCACTAAAAAGACCACAAATAACCCTCACCTACCAAAGAAAATCCAAACGAACCCCTGCTCAGGCTATTGAGTCTGTGCAGGTCCCCATATACTCAACCTTACAGGAGGAAGTGGACACTAGAGCTCCCACTTCCCCTGAGGAGCAAACCACTCCCATTTCTTCACCTATCAGGGCTGAGGTTCCTCATGCTCACCCTGATGAGCTCACAAGCCCAACAGCCTTAAGCCTTCACTCTGAGTCTCAACACTCAAGTGAACAACCTTCAGGGGACAGTTACCATCCCCAGCCTTTAGATCTCAACCAACCATTCCCAACCTATCCTTCTATACTGATGAAGACTTAGGATTCAGTGAGTACCATGAGTCTCTCTTCTCCTCCCCTACTCAAAGAGAGATGAGTACCTCTGATTCTCCTCAGTCTATCCCACATCAGTCACCTGTTACTGAGGTGGACACTTCTGAACATGTTCAGGATGTCCATATGGAAGAGGCTCTCACTTCTGAAAGTGATTACATCATTAAGACCTCAACCATGGCAACTCAGCCCACTGGCATCTCAACTGAGATTGCTAGTGAGCAGAGGAAAACCAGCAGCCAAGAACCTCAAGCTGGTGGTGAGAGAGAGGACTTTGGTCCAATCATCTCATCCCCCAATGATTCTTCTGATGAAGAAGAGGGGAATTTGAGACTAAAGGTGCAGAAACTGTCAAAAACATGCTCCTATTTAGTCTCTAAGGTTAGTCACCTTGAATCTCAGGTGACTACCTTACAAAACAGGGTCAATGATCAGCAACTTCAGATTTCATATCTAAAGGAAAAACTAGCTGGGAGACCTTTAAGGAGAGCTCAGGAACACAAGAACCTGTGGAAGTGATTGACTTATCCTCCAGCTCACCTATGCAAGTGGGTGATGCTACCAAAAAGGGGAGAAAGTTATTGCAGCCACAGAACCTGGGAGTTCTTCACAGAGAATGGACATAGAGGACTCACCATCCTCACTTGCTGTTGTGCATTCTCAGCAACTTCCTCAAGTTCACATTAATGTGGACTCTATAGACTCTATCATCAGGAGTCTCTTTGAGGAAGGTATACCAAGGGCTGTCTCATCTCCACCACAAGGAACTGAAACTACATCATAAGGTGGAGGTATGATGCTGACAGAAGAGCCCTTATCCTTCACAGAGTTCAAGGGCAACAAGAAGTTTTTGATTTTCAAAGCCTGAACTTCTATGAAAGATTGGATCTAGTCAACATGCCACTTGTCAACCCAAGCAATTCAAGACAAGCTGACAGATTGGCTCAAAGAATCCAAGATAGAATCCTTGCAGAGTTCACTCTAAGAAGGAGACTTAGGCAATCAGGCAATGTCATCGGTCAACTGGATGTTGAGGTGGACCCTAAGATTAGTTTCATAGGGGAAACCTTGACTGAAGGCCCAGTGGCAGAACCTAAGAACCCTGTCTCATCATCAACAACTGCTGCAGAGGTTCAAACTCCTTTTGAGACACCTGCTGGTGAAGGTGTTTCTCAGCCTCTCTCTGGCCAGAGCATGGAAGCTACACCAAGCAATGAAGGCCAAACCTCTATCCACCCTGAGTCACAAAGGTCTGTGGGTGACAAAGGGAAAAAGATAATGACTCCTGAGGAAATTGAGGAGGAAGAGAGAGAGAGAGGAAAAGGAAGCTAAGGGAGAAAGTTCCTCTAGGTCATCTAGCTTTATGCAAGCTGCAATCAGGGCTGCTCCCAGACCAAATACTCAAGATGATGAGTTGAGGGCAGTCAGGATTACTTATTTACAGACCAGGAACTATGATATTGATGAAATCATCTCCCTCCCCTTAGAAGAACTGAATGAACTGGCTGACATGGAAGTGTCAAGAGAGATGAAAGAGAAAGAGGATGCAAGGCAACTTCTCCAATTCAAAGAGGAGAGGAGACAGAAAAGACTCTACAAGCATGCTCCCACTCTCTCTCCAGTTCAAGAAAGTCCTGCACAGGAAGATGTGGCTCCACAAGAACCTCAGGTAGACAAAGAAGAAGATAGGATCAAGATGATCAACTACCTGAGTGCCACAGGCTTCTATCAGGCAGATGCACTTCTTCCCCTGTCCTATGACTTCATTGAGTTTGAGTACCTAAAGCAACTTGAACTTGAGCTGTTCAAAGAAAGAAAGACAACCAAAAGGAAGCTAAGGGAAGAAGCTGCAAAGTCAAGAGCCATCATCCAAAAGAGTGTAAAGAAGTCTGCTGACAGACAAAGGATGATGAGCTTCTTGAAGCTGTATGGATTCTCCGGAAGGAGACTTGGCCCTATGTCTCTATCCACAATGGATGAGCATATAAGGGTGATCAAGCAGAAGATTAAGAGTGGTGAACTGATTGACTTACACTCTCTTCCAAGTCAAGTCCCACCTGAAGTGGAGGTTAAGTTTGAATAACCTGAGACACCTCAATCCAGACCTCCAGCTGAACCTCAGCAAGCTTCATCTTCTGATCCAAGGCAGGGTCAAACTCCCTCTCCTCTGGAACCTGTGAGGGAGGAACACCCAACTAAGAAAGACAATGATGATCAATAAGGTGCTGCAGACCAGTCTTCTCAGTTAAAGTCATCTAAGAGGAAGAAGAGAATGGCTTCTAAACCAAAGTCAAAGAAGAAGAAGCCTAAGTCATCTACCTCTACACCTCAGGCTGAGTCAGATCAACCTGAGGAAGTGCATGATGAGGCAGCCCAATCAACTCCTATGCAAGTGGCTCCTCTGACAACTGAGACACCCATCTTGTCCTGGACTTACTCTACTAATCCAGAAAGATGGCATGTAATCAGAGATCAAGGTGTTGAAAATGTCTACATTTGGCAAGACATAATCAACTTACCTCTGCATGATCTCTTTGAGATGAGAAGATATTATGAAGGTCTTGATGATCCTGAACATCTAATGAAGAAAGGAATGGTCATGATTGTATTGAAGACCACCAACATCTAAAGATCTTCTAAGTCTTTTGGTAGCATCAGCCTAGGGGGAGTTTGTAAGGATTCCTTAAGTCTGATGCAACCCAAAACATCCAAATGTGTCTCTGCAACATGCACTAAGTACTGAAGTAAAGAATGCTTCGAAAGTTTTACACAACACACTAGAAAATACTCTAAGTGTAAAATCTTCCGAAGCCAAGACCAATATCTTCCGAAGCCAAACATGAAGTCTTCCGAAGCCTCAGAGACAAAGTCTTCCGAAGCTTCAACCTATGAAGACAGATTTCTTCCGAAGACTTTTACTATACATGCTTTATCTGATGTACTATTCCATAAAGCACCTTTTCCGCTGCATTTCTGTAAAGTCACCAACTTACATGAGTTGGTGAAAGGGTCCATGCTTTTGGTAACTGTACATTGAGGTCTTGAGTCTGTAACTTTCTACTTTATGTACTTTATCCTTTTTGTAATAGATAAGGATGTGAGCTATGGCATGTCATAGTCACAAGGTCAAAAGGCAGATATGCCTTTTGATCCTACAATTGATTTTGTTAGTGTCTAGTCAATTGTATCCAGCTGGCTTTCAAAGTATAGCCGGCTATAGGTTGTAGTATAAGTATTCCAAGTTCTTGTATCTTTCTTTATGCTTTGTAACACTTGTAAAAGAACTTGAGAAAGCAATATACTGCCTCCTTGAAACCCAACTCTCTTGTTCTGTCTCTTTACTTTACTTGTGTTCTTAGTATCATACTTGGTTAATCCAGTTCACTGTTTGATCAAAGTTTAGTTGTTCTCCTCATTGTGTTGTTGTGTTGTAATTTGTTTAAGCCCTTAAACGGTCCTGCAATAAGGTTTATAAATTAAACGTGAAAAATAATGACATATATCATAAATATATATGTACTTAATTATTTTAATAAGCTAAAAATATAAGCACGTTTAGACATGTGCGTTAACAGTTTAACAGGTGTTTGATCTGTTAAGACATAATTTTTATCATGTGTTTAACGTGTCGAACTGTTAATAACATGAAATGTGTTAAGCTCAAACACAAAACCTGTTAACTTTGTGTCTTGTCGTGTTCATGTTAACAGGTTCGTGTCAGAAATTTCCAGCCCTAATAGCTAATGAGCTAGAAATGGTTATTAGAAATCATATCACCTTAACTTTCTAATCCTTTGCGGATTCTCTTTTATTAGTCTTAAAAATCTATAGTAATTGTTATGGTTTTTCAAAATTTATGGTATGTTAAAAAGGAATTTGATCAACTCTCTTTCTAACATTAAGTTATGTTTTTAGAAATTGTATGTTGAATGGTTGCACAAGCATTACCTACATTATAAGTGGCCTGGAGGTTAGCGTTGTAAGTGACTTGATGCGGCTTTCCTTGTCACTACAGAGCCGACAGACGAGAAATCCACGTTGGCTCACGTTTATAAATATTAACATAACTATCTTAACTCATATCTTAAATCACACTAATGTCATTCATCATAGTTACATAACTTTAATATAATTAGTATGATAGCCTTAATTCTCTGTTTTAATCCAACAAATATCAAATTTACCTTTACTTTTACTTTAAATAATTGTTTTAAAATAAAAAAAGTTGATTACATCAATGCAACTTGTCATTTTCTTGAAACAAAACTCATTCCGATAGTCCATTATAAAGGTTGTTGAGTAGGCTCGGTGTGTCCATGGATTGATACTCGGTTCTTACCAACACTATATTACCACCTGAAATATACACTTGTCTTTTGTGTGTGTAGTTAGTATAAGTAATAACCAATTAAAACTGAATCTGTGCGAAAATCCTTTATAAAAATATATATACCTATCACACCGCATCAATTTTTTGGCGCCGTTGCCGGGGACACACGACAATTTTGGAAGACAATCTGAATTTTTGACTATCTTGTTTATAACTTGTTAATATATTTTGTTTGACTTTTTCTTACTTGTTAGTTAGGTTAGTTAAGTTAGTTTGCTTAGTTATTTAGTTTAGTTACATTTTCCTTATTCATTCTAAGGCTTAGTTAGTATATGCTCTCTTAAGTTAATTTGTTTCACTATTTTTGGAACCCGAAAGACTTTTCCGTCGAAGGTTACACGAAAGATCATGACAAACAACAATAATCATCGAAAAAGATGTTGTGGAAGGTACACCGTCTGAAGAAGACATGACTAACCAAGACGAGAAAATGAAGATCACACACTATGCTACGCCGTCAATCGATGGTTATGAGTCTAGTGTTGTCCAAATAGTAATAGTGGCCAACAATTTCAAGATTAAGTCTAGTATTATCCAACTCGTAGAAAATATGGGCGGAAATGACTGAACAATTCCTTTTGAAATACTTTCCACCCGATCGCACTGCCAAAATTAAGAAGCAGCAGCACAAGCTTTCACCAAGATGATGATGAATCATTACACGCAACATAGGAGAGATATAAAGGTCTTCTTCAGAGATTCCCACATCACGGACTTGATTTGTGGCTATAGTGTCAAACCTTTTACGATGCAATCAGCAGAACACACAAACAAGCTGTTAATCAAAGTACGTGAGGAGATTTCGGAAGTGTCACGCCAAACGAAGCATACCAAGCCTTAGAGAAAGTAGCTAAGAAGATCTTTGCTTACAATCCCTTAAGAAAAAAACTTAGTTCTAAAGGAATTCATCAAGTAGGATCTTAACCCTAGCTGCAGCCCAATTAGAAGCCCTAATAATACGATTCGAAAAATAACAAGCCGAGCTGAAGAAAACTCCAACATGATGCAACACATGTAGAGACTTTCACAAGACCAATTAACGTCCACAAAGCATGATGATGGTTGAAGATGTTGATTACGTAGGAGGCCCAAACAATAACAATAACAACTTGAATTGGAGAAGCAACTCAAATTACAGAAAATCCGACAACAACCAACCATCTTCTGGATTCAACAGAGAGCCATCATACCAACAATAGAAACCACCACATCAAAGTCTAAGAAAAAGTAACCAAGAGCATGGAGCATCATCAATGAAAGACTTATTACCAAAATGGTTGATAATCACACAAGCCACAAATTAATACATCTAGAAATATGATCGAAGAAACGAGGAGATGTTCCAAAGAAACAAAGCTGAAATCAAAAGCAACAAAGCATCACTGCAAACCATTGAACACCGAATAGGTCAGATAGCATAACAACTATCTAAAAGACCCCAAGGTGCTTTGCCAAGCAACACTATGACAAACCCTAATGCACAAGTGAAAGCGATCACCATAAGAAGTGGCAAAACCACTAAGGGTGATGCACCTGCATTACAACCAATCCTATAAGAAGTTGAAACCGAAACTCCAAGTTATGCAAGTGGAAAGCAAAAGCAACCTGTTGCTATTAAAGAACCAACTAAGAAATACGTACCACCACCACCCTATGTTCCACCAGCTCTGTATCCTGGTTGGTGAAGACAACAACAAATGGTGGCACAATATGGCAAGTTCCTAGGGTTGTTCAAGTAACTCCACATTAATTTGTCATTGGTGGAAGCCCTTGCTCAAATACCCAATTATGCTAAATTCTTGAAGGGGGTGCTGTCAAACAAAAAGAAACTAAAAGATTTATCACACGTAGTTTTGAAGAATGCTCTGCAGTTCTTTAAAACAAACTATCTCAAAAGATGACTGATCCAGGAAGCTTTACCATACCTTGCCTAATAGGAAATCTGTCTGTTTGTAACGCCTTAGCTGACTTAGGTGCTAGCATTAACCTCACGCCTTATGTGGTTTTCGAAAGTTAAAACCTTAGGTGAACCTAGACCGGCCCGTATGAGCATCCAGTTAGCTGATCGTTCCATCAAATATCCGAGGGGCATCGTTGAAAAACTGTTAGTTAGAATAAAAAAAATTCATATTTCTAATTGATTTTGTGATTCATGACATGGATGAGAACAATAATGTTCCTCTTAATCTAGGTCGACCTTTCTTAGCAACTGCTCGAGCTCTTATCGATGTTTGCACCGTCAGACTTACACTTCAAGTGGATGAGGAGGAAGTAACATTCGACATAGGACAATTCATGAAACATCCTCAACATCATGATGAGTCACTCTTTACATTGATGTACGTGATTCAATCATAAGCTGTCATTTGAGGTAAATGCTCGAAAATAAAACTTGCAACATTCAATTAATAAAAGTCCAAACAACCGAACCCATTTGTTTAGAACAAGCCTTCAAGAACTAGAAGTTGAAGAAACATCATCTCATCAAGAAGTATTCGAGATCATTGAACAAGAACTATAACCTAAACCCAAACCATCTTCAAACATCCTCTTGTTTGATAACTCAAAGAACTCCCATCACACCTCGAATACGCCTTCCTTGAAAACACATCTTAACTTCCCGTCATTATCTCATCCACCTTATCCAATGATGAGAAGAACAACCTGCTCAATATGCTTAACGCACATAAACGAGCAATTACTTAGAAAATCATGGACATCAAGGGAATCAACCATCCTTTAGCATGCATAAAATTCTGGTGGAGGAAAACTTCAAATCCATCATTCGTGTTTAAATCCGTGTATGCAAGAGGTTATGAAGAAAAAATTAATCAAATTGCTAGATGTAGGTTTGATTTACCCTATTTTTGATTCTCCTTGGGTCAGTCCTATTCTAGTCGTTCCAAAGAAATGAGGAGTGACTGTTGTAACCAAGGAGAATAATGAGCTAATTCTGACTCGTACGGTTACAAGATGGAGAGTTTGCATCGACTATCGCAAACTCAATGATGCCACAAGGAAAGATCACTTCCCTTTACCATTCATCGATCAAATGCTTGAATGATTAATGGGGAAAATTTTCTATTGTTTCCTCTATGGTTTCTCAGGTTATTTCAAATTCCAATTGCTCTCGAAGATCAAGAGAAAACAACATTCACATCTCCATATGGCACATTTGCTTATCTGCGAATGTCTTTTGAATTATGCAATGCCCCTGCTACATTTTAAAGATGCATGGTAGCAATCTTTCATGATGTGATCGAACATTCCATTGAAGTTTTCATGGATGACTTTTCCATCTTTAGAAACTCATTTGAACAATGTCTTGAAAATCTAGAAAAGATGTTGGTTAGATGTGAAGATTCTAACCTTGTCTTAAATTGGGAAAAGTGCCATTTCATGGTTATGGAAGAAATAGTGTTAGGACACAAAATTTATAGAATAGGAATTGAAGTTGATCAAGCAAAAGTCGACACTATTTCCAAGCTTTTGCATCCCATAATCGTGAAAGCAATTAGAAGCTTCCTAGGTCATGCATGATTCTATCGACGATCCATCAAGGATTTCTCCAAAATCCCACGTCCAATGACTCTACTCCTCGAGAAAGACGCTCAACTAGTATTTTTCGATATATGCATTAGTGCATTCAATTTGCTGAAGGAGAGACCGGTAACAACTCCGATCATGGTTTCCCCTAATTGGACATTACCATTTGAACTCATATGTGAAGCAAGAGATTTCATGGTGGGAGTCGTGATAGGCCAAAGGAAAGACAAGCAACTCCACCTAATTTACTATATGAGAGAAACCCTAAACGATGCACAAGAAAACTACACCACAATCAAAAAAGAACTTCTTGCGGTAGTTTTCGCGTTTGACAAATTCTGCTCGTGACTCATCCATTCAACAACAATCGTTTACATCGACTATGCAGTCCTTCGTAATTCGTTCAACAAAAAAGATGCAAAGCCGAGACTGATATGTTAGATACTTCTACTCCAAGAATTTGAGATCAAATTCGCGATGAAAAGGAGTGGAGAATCTGGCGGCCAATCATCTCTCACGTCTTGAAAATCCAAACCATTCACAATTTGAGGAATATAAATAAACAACAACTTTCCTCACGAATTCATTATGCACATTCAATCCTCAATCGATAAACATCCTTGGTTTGCTGATTTCACAAATTACTTAGCAAGTAGAATTCTTCTCAGAGAAATGACCTATCAGCAAAAGAAGAAATTCTTCGCTGATACCAAACATTACTATTCGAAAGATCCATATCTATTTAGAATCTGTGCAGACCAGCTTATCCAAAGATGTGCATACGGAAGTGAGCACAATAGATTCTAAGGCACCGTCATGAAGGACCTATAGGAGGACACTATGGAGCAACCCTAACGGTAAAGAAAGTCTTTGACTTCAAATTCTATTAGCAAAGATGCTCATAACATGGTACGCACCTATGATGTATGTCAAATAGCAACCAATATCTCAACACGGGATGAGATGCCCCATAAACCCATTCAAGTATACGAGGTATTTGATATATGGGGGATTGATTTGTCTTTTGGCAATCGTTACATCTTGGTAGGAGTCGATTATGTCTTAAAATGGGCTAAAGCTCAAGCCTTACCTACTAGCGATGCAAGAAACGTTGTCAAATTTCTCAAGAAACTATTCTCTTATTTTGGTGCTTCCAAAGCTTTAATTAGTGATCGTTGTCAAATTCCCCAAGACCTTAATTAGTATTGCTTGCATAAAAATGATTTAGGGATTAGGAAACCCAACCATTTAAGCCTCAACCATTTTTCTTTTTATTATCCATACCCGAACGTTAACCCTAGTTAGCCCCATTGAGCTAAAATGTTTTTATTTTTTGTTCTTCCGAACCACTAAGTCACTTAACCAAAAAGCCTTCAACAAACCCTGTTTTTCGTTAAAGACGCGATTTTTGGCTTATTTAAAAAAAAGAAAAAGAAAGTTTTTGTTTTTTACTGGTTAGACCTAAAAGAACTAGAATGCATTCCTTTGATTTTAAATTACTTTGTTGCCTTCACCACGTAAAATCGGGACTTCCCCTGGAAACCCACGAACAATATTTCATACTCATGCTCGATTCAAGAAAAATAAATGGCGAAAAAAAGGAGAAAGTACCATCATTTTGTGGAACTTCAAGAAGCGCTATAAAGAGACCAGCGGAAAGATATGAAAGATCCCCAAACTATGGGAACTAGTCCCACGATGGAAAATGCAACAAGAACCAAACCGAGTCCCAATACGAATACACAGAACTTATCCGAATGGGTGCTATTAGGCTTGAAGCCGAACGATTCTTACGAAAGGAGAGTTTCGTGTATCTTTAGGTGAAAGACGAAGAAAGGTTTTTGAAAGCAAAGTACGACCTTGACAATCTGACCATAAACAAGTCCTCGAGTTAGTATATTCCTTCTAGCTTGAAGTATTATATAGGGAACCCTTTTACTGCTTTCCTTGTAGTTTTTGTTAGTAAAATAAGTCAAGACCGTCATTTTTAGCATTCAGCCACTTTTTCTCAAATAGTCCATACCTGAGCCCGATCCAAATTACAATCCATAAAAAATCTAATGATTTATGCAAGTACATACCTAAATAGGTGGAGAGTTGATCCCTTAACAAGCATATGGTTTCACACATATTCATACTAGCCAATTGAGCGTATTAGTCATACTTAATCTTGATTATAACTCCATATATATAGCCGAGTGTGAGTGCACCTTGTGAAAAGTGTGGATTTTTATATGTTTATAATCTGTACTAACTAATCTATTGCTTGTTAGGATATCATTCTACATATGCTTAAAATGTTTATATCTTGGTAGAATAAGTTTACTTGCGTATTTCCCTAAAGACATATTTATTGCTTAATTTATTTGGGTTTTGGTGGTATTGTCATTTTAAGTGATTTTGTTTGAGGACAAGTAAAGTTCAAGTGTGGGGATGTTTGATATGCTTTGAATCATACATAGAAAACATATAAAAACACATCAATTATTCCTTAATCTCTTCCTTAAAATGAGGAAAATAAACTTAAAAGTGTTAAATTGAGTTTTCAGGTGTTCAAAGGGCTATGAGGACAAAAGGAGCATACTTAACAAGAATTTGAAGAAAACCGAGATTCGAAGTCCAAGCATGGGGCCGTGCTTCATTAAGCACGCCCATAAGCCCACCCTGGAACACACCTTCGTGCTTAAATTAGCACACCATCGTGTTTGGACGTCTTACAAGACAAAAAGTACTGTTCCCCAAAAGGAGGCACGGGGCCATACCACCTCTTCACGTACGAACTGACTAACTTTTGGAAGCATTGTACTAGCATGGGGCCATGACTTTTAGGCACACAACCATGCTTAAACACTCCAGAAAAGCCTATAAATTAAGGCTCAATTGAAACATTTGAGAGAGCTTTTGGTGAAGGGATACAATGTTGAATTCTCCCGGGGATCAAGACTTAAAGACCCTAGGGAGGCATGGAAGGTGCATACAACACTTATTAGAAGCTCGGGATTATCTAAACATCATCCATTATGGATCAACGGTTTGATTGTTCCATTTCACGGATGATTTCATATCTATCTTCTATTTTACTTATTGTTATGCTCTAGCTCATTATGAGCTAAACTTTTATCATCATCCTAATTGGATGAAACTTATGTAATTTGTGATGAAGTGATGGTGTGATTTAGTTATGTTAATATTATGGTAATCTTGGGTATACTTTTGATGGGTAGCATCTATATTTAAACGGGAAGTTATAAACTTATGATTTGCAATTGGGAATGCCATACATGCTTGAAAAACATATGAACTAGCTTTTATTAGTGAAACGGGTCTTCGTAATAAACCCATGGCTAATGAACTAGAAATGGTTATTAGATATCATATCGCCTTAAATTTATGATCATTTGCTGGTTCTCTTTTATTTGTCTGAGAAATCTATAGTAATTGTTATTGTGAATTTGTGACAACCCATATTTTTCAGGTTCACATCGTTGCCTCTATCTAATCTTTCTCTGCTATTTTATAATAAAAATCAAGTTTATTTATCATTATTATTGGTACAAAATTTTAATTAATCCTAATTTAGTTAAAAGTTAATTAATATCCCTAAGTGGAATTTAGTTAAACTTGAGGGACTAGTGTTGGCATGTTGTCAAAGTCCTTGCATACAACCAAACCCCCTCCCGTAACCGACCCCCATACACCTCATTCTTCCTTCTCGGCAACCCTAATCACTCCCAACCCTTCAATCGAATCCTCCCTCGATGGTTTCCCTCCGACAGCCCTCTTTCGTGGTCGAACAACACCGATGGGAGGCAACTCTCTTTGTCTCTGATCACGAGCACCGAAAAATCAATCGTGTCGGAAGCCGCAAAAGGTGGTCAAAGGATCCTCATATTTTGGTTCGGTATGATCCCTGGATCTTTATTCACGTTTTTATTGCTACGGTTCGGGTTCGGGCTACGCGTATCTGAATTACCGTATGAATTTACGTATGCGCAACATGTGTTCGGCGAAGGGTTTCGGTTTGTGTGTGTGTTCTTTATCGTGTATGTGTTCGAGCGTGTATATACATATGTGTGTGCGGGTATATACATATGTACGACTACTGTGTGTGTTCACCAATCCTGGGTATGTGTGGCCATAAGGGTGGCGTTAGGGTTGCTTGGGGGTTCGGGTGGTTGGGTTCTCGATCGGGCTCGCGATGCGTGTGTATCTATGAGTTTTGTGTGCCGTAGTATAAGTATGTGTTTTGGGCAGTGTGTGTCTCATATATATATATATATATATATATATATATATATATATATATATATATATATATACATATACATACATATACATACATATATATACATATATATATATATATATATGTACATATACATACATATATATATATATATATATATATATATATATATATATATATATATATATATATATATACACATATTTATATATAGACATATGTACATATATATATATATATATATATATATATATACACACACATATAATGTGTGTTTATATTATATATTACGTGTGTATGTAATGTATAGTATATGTGTGGGTATATGTAAGGCCCCGTTCCGCGACGCTTACAGTTGGATCCTCATCGCACATAAAACATATAATCACATTTAACTTTCATAAAACGTTGTAGCGGAAACATTTAAACAAAACATTCCATTTAATAATAAAGGCTTTTGCAAAATAATACATCGGTATCAAGTTACAAAATACATGTTGCATTACATCACAAAAAAAATTATAAATGGATGCCATCCTAAAAGAGCCGAGTAGCCTCGCAGTGCCATCCTCAGCAACATTACCTGCCAACTGGAAACACATAAAAAGTCAGCGTTGCTGAGTGAGTTCTAGTTTTAAAATAAAACATACTTTACTTTCATTAAAACCGTTCATTACTTTCACGCGATCATACATCATACGTACACATAGATAATATCTTTATTATCTTCATCATTCGTTCGTTCATCATTACATCTTTTCTTTCCATTAAAACCATGAACTTTTACCCTTTCGTCCGTTGGTACTGGGCCAAAGCCTATCATAGACCTTCCATTACGGTGCACAACACCTCATGGCCACAGCACCGAAGGTAAAAATTCAAGTATACCATTGTCATGCGCTATGCCCTTCCGTCCGTTGGTACTGGACCGAAGCCTATCATAGACCTTCCATTACGGTGCACAGCACCTCATGGCCACAGTACCGAAGGCAAGCAACAATGGTTCTATACAAATGGTCAATCACAAAGAAGGACCCCGATGTGCATCCTCCTGGGGTAGCGAACCCACACACCGTTGGGCTAACACCTTACAAAGGGGCGTGTCCCGTTATACCATGCTTGCAAGACTTTTGTTACATTCCATCGTTTATTAATGCATGCATTCATTCATCATGTTCCTCTTTTATTATCTTCCACTTTACGTTACATAATACTTTCATTTCATTCATTAACATAACACGTAAAGCCATAGGAAAGATAAACATTCATCAAAATCAGGAACATCAACATACACAGTCATCATCATCATACAGGGCAACATCATACATACATAACATACATCATGCATAAATATGCAACATCATCATCATGCCCAACATACCCTCTAAGGTCTCAACAGTCATATTACATGAACTTACGGGAATTTCCATGTCAAAACTTACATCTGCACTTTCCCCCGAAAGTCAGTAATTAAACTACACTTTTCCCCGGGTACAATAGCCCTACTTGGGCGTATGGACACCCTTCAGTCGCATGGCCTCCAGGCGACTGAACATCATGCGAATGGACCAATGCGGATGAACACCTATGCGGATGAACATCCAATCATACGAATGGACCTCATGCGGATGAACACCCAAGCGAATGAACACCCATGCGAATGACCTCATGCGGATGGACTCAATGCGGATGAGTCCTATGCGAATGGAGCTAATGCGAATGGACCTCATGCGGATGAAACTAATGCGGATGGGCACCTATGCAACTGGGCCCTCAGTCGCATGACTCCCCATGCGACTGGCCCCCAATCATACGAATAAATCCTCAATCGTGCGAATGAACTCCCAATCATGCGAATGCACCCTCTATCGTGCGAATGAACCTCAATCGCACCTCAATCGGCCGTATGGCCTCCATTCGATCGCCTAGCCCTAGCTGATGCAGAATGGAGTTCATCCCGAACCCAATCTGCCATTTCGACCTTCAAGCTCATCCAAACCCATTCAAAGCCTAAATCAACCATCCTAAACCTTAGGAATGCTACACTTAGATTTTGCACGCTTGAATCTACTCGAACCAACCTTTTTCTCTCTTTTCTCCCTTTCTTCTTCTCCTCTCTTTTCTTGGCTGAAAATGTGGGTGTGGGGAGAGGGTAATGGCTGCCCTCTCCCTTCAAATATCACCACATACCCAACTTTCTCTCGTTGGCGAGTTTGGTCCCCCGACTTTGGACTTTATTTCTTTTTCTTCATTCGTCGGCTTCAAAATAAATAACCGGGTGTTACAAGTCCACCCCCCTTAAATGGGTTTCGTCCTCGAAACCTGTTATTCCTCGAACAAACATGGGTAATGCTGCCTCATTTCTTCTTCAGTCTCCCACGTAGACTCGGATCCTTTCCTGTGCTTCCACTGTACACGCACAAGTGGGACCACTTTATTCCTCAACCTCTTCTCTTTTCGATCGATGATGGCCACTGGTTGCTCCACATAATTGAGCCGTTCGTTTACTTCGATATCTTCCAGTGGAACAATCATATCTTCATCTGCCAAGCACTTCCTTAGATGAGATACATGGAATGCCGGGTGAATTCCACTTAACTCATCCGGTAATTCCAGTCTATAGGCCACCTCTCATACTCGAGCAATGATTCGGAAAAGGCCTATGTACCTTGGGCTCAACTTGCCCCTCTTCCGGAAACAAATGATACCCTTCCAAGGTGAGACCTTCAACATAACCCGGTCACCCACCTAGAACTCAATCGGTCTGTGTTGTTTATCAGCATACGACTTCTGTCTATCTTTGGCTGCCTTCATGAAGGCTTTGATCTTTTCAAGCTTCTCAGTCGTAGCCTCGATCACCTCGACGCTCCCTAACTCCTTCTGACCAATATCACCCAAACAAACGGGTGTTCTGCATCTCCTACCGTATAGCATCTCATATGGGGGCATACCAATGCTGGCATGATAACTGTTGTTGTATGAGAATTCGGCTAACGGTAAGTGGTCATCCCAACTTCCTCCAAAATCGATAACACATGCCCGAAGCATGTCCTCCAGTGTCTGAATGGTCCTTTCCGACTGACCATTAGTCTGGGGATGATAAGCCGTGCTAATATGTAACCTCGTTCCCATGGCGTCGTGGAACTTCTTCCAGAATATGGATGTAAACCGGGTGTCACGATCAGACACAATAGACACCGGCACACCATGACGAGTTACAATTTCCTTGATGAACAGATTGGCCAACCTCTCAGATGAATATGTCTCACGGATCGGTAGAAAGTGAGCACTCTTCGTCAAACGGTCAACTATCACCCATATGGCATCATACCCTTTTGGGGTACGCGGCAGCTTCGTAATGAAATCCATGGTGATGTGCTCCCACTTCCATTCCGGTATAACCAAAGGTTGGATTTTTCCATACGGCTTTTGATGCTCGGCCTTCACTTGCAAGCAAGTAAGGCACTTACTCACACACTCCACTACGTCACGCTTCATACCCGGCCACCAATATACTTTCTTCATATCGTAGTACATTTTCGTAGCACCGGGATGAATTGAGTATCGAGTCTTGTGAGCTTCATCCATAATCTTCACCCGTAGATCCCCAAAGCGAGGAATCCACATTCGTCCAAATCGGGTTCTAACACCAAGTGTGTTTTCACCCAACTCCGCGACCAGACCTCTCATTCTTTCAGAGTTAAGATGATCTTCCTTCAATGCCTCATCTTGAAACTCTTTGACTTGCTTCATCACATCCGAGGTCATGATCAACTGGAATGCTTCCACCCGAATCGGCTCGGGCCTCTCTTTTCGGCTAAGGGCATCCGCCACCACGTTGGCTTTTCCCGGATGGTAATGGATCTCACAATCATAGTCCTTTATGAGCTCCAACTATCGTCTCTGCCTCATGTTCAGGTCCTTCTGCTCAAAGAAGTACTTCAAGCTCTTGTGGTCAGTGAATATGGTGCACTTCGTTCTGTAAAGATAGTGCCTCCAAATCTTTAGCGCAAAGACCACGACTGCTAGCTCCAAGTCATGAGTAGGATAATTGACCTCATGAACCTTCAGCTGTCGGGATGCATAGGATATAACCTTCCCTCTCTGCATTAATACACACCCCAACCCCGAGTAGGAAGCATCAGAATAAACCACCAGATCTTCACTTCCATCGGGTAATGACAGAACAGGAGCTTGAGTCAACCTCGTCTTCAGTTCCTCGAACGCCTTCTCTTGAGCTTGACCTATACAAACTTCACATCTTTCCGGGTCAACTTAGTTAGTGGAGAGGCGATCTTAGAGAAGTCTTGAATGAATCTTCTGTAGTAACCCGCCAAACCCAAGAAGCTACGAATCTCGGATGGCATCTTTGGTGACTTCCATTGCATAACCGCCTCCACCTTTGCTGGGTCCACCATAATCCCGTCAGGACTCACCACATGACCCAAAAACTGAACCTTGCGCAACCAGAATGCACACTTGGAGAACTTGGCGTACAACTTCTCTCTTCTCAACGTCTCTAGAACCTCCCGAAGGTGACCGGCATGCTCTATCTCTCTTTTCGAATAAATCAGGATATCATCAATAAACACGATCACTGATTTATCCAACATCGGCCAACACACTCGATTCATTAGATCCATAAAAGCAGCTGGTGCATTGGTCAAACCAAAAGACATGACAAGGAACTCGTAGTGACCATCTCGCGTGCGGAAAGCTGTTTTAGGGATATCCTGCTCTTTTACCTTCAACTGATGATAGCCTGATCGAAGGTCTATCCTTGAAAACCAACTGCCACATTGAAGCTGATCGAACAAATCATCAATTCTCGGTAAGGGGTATCGGTTCTTTGCTGTCAACTTGTTCAGCTCACGGTAGTCAATACACATCCTCATGCTACCATCCTTCTTCTTCACAAATAAGACCGGAGCACCCCAAGGAGAGATACTCGGCCTAATAAACCCCTTGTCAAGCAGTTCTTGCAACTGCTCCATCAACTCTTTCATCTCCGTCGGAGCTAGCCGATACGGTGCCTTGGCAACAGGTTGGGCACCCGGTATCAGATCAATCTGAAACTCGATCTCTCGGTCAGGTGGCACTCCTGGTAAGTCTTCTGGGAACACGTCTGGAAAGTCACACACAACCGGTACATCGGCTAGTTGTGGTGTTGGCGGCTATGGCCACATCTTTTACATAGGCCAAGTAGGCACTACATCCACGCCTCATACACTTTCCCGCCACCGCCATCGAAATTACTTTCGGAATCGTCGTGACCCGGTCACCATAAACCGTCACCGAACTCCCGTCAGGCGCTGTCAACCGAATCATCTTCTTGCGACACATAATGTTCGCCTCGTAGTCTGCTAACCAATCCATCCCAAGAACCAAATCGAAACCACCTAAGGTCATCACGAACGGTCTAACAGGAACTTATGACCTTATAGTTCCACATCACAGTCTTTTATCATCTCAGAAATTCGGGTAGACTTAACCATGACAGTTTCTACATCAAAGGGCACATTAACACGTCTACTAATAATAGGCAGCTTAGCACAGAAAGCAGCAGAAATAAAACTTTTACTAGCACCAGAATCAAATAACACAGACGCTAAAGTTTGGTTCACTAGAAACGTACTGGACACAACATCAGGGTCCGTCCTAGCTTCCTCCTGTGTCATAGTGAACGCCCTGGCGTTCACCCTCGGTCCCTCTCCTCCAGCCTTCTTTACCCCAGAACCCTCAGCCCTCGGCTTCTTACAATCCCTACTCATGTGGCCCACCACGCCATAGTTAAAACACCGGACCATACGACAGTCCTTTGCCATATGCCCCATCTTCCCACATTTGAAGCACAAGTTCGACCCAAGCCTGCACCCCCCACTATGCTCTTTTCCACACCTACCACACTTGTTCAAACCAGCACCTGATGCGTCCACACGGCGATTGTCCACCGGTGCCTTCTTGTTACCCGTCGAGGCATCACCCCGACCAAACCTCTTCCTATGCCAGTTCCGATCACCACCACCCTTCTTGCTACCTTCAGTCACCACCACCGTTCTCTCATCATACAGTCTCCCTGCCAAATCCACCGCCGACCTAAACGTACTCGGTCGGGCAGCGATCATGTGCCTGCGAATATCCACTGGCAAACCCTGAATGTACCTCTTAATCTTCCGTGACAGAGGCGTCACGTGATCCGGCACCAGACGTGCCATCTCATTGAACTTCGTGGTGTACTGCTGATGTGTCATGGTTCCCGCCTCCAACTGCAAGAACTCCCTCTCAACGTTGTCCATCTCCCAGTGAGGACAGAACTCCTCAATCACCAACTTCTTCAGCTCGGACCATCTCATTCTTCCAATAGCCCGAATACCCTCCGCTTGGACAATATTGTCCCACCAGCATAGAGCTGAGTCCACGAAAGAACGAGCAGAAAACTTTACCTTCTGATCCTCTTTACACTCGCTGATATTTAGAACAACTTCTATTTCTCTCACCCATCGGTGAGCAGCAGCGACAGTGCCGTTACCATCAAAAGTAGGGGGCTTGCATCGCTGAAACGCCCCATAATTACAGCCTCGTGCCACCTCCGGCGCAGGCTCCTCTTCTTCCTCTTCTTCATTATCAGAGGAAACCGTTTCAGGCTCCGGTTGCTCTCGTCCTCCCGAGGACCTGTTTCTCTCCTTTCTTTCTCCTTCCTTTACGGCCTTGATAACTTCTGTCACCACGGACGGTAAGATGTCTGCATGACTTGATGCACCTCTTCAACAACAACCTCCTTTACCGAGGCCCTCAAGTTAGCACTCTCATCCCCAGCCTCCGGATGAGGGGTCTCAGGTTCTTCAGGAACCACCTTTTTGACTCTAGGCCTTCCTCTTTTGGGTCGCGGTTCAGCACCAGGCCCACCACGGCCTCCACCCCTCGAAGCTTTTGAAGATCTACCACCAGCCATTCTCTAACACACTGAAAGATTCAAACACCAACACGGTCATTCAAGGGAACAGCTCGGTATATGTCAAGTATAGTAAGTCCCTAATTACAGTGGCCAGTTCTGATTAGCCACTTACTTTACTCTTCATACCCCGAGCATTACCTGTCCGGACTACATCAGTATTTAAATCTACATACAACACATAAACCTCATAACATGCGCACGTACTACCGATTAACATTACAAAAATACCTGATGGCACACAGCTACTCAGATTGGCATCCCATTCCCTTTTCGTCCCATTTTCAGTGTAAGTTAAGGTTTATTTTGAAAATTTACCCATTCACTTAAACTTTGGCTCTGATACCAACTTGTAAGGCCCCGTTCCGGGACGCTTACAGTTGGATCCTCATCGCACATAAAACATATAATCACATTTAACTTTCATAAAACGTTGCAGCGGAAACATTTAAACAAAACATTCCATTTCATAATAAAGGCTTTTGCAAAATAATACATCGTTATCAAGTTACAAAATACATGTTGCATTACATCACAAAAGCATTATAAATGGATGCCATCCCAAAAGAGCCGAGTAGCCTCGCAGTGCCATCCTCAGCAACATTACCTGCCAACTGGAAACACATAAAAAGTCAGCGTTGCTGAGTGAGTTCTAGTTTTAAAATAAAACATACTTTACTTTCATTAAAACCGTTCATTACTTTCACGCGATCATATATCATACGTACACATACATAATATCTTTATTATCTTCATCATTTGTTCGTTCATCTTTACATCTTTTCTTTCCATTAAAACCATGAACTTTACCCTTCCGTCCGTTGGTACTGGGCCGAAGCCTATCATAGACCTTCCATTACGGTGCACAGCACCTCATGGCCACAGCACCGAAGGTAAATATTCACGTATACCATTGTCATGCGCTATGCCCTTCCATCCGTTGGTACTGGACCAAAGCCTATCATAGACCTTCCATTACGATGCACAGCACCTCATGGCCACAGTACCGAAGGCAAGCAACAATGGTTCTATACAAATGGTCAATCACAAAGAAGGACCCCGATGTGCATCCTCCTGGGGTAGCGAACCCACACACCATTGGGCTAACACCTTACAAAGGGGCGTGTCCCGTTATACCATGCTTGCAAGACTTTTGTTACATTCCATCATTTATTAATGCATGCATTCATTCATCATGTTCCTCTTTATTATCTTCCACTTTACGTTACATAATACTTTCATTTCATTCATTAACATAACATGTAAAGCCACAGGAAAGATAAACATTCATCAAATTCAGGAACGTCAACATACAGAGTCATCATCATCATACAGGGCAACATCATACATACATAACATACATCATGCATAAATATGCAACATCATCATCATCATGCCCAACATACCCTCTAAGGTCTCAATAGTCATATTACATGAACTTACGGGAATTTCCATGTCAAAACTTACATCTGCACTTTCCCCCAAAAGTCAGTAATTAAACTACACTTTTCCCCGGGTACAACAGCCCTACTTGGGCGTATGGACACCCTTCAGTCGCATGGCCTCCAGGCGACTGAACATCATGCGAATGGACCAATACGGATGAACATCCAATCGTACGAATGGATCTCATGCGGATGAACACCCAAGCGAATGAACACCCATGCGAATGACCTCATGCGGATGGACTCAATGCGGATGAGTCCTATGCGAATGGAGCTAATGCGAATGGACCTCATGCGGATGAAACTAATGCGGATGGGCACCTATGCGACTGGGCCCTTAGTCGCATGACTCCCCATGCGACTGGCCCCCAATCGTTCGAATGAATCCTCAATCGTGCGAATGAACTCCCAATGATGCGAATGCACCCTCAATCGTGCGAATGAACCTCAATCGCACCTCAATCGGTCGTATGGCCTCCATTCGGTCGCCTAGCCCTAGCTGATGCAGAATGGAGTTCATCCCGAACCCAATCTGCCATTTTCGACCTCCAAGCTCATCCAAACCCATTCTAATCCTAAATCAACCATCCTAAACCTTAGAAATGCATACCACAACACCATTCAAGCACACACATGCCCGGAAACAAACTCCAAACGCATCACACGCAAACACATACAAATGGGTCAAACACACACACACACACATACAAAAACAGGTTTTCTATGTTTTCCAGCCCCAAAATCGTTTGAAAACATGTAAATAAGGGGTCCTAGAACTCACACAAACTACCACAACGAGAAGAGCTTCGAATCAACACGCTACACTTTGATTTTGCACGCTTGAATCTACTCGAACCAACCTTTTTCTCTCTTTTCTCCCTTTCTTCTTCTCCTCTCTTTTCTTGGCTGAAAATGTGGGTGTGGGGAGAGGGTAATGGCTGCCCTCTCCCTTCAAATATCACCACATACCCAACTTTCTCTCGTTGGCGAGTTTGGTCCCCCGACTTTGGACTTTATTTCTTTTTCTTCATTCGTCGGCTTCAAAATAAATAACCGGGTGTTACAGTATAATATATATATTATTTGTGATTTTCGTTTGTGTTGTTCTACGTTTGTGTGGTATGGGTGAAATATTATGGAACATATGGGTTTGACTATAAAAAGTCATATAATAAAATGTATAAGGAGTGCCTGTACACATGATCTAGTTTAAGCGAGAATATTTGGGTTTCACGTATTAAAGGTGACTTAGTTTTTGAGTGTGCTTGCATGTGATGGGGGGAAAGTTGATAGCCTGCATCGTAACCGAACCGAGAACACGTAACCGTATGACAAATTATTAGTATTTAATATTAATTATATATTAAATGAAATCCAGGTGTTTTGGAAACCTGATCATTTGTGCTTGTTTTACGTATTGCTGTGCATTCAAGGTGAGTTCTCAGCCCCCACTTTACCTACTTTCTTTAGGGTGAAAGAAATATGTGTTCTAAACGTATTTTCATTTGATTAGTAATACTATAATATCGTTCGTTTACTAGTGTTATACCATATTTAAGTCCTCATGCTCGAACCGTTAATGTATGTATTATAGCGAGGTAATTCTGAGTAAATCTATTGGGTTTGACAAACCCCAGCCGGGCTAGTCGCGCAGCATGACTGCACGTCAAACGGGTGTTTAATTTACCTAATTTATGTTGCTGTGATGTAACACCCGGTTATTTTCCTTGAAGCCAAAGAAAGAAGAAAAAGAGAGAAAAGGAATAAAGTCCAAGTTGAGGGACCAATCTTGCCAAAAAGAAGAAAAGTTTGGAAGGGTGGGTGTAAAGGGGGCATGGCAGCCCATTCTCCCTTCATTCTCCCCCTTTTCATTCGGCTAGAGAGAGAAAGAGAAAGGAGAAAAGGGCAAGTTCGGGTTTTTGAAGGATTCAAGGTGCAAAAGTCGAGGTCTAGCGGGTTTGTGTGAAGCTTTACTCGAAAGGGTTGTTAATGTGAGTTCTAGGACCCCTCTTTTACACGTTTTAACTGATTTTGGGGCTGGAATGCATATGAAATTATTTTTGGGTCGTGTTGGGTGTGTACCCGTTTGTATGTGTTTGTGTGTGGTGTGCGATCGGGTGGGGTTCGAATTTAGGGCATGTTATGTTTGAATGGTGATGTGAGTGTGTTCCTAAGGCTTAAAATGGTTGGTTTAACAGGTAAGAAAAGGGTCGAAGGCCGAAATCTGCAGTTAGGGTTCGAAGAAGACTACATTCTGCACCCAACTAGGGCTCATGAGACTGGAAGCCATGAAACCGAATGGCATGCGATTGGATGCCATACGGCCGAAAGGCATGCGATTGAAAGTTATGCGACTGAAGGCCATACGGCCGAATGGTCATGCGACTGAAGGTCAGACGACTGAAAGTCATGCGACTGAAGGCTATGCGACTGAGTCCATACGCCTAAGTGTTCATTCGCCCCATAGTGTCCATACGCCTAACTGTTCTCATGCGCCTGGAAGGCCATGCGACTGAATGGTGCCCATACGCCCAAATAGGGCTCATGTGCCCGAAAGAACTTAGTTTATTATCTGATTCTCGGGAGAAAAGGGTAAATGTAAGCTTTGACTTGGGAGGTTCCGGGGGGTATGTAAGTTGACTTTTTGAGGTCATAGAGGATGTGATGTGATGTATGATTGATGCCTATGCATGATGATGTGTGATTGATGATGTTTGATGATTATGTATGATTGTATGATTGTATGTTATGTTCCTTATTACGTATGATGATGTGACTTTACGTGATGTGATATTGTTAATGAACGTAGAGTATTATCTTAACAAAATGAAAGATTTAAGATAATGAAAGTGGAACATAATGAACGAATGAAAAGCCTTGCAAGTAAATGAAAGGAGGGTTCGAAGAAGACTGCATTCTGCACCCAGCAAGGGCTCATGAGACTGGAAGCCATGAGACCGAATGGCATGCGACTGGAGGCCATACGGCCGAAAGGCATGCGACTGAAGTCCATGCGCCTGAATGCCATGCGACTGAGGGTCATACGCATGGGAGTCATGCGACTGAAGTTCATGCGACTGAAAGGCATGTGGTTGAAAGTTATGCGACTGAAGGCCATACGGCCGAATGGTCATGCGACTGAAGGTCACACGATTGAGTCATGCGACTGAAGGCTATGCGACTGAGGGTCCATACGGCTAAGTGTTCATGCGTCTGGAAGCTCTCCATACGCCTAACTGTTCATTCGCCCCATAGTGTCCATACGCCTAAGTGTTCTCATGCGCCTGGAAGGCCATGCAACTAGATGGTGCCCATACGCCCAAATAGGGTTCATGTGCCCGAAAGAAATTAGTTTATTATCTGATTCTCGGGAGAAAAAGGTAAATGTAAGCTTTGACTAGGGAGGTTTGGGGGGGTATGTAAGTTGACTTTTTGAGGTCATAGTTGATGTGATGTGATGTATGATTGATGCCTATGCATGATGATGTGTGATTGATGATGTTTGATGATTATGTATGATTGTATGTTATGTTCCTTATTACGTATGATGATGTGACTTTACGTGGTGTGATATTGTTAATGAACGTAGAGTATTATCTTAACAAAATGAAAGATTTAAGATAATGAAAGTGGAACATAATGAACGAATAAAAAGCCTTGCAAGCAAATGAAAGGAGGTTCACAACTCATTGAGAGTTGTTAGCTCAACTGTGTGTGTCTACAGCGTGCGATTTTGGCTAACTCATAAGGGTTCATACACACAGTAAGAGTTCAGTCTCGGTGACTGCTCCAATACGTGCGATTTCCTTATTACTGTGTGTTATACAACGTGCGATTTTGGCTAACCCATAAGAGTTCACACACACAGGGGGAGTCTGTCCTAGTGACCACTCCATATGTGCGAAACGGGGTCCTTGTCGCTTAACCCTAGACGAATTGCTTGGTGCCCTAGAGGGGGGTTAAGTACATGACCTAGATTGAAGTGAAAGATAATAAATGTACGAAAAGTGCGATAAGTACGAAATATGCGAAACGTGCGAAATGTACGAAACGAACGATGATGAAGATAATAATTACTACCTTGATGTATGTATGATGTGTGATCACGTGCGATAGTAAAGAAAATGTGCTAACGGATGAAAGGTAATATAATGTTTTTATAAAACTAGAACTCACTCAGCAACGCCGACTTTTTATGCATTTCTAGTTGGCAGGTAAATGTTGCTGAGGATGGCACGAGGCGGCTACTTGGCTTATATTGGGGATGGCATTCTTTTGTATAATGTTTTTGCATTGTAATACGAACGAGCGATATTTTGTAATGAACGATGTATTATTTTGCAAAAGTGTTTATTTAAAAGGAAATGAAATGTTTGTTTAAAGTGTTTCCGCTGCATGGTTTTAGTAAAGTTAATGTAATTATATGTTTTATATGCGATGATTGACCAGCTGTGAGCGTCCCGGGAACGGGGCCTTACAAGTTGGTATCAGAGCCAAAGTTTAAGTGAAATGGGTAAATTTTCAAAATAAACCTTAACTTAAACTAAAAATGGGACGGAAAGGGAAGGGATGCCAATCTGAGTAGCTGCGTGCCATCAGGTATTTTCTTAATGATAATCGGTATTACGTGCGCATGTTATGTGGTTTATGTGTTGTATGTAGATTTAGATACTGATGTAGTCAGGAGAGGTAATGTTCGGGGTATGAAAAGTAAAGTAAGTGGCTAATCACAACTGGCCATTGTAATTAGGGACTTATTATACTTGACATAAACTGAGCTGTTCCCTTAAATGATCGTGTTGGTGTTTGAATCTTTCAGTGTGTTAGAAGATGACAGGTGGTAGATCATCTAAAGCTTTGCATGGTGGAGGTCGTGGTGGAAGTGGTGCTGAACCGCGACCCAAAAGAGGAAGACCTAGAGTCGAAAAGGTGGTTCATGAAGAATCCGAGACCCCTCATCCGAAGGGCGGCGATGAGAGTGCTAATTTGAGAGCCTCAGTAAAGGAGGCTGTTGTCGAAGAAGTTCATCAGGTCATGCAGACGATCCTACCGTCTGTGGTGACCGAAGTGATTAGGGCTGTGCGAGAAGGAGAGAGAAAGGAGAGGAACAGGTTTGCGGGAGGACAGGAGGGGATGGAGACCGAAACGGTTCTCTCCGAGGATGAAGAAGAGGAAGAAGAGCCTGTGCCGGAGGCGGCATGAGGCTACAGCTACGGGGCATTTCAAAGATGCAAGCCCCTTACTTTTGATGGTAATGGCACTGCTGCTGCTGCTCACCGATGGGTGAGGGAAATGGAAGTTGTTCTGAATATACGCGAGTGCCGAGAAGACCAGAAGGTGAAGTTTGCTGTCCACTCGTTTGCGGACTCGGCTCTGTGTTGGTGGGACAATATTGTCCAAGTCGAGGGTAGTCGGGCAATTGGGAGAATGAGGTGGTATGAATTGAAGAAGCTGGTAATTGAGGAGTTCTGTCCTCACCGGGAGATGGATAAGGTGGAAAAGGAGTTCCCGCAGCTAGAGGCGGGAACGATGACACATCAACAATACACCACCAAATTCAACGAGATGGCACGGCTGGTGCCGGATTAAGTGACGCCCCTGTCACGAAAGATTAAGCGGGCGGATAACCGTAGGCACATGATCGCTGCCCGACCAAGCACGTTTAGGTTGGCGGTTGATTTGGCAGGAAGGTTGTATGACGAGCGAGAGGTGGTGGTGGCTGAGGTGAGCAAGAAGGGTGGTGGCGACCGGAATTGGAATGGGAAAAGGTTTGGTCGGGGTGGTGCCCCGACAAGTAACAAGAAGGCACGGTTGGATGATCACCGTGTGGTCACACCTGGTGCGGGGTCGAAGAGGTGTGGCAAATGCGGAAGGGAGCATTCGGGAGAATGCAAATGGGGATCAAACATCTGCTTCAAGTGTGGGAAGCCTGGTCATATGGCTAGGGATTGTGGGGTTATGAGGTGTTACAACTGTGGGGAAAGTGGTCATATGAGTAGGGACTGCAATAAGCCGAGGGCTGAAGGGTCGGGAGTGAAGAAGGCTGGAGGGGAAGGACAGAGGGCGAGCGCTCGAGTGTTTACGATGACGTAGGAGGAGGCTAGGACGGACCCTAATGTTGTGTCAGGTACGTTTCTAGTAAACCAAACTTTAGCCTCTGTGTTGTTTGATTCTGGTGCCAGTAAAAGTTTTATTTTGGCTTCTTTCTGTGCTAAACTGCCTGTTAGTAGTAGGAGTGTTGATGCGCCCTTCGATGTAGAAACTGCCATAGGTAAGTCTACCAGGATTTCTAAGATGATAGAAGGTTGTGATGTTGAATTAGAAGGTCACAAGTTTCCTGTTAGACCATTCGTGATGACCCTAGGTGGTTTCGATGTAGTTCTTGGGATGGATTGGTTAGCGGACTACGAGGCGAACATTATGTGTCGCAAGAAGGTGATTTGTTTGATAGCGTCTGACGGGAGTTCGGTGACGGTTTATGGTGATCGGGTCACTACGATTCCGAAAGTGATTTCAATGGCGGTGGATGAGGCGTGGATGTAATGCCTACTTGGCCTACGTACAGGATGCGGATACGCCAACACCACAACTATCCGATGTACCAGTTGTGTGTGACTTTCCAGATGTATTTCCCGAAGACTTACCAGGAGTGCCACCTGACCGCGAGATCGAGTTTCAGATCGACTTGATACCGGGTGCCCAACCTGTAGCTAAGGCACCGTATCGGTTGGCTCCGACCGAGATGAAGGAGTTGATGGAACAACTACAAGAGCTGCTTGATAAGGGGTTCATTAGACCGAGTATCTCTCCTTGGGGTGCTCCGGTCTTGTTCGTGAAGAAGAAAGACGGTAGCATGAGGATGTGTATCGACTACCGTGAGCTGAATAAGCTGACGGTGAAGAACCGATACCCGTTACCGAGAATTGATGATTTGTTTGATCAGCTTCAAGGTGCCAGTTGGTTCTCAAGGATAGATCTTCGATCGGGCTACCATCAGATGAAGGTGAAAGAGCAGGATATCCCTAAAACAGCTTTTCGCACGCGTTATGGTCACTACGAGTTTCTCGTTATGTCATTTGGTTTGACAAAAGCGCCAGCTGCTTTTATGGACTTGATGAATCGTGTGTGTCGGCCAATGTTGGATAAATCAGTGATTGTGTTTATCGATGATATCCTGATCTATTTGAGGAGCGAGATTGAGCATGCCGGTCACATTCGAGAGGTGTTGGAGACGTTAAGAAGGGAGAAATTGTATGCTAAATTCTCCAAGTGCGCATTCTGGTTACGCGAGGTTCAGTTCTTGGGTCACGTGGTGAATCCTGAAGGTATTATGGTGGATCGGCAAAGGTGGAAGCGGTGATGCAATGGAAGTCTCCAAAGACGCCATCGGAGATTCGTAGTTTCTTGGGCCTGGCGGGCTATTACAGGAGGTTTATTCAAGACTTCTCTAAGATAGCTTCTCCACTAACCAAGTTAACACGTAAGGATTTAAAGTTTGTATGGGGTCAAGCTCAGGAGAAGGCGTTCGCGGAACTAAAGACGAGATTGACTCAAGCTCCTGTTTTGTCGTTACCCGATGGAAGTGAAGATTTGGTGGTTTATTCAGATGCTTCCTACTCGATGTTAGAACCCGATGCGGGCAAATGTGGATTCCTCGTTTTGGGGATCTACGTGAGAAGATCATGGATGAAGCTCATAAGAATCGGTACTCTATTCATCCCGGTGCTACAAAGATGTATCAAGACATGAAGAAAGATTATTCGTGGCCGCGTATGAAGCGTGATGTGGTGGAGTATGTGAGTAAATGCCTTACTTGCTTACAAGTGAAGGCCGAGCACCAAAAGCCGTATAGGAAGATCCAACCTTTGGATATACCGGAGTGGAAGTGGGAGCACATCACCATGGATTTTATTACGAAGCTGTCGCGTACCGCGCGAGGGTATGATGCTATATGGGTGATTGTTGATCGTTTGACAAAGAGTGCTCACTTCCTACCGATCCGCGAGACTTATTCATCTGAGAGGTTGGCGGATCTGTTCATTAAAGAGATTGTAACTCGTCATGGTGTGCCGGTGTCTATTGTGTCTGATCGTGACACCCGGTTTACATCTAAATTTTGGAAGAAATTCCACGACGCAATGGGGACGAGGTTACACATTAGCACGGCTTATCATCCTCAGACAGATGGTCAGTCGGAAAGGACGATTTAGACGCTGGAGGATATGCTCCGGGCATGCGTCATTGATTTTGGAGGAAGTTGGGATGACCACTTACCGTTAGCCGAGTTCTTATATAACAACAGTTATCATGCCAGTATTGGTATGCCTCCTTATGAGATGCTATACGGTAGGAGATGTACAACCCCTGTTTTTTGGGGTGATATTGGTCAGAAAGAGTTAGGGAGCGTCGAGGTGATCGAGGCTACGACTGAGAAGCTAGAAAGGATCAAAGCCTTTATGAAGGCAGCCAAAGATAGACAGAAGTCGTATGCTGATAAACGACGTAGACCGATTGAGTTCCAGGTGGGTGATAGAGTTATGTTGAAAGTCTCACCTTGGAAGGGTATCATTCGGTTCAGAAAGCGGGGCAAGTTGAGCCCGAGATACATAGGGCCTTTCCGAATCATTGCTAGAGTAGGAGAGGTGGCCTATAGATTGGATTTACCAGATGAGTTTAGTGGAATTCATCCGACGTTCCATGTATCTCATCTGAGGAAATGTTTGACAGACGAGGATATGGTTGTACCACTGGAAGATATCGAGGTGGATGAACGGCTCAATTATGTGGAGCAACCAGTGGCGATCATTGATCGTAAAGAGAAGAGGTTGAGAAATAAAGTGGTTCCTCTTGTGCGTGTACAGTGGAAGCACATGAAGGGATGAGTCTACGTGGGAGACTGAAGAGGAGATGAGACAGCATTACCCACGTTTGTTCGAGGAATAACAGGTTTCAAGGACAAAACCTATATAAGGGGGGTGGACTTGTAACACCCGGTTATTTTCCTAGAAGCCAAAGAAAGAAGAAAAGGAGAGAAAAGAAATAAAGTCCAAGTTGAGGGACCAATATTGCCAAAAAGAAGAAAAGTTTGGAAGGGTGGGTGTAAAGGGGGCAAGGCAGCCCATTCTCCCCTCATTCTCCCCTCATTCTCCCCCTTTTCATTCAGCTAGAGATAGAAAGAGAAAGGAGAAAATGGCAAGTTTGGGTTTTTGAAGGATTCAAGGTGCAAAGTCTAGGTCTAGCGGGTTTGTGTGAAGCTTTACTCGAAGGGGTTGTTAATGTGAGTTCTAGGACCCCTCTTTTACACGTTTTAACTGATTTTGGGCTGGAATGCATATGAAACTGTTTTTGGGTCGTGTTGGGTGTGTACCCGTTTGTATGTGTTTCTGTGTGGTGTGCGATCGGGTGGGGTTCGAATTTGGGGCATGTTATGTTTAAATAGTGATGTGAGTGTGTTCCTAAGGCTTAGAATGGTTGGTTTAAGCGTAGAACAGGTTAGAAAAGGGTCGGAGGCCGAAATCTGCAGTTAGGGTTCGAAGAAGACTGCATTCTGCACCCAGCTAGGGCTCATGAGACTGGAAGCCATGAGACCGAATGGCATGCGGCTGGAGGCCATACGGCCGAAAGGCATGTGACTGAAGTCCATGCGCCTGAATGCCATGCGACTGAGGGTCATACGCATGGGATTCATGCGACTGAAGTTCATGCGCCTGAAAGGCATGCGATTGAAAGTTATGCGACTGAAGGCCATACAGCCGAATGGTCATGCGATTGAAAGTCACACGACTGAAAGTCATGCGACTGAAGGCTATGCGACTGAAGGTCCATACGCCTAAGTGTTCATGCGTCTGGAAGCTCTCCATACACCTAAGTGTTCATTCGCCCCATAGTGTCCCTACGCCAAAGTCTTCTCATGCGCCTGGAAGGCGATGCGACTTAATGGTGCCCATACGCCCAAATAGGGCTCATGCGCCCGAAAGAACTTAGTTTATTATCTGATTCTCGGGAGAAAAGGGTAAATGTAAGCTTTGACTTGGGAGGTTCCCGGGGGTATGTAAGTTGACTTTTTGAGGTCATAGAGGATGTGATGTGATGTATGATTGATGCCTATGCATGATGATGTGTGATTGATGATGTTTGATGATTATGTATGATTGTATGATTGTATGTTATGTTCCTTATTACGTATGATGATGTGACTTTACGTGGTGTGATATTGTTAATGAACGTAGAGTATTATCTTAACAAAGTGAAAGATTTAAGATAATGAAAGTAGAACATAATGAACGAATGAAAAGCCTTGCAAGCAAAATTAAATGAGGTTCACAACTCATTAAGAGTTGTTAGCTCAACTGTGTGTGTCTACAACGTGCGATTTTGGCTAACTCATAAGGGTTCATACACACAGTAAGAGTTCAGTCTCGGTGACTGCTCCAATACGTGCGATTTCCTTATTAATGTGTGTTATACAGCGTGCGATTTTGGCTAACCCATAAGAGTTCACACACACAGAGGGAGTCTGTCCTAGTGACACTCCATATGTGCGAAATGGGGTCCTTGTCGCTTAACCCTAGACGAATTGCTTGGTGCTCTAGAGGGGGGTTAAGTACAGGACCTAGATAGAAGTGAAAGATAATAAATGTACGAAAAGTGCGATAAGTACGAAATGTGCGAAACGTGCGAAATGTACGAAACGAACGATGATGAAGATAATAATTACTACCTTGATATATGTATGATGTGTGATCACGTGCGATAGTAAAGAAAATGTGCTAACGGATGAAAGGTAATATAATGTTTTTATAAAACTAGAACTCACTCAGCAACGCTGACTTTTTATGCATTTCCAGTTGGCAGGTAAATGTTGCTGAGGATGGTACGAGGCGGCTACTTGGCTTATTTTGGGGATGGCATTCTTTTGTATAACGTTTTTGCATTGTAATACGAACGAGCGATATTTTGTAATGAACGATGTATTATTTTGCAAAAGTGTTTATTTAAAAGGAAATGAAATGTTTGTTTAAAGTGTTTCCGTTGCATGGTTTTAGTAAAGTTAATGTAATTATATGTTTTATATGCAATGATTGACCAGTTGTGAGCGTCCCGGGAACGGGGCCTTACATGTGACCTGGTATTCACAGCCGGGGCCTTTATTTACATTGTCTACTTTGGTTGCGAACTTCATACATTTAGTAACTTGTTAAGTAACTAGCTATCTACTGATATTACTTTGTTTACTGTATCTGCTTACATTATGTTTTGTTTATCAAAACCGGTGAATTCACCAACCTTGTGTTGATACTTTAGCATGTTTCTTTCAAGTTCTTAAGGAATGCATGATAGGATCACCTCATGTTGCATTCATCGTTGTTTGGGTCAACTAAATACATTTACATTTGCTATCAACTTATACTTTATTTGTTTTGCGCGTGTTTGCGCCATTTGAAATTAGAAACTAATACGCTTCCGCATTTACTTTCATGTCTTTATATTTAACTCCATTTTGGAAAACTTTAATATTACCGAGCAATTATGTTTTGTAACTGTTGTGTCATTTGGTGTAACTAGTGGTTGAGACACTGGTATGTCATGCGCCTAACAGTATTACCCCGTTTGTTGGAAATTGAGGGTGTGACAGATTGATATCAGAGCCAATGGTTATAGCGAACTAAACAAAACTTGCATTTAATTTGCATTGTATTTAGACTATAGCCTGATGCCTTAGTTACACACACATAGACACGTTTAACTTCATTAGTTGGCCTTGTCTTTTTGCTTTACTTGCTGGATTGCTTGACGTTGCTCATTCCTGTGAGCGGTTCTTTGCATGAATGGCATCATCATCATCTGCGCCTTCTTCTTCTTCCCAAGGCAAGAGACCTATTCACTACGATGCTATACCTCCACCAACGTGTCCGTACCATTGGCCACTGCGTCATAATAACAATGAGGAGTCAGACTATGACCAACCATTTGCTTTACCCTAGTATCCACCAGTTCATAGGTGGGAATATTATCCTGAGTATATGACCAGCCTAATTTAGGAGAAGAATGTTCCTTTACCTCCTGAGAGTCGGCCCTGCACTAGGTCTACCCCGGCTAGGAACTCTGATGCTCCTACTTTACCTCCCCTTCCTTGTCCTCCCGAGCAGGCCATGGCAGCTATGGCAGCCACTCTACATATGGAGCGTCAATGCGTTGATGAACTGGAGGACGAAAACAGGATGATGAAGAAAATAGCGTGAGAGTCTACTGAGGAAATCAAGCAACTGAAGAGACGGTTCGATAATTTTGTGAGTCACTACAACAATCAGGTGGATCGTGTCACTGGACTGGTCGAGCGAGTCAATGGTGGTGAACAACGGCTTGAAAACCTAGAGGGTCACGTCTTTGCTCAAAATGCAGTGCCAGAACCTGAGGAAGAAGATCCTGAGGAGGAACCGGAGGAGGCACCAGAGGAGGAGGAACCGGAGGAAGAGCTCGAGGAGCAGCTCGACGATGAATCGGAAAACAACGTTGGATCCACCGACTCTCATTGATTTCCTAGTCTATTCATTTTTCTATCCATTATACTTTTGTTTATTTTTCATACCTAGATGGGAAGGGTGGTTTCCCATCCGACTGATATTTTAGGATTTAGTATTTCGTTTAATTTATTATGGACGTACTTACAATTCATTTAATCAAAAATTGTTATTTGAACCCATTAGTGGTGTGTGTGCTAAATTCTTTTAATTACTTGTACTTAAATGAAGTAGATATATTACATATTACTTATTTTTGTATGTTGTGATTGTTAAGAATGTCTGGACGTGGTCACGGACGTGGACGTCGTGGTACCATCAACATGACACCAACAGAGTTGGTGGTTCTAATCAATCAACATTTGGCTGATGCTCTAGCAAACCACAATCCTAATCCGCAGGCCACCCCGATCGGTAAGGAATACAACATTCATTCCTGATGTTAACGTTCCGTCAGTCTTGTTAAGTTGTAACATTCATTCCAAATTCCAAAGTTCTGATCTAATTTCGTTGTAGGTCAAGGAGCTTGCACATTCAAGTCCTTAATGGACTTAAACCCAATCCGTTCACTAAAGCGGAAGAAGCCATATGACTCCTACAGTGGTTTGAGAAGCTCGAATCTGTATTCGAGATGTGCGACTGTCCCGTGGCAAATCGGGTTAAGTATCCCACCGGCACCCTGGATGGAGCTGCATTGTAAGGCCCCGTTCCCGGGAAACCTCACGGTTGGCTAATCATCGCATAAAAATCAATTTTTATAACCAAAACATTACTGCGGAATTAAAGACATTCATTTGAAACTTGTAAGTCATATTGTACTCATACATTTGTCTTTTAATAGAATAAAAACATAGTGCATTGTCTTAAATTACAATAAAAGATTTCATAAATGGGAATGACATCCATAGCTCTCCAAGTAGCTCAACATCAGCATTTACCTGCCAACTATTATGCATAAAAGTCAGCTTTGCTGAGTGAGTTCTAGTTTTAGATAAATAAGAAAATATAAACTTTGTCCTTCATATAATGACCACGCATACATCATAATACATAACATTTCATGCATCATAATAAGCATGTTCATTATCTTTCATTCTTTCATTATCTTTCATTTTCATCATAAACGAGGTTGCACAAAGCAAGAGCTCCATGTTGATCGACAATGAATGTCGATCCCTGTCGGTACACATCATCATGGTAGCTAACCCCCGACAGTTGATCCACACTACAAGGCATATAGCCTGCTCATGAATACGGATCAATCATCATACACCAGACTCACATAAGTGAAGTCGATCATAGTGCTTGCAAGACTTTTCATCATCAAATAGGCATGGGGGTAACGTTCATTAAGTTTTATTTTTCATTAATATCATCTTCCACGTTAATATATAATACTTTACAAATAAACAACACAACATATCAAGTACAAACACCACTGCCTCATGGTGTATTGTGACAGATGACTTGGCATTGCCAGAGGGACAGATGACTTCGTGGTGTATTGTGACGTGTCAATCCAGGGTTTGGGTTGCGTGTTGATGCAACGTGAGAAGGTGATAGCTTATGCATCAAGACATCTTAAGGTGCATGAGAAGAACTATACAACTCATGACTTGGAGCTGGGAGCTGTAGTATTCGCCCTCAAGATATGAAGGCATTACCTTTATGAAACCAAGTGCATGATCTTCACTGATCATAAGAGCCTTCAGCAGATTTGACTGGGTGGTGAGAATGATATTCTCTGTTGATGTGAATCAACAAGGATTGAATATGATGATTGAGTATGTGATTATGTAGCGGAATTACACAAAACACAAATCATTGAATGCTAGAAATACTCATAAATGCTTTGTATTAATGATGATGAAAAGTTACAATGAATGCTAGGGTTTTAGCAACAATACAGTAACAAGACACCACTGAAAACATATGACTGTCGAAGATTCTCGATATTCTAGATGTATCAGCGTTAGAGCTGTAAACGAGCCGAGCCGAGCCGAGCCAGGATGGGCTCGAGCTCGAGCTCGAAGCTTATCGAGCCGAGCCGAGCCGGCTCAAAAATTTTAAGGAGCTTATGTGACATCCGTCACCAAAAGGTCCGTCAATTAACATGGATTCCGTTAACTTTTCTTCGCTCGTTCATTTCTCATCTTTATAAACTATTCGTGTGGATATCATTCTTGCTTTATCATCTTTATGCTTGTGCTCTCATCGTAAACGTGTGCTATCTTTAAAACTTTTATAATTTTCATCATCGTTAACACTAAATATACCATTTTTATATAATATCATTGTCATTAATAAAACCATTTTTAAGTTACCAATATCATTAATTACATTTTTATCATTAATATAACTAGCCTATTAAAGTCGTTTTCAACCGAAACTAATTTGGGAACTCGGGGGCTAAGTGCAGGGACCAAATGTGACATTTTGCCAAACTAGGGCTGGGTATAAATACCCATATTCCAGCCCTAGCCTCCATTTCACCTTCTTCCTCTTCATCTTCTTCTTCTCCACTTTTCTCCTCCTCCTTGCACCAAACCGCCCATTTTCTTCGCGTTTTCACCGGCAAGACCTCGGCTACAGCTGAGTCTACTCCATTCTTGCAGGTAGACGACCTTTGTCGTCCCTTTTCTTGCTTGTTTACTGCTGTCCATTTAGGGTTTCGGGTGTTCGGGGCCAACTCGAGCACATGAGGTCGTGTGGGTGCGTGTGATGTCTTTCTGCATGTTCTTCTTGTTTGGGTGTGTGCAAAATGTGTTTCTGGAAGTCCTTGTGGTGTAAATATCGTGCACGGAGCAGCCGAAGGCTGCTCTGCACTTCTGTAATCGCGATTCTGCTGTTCTCGCGACTGGATCTACCGTGCGACTGAGCCGTGCGACTGGGTGAGTCGTGCGACTGGGTGTGTCGTGCGACTGTGTGTATGCGTGCGATTGAGTCAATGCGACCGAATAAATATGTGCGATTGTGCGTGCATCGCACGACTGAATGCCAGTCGCACGAATGGAGGTTCAGTCGTACGAATGAAGCTGATTCGTACGAATGAAGGTTGATTCGTGCGTATGGATGTTGAGTCGTGCGAGTGGGTGCTGTGTGGTATGACTGAATGTTGAGTCGCACGAATGAAGGTTCAATCGTACGAATGAAGCTGATTCGTACGAATGAGGGTTGATTCGTGCAGATGGAGTGTTGAGTCGTGCGTCTGGTCCTGTCGTGCGACTGAAGTTGCTGTGTGTGAATTCCTTCTTGTGTGTGGTGTGTGTATGTCGTGTGATGTTAAGGTGACATCGACACGGTTGCCATTGCTAATGACAACGTTAAAGTCGACACTATCAAACTTACTAATGTTATTCCAAATCAAATCAACTTAACATTATACAATTATCAACAACCGATTCGTAACTACTAATATTTACCAAATACTTCTCTAACAACAATGGAACTTTTACACAAATATCATCAACAACGGCAACGATTTCTAGTTCTTGGATCTACATAAGATCTAATACGCGTGTCTGCTTGTGTGTGTTACATGCGACCGAACCGATGCAACCCGAATCGACCGAACGTTACTATTTACTTATACATATCATTAATGCTTAACAATAACTGTCAATAGGTGTTTGACCGTTAACTGCATACAACATTTGGAAACCTTGATCATTCATACTTACCACTTAACAAGTGAGTTTCATGGGCCCTTTTTATGCTTACACAATACTTTAAACATTTACAAACATGGGGGAAAAGTATGCTCACCCGTTTTTTATGTTGTACAACTTACGTACAATTTACATACTTGGAATCAACGTGTTACTGTTTTGTGAGTACTTATCTGATACATGCTTGAGTTCGTTGTGTGGTACTTTCTTTACAACCATTTAATTCCGGTGTTGGAACGACGGATAGGTATTGGTAGTACTACTGGGTTGACACCCCCACCCTTGTTTGTTGGTATACTAGTTGGTACCAACAGTGGCCAGGAACGGGCCCTTGGGTGAATATATTCCGACAAGATTCTGTGTGTACGTCATTAGGTTTGGTTGTAAAGCTCATTGTCATGTGATTTTGCTTACTTATAACTATATTCACGGTATTCCACAACATTTACTATACAACATCAATTACTTATTTACTATTTAAACCTGCGAGCTCACCAACAATTTTGTTGACCATTTTGAGCATATCTTTTCAGATGATAATGCTAATTGAAGATCTAGGTGTGCTGCCTTAGTGGAGACCCTAGGATGCATTTTGAGACTAAACATATTTGACAAACATTCATTTTGGAACATTGTTGTAGTCTGATTTAAACAACTTCATTCTTTTGATACTTGTTCTCGGGTTGTGGGAATTACCTTACAATTGTTACTACTTTGACTATGTGAATCATTTAACATGTTTATGCTTATGGCTATGTTGTCGTGAATATTGACTAAACACGACACAAGTCTCCTTTGTGTCGGGTGTCGTCATGACACGCTTTATCATCATTTATCATATTGCATCTCTATTGTCTACCATGTGTTATGACGATCCCGTCTCGTTACATCCCCGTGTTTCCGCTTTTAGCGGGGGTGTGACAACCAGTAAATAGACTGGGGTTGTTAATGATAATGAGGATGGTGGAGAAAGAGGTCAAGGTGGGATTGAAACTGAAGTAGGTAATGGGAACCCGACTGGGAACGAAAGTAATTAGGAAACCGGGAATGGTGGAACAACCAGTAATGAGACTGGGGTTGTTAATACTAGAAGGGGATGTTCCTACAAGGAGTTTCTGGCCTGCAAACCGAAAGAATTTGATGGGAAGGGTGGAGCGATAGCCCTAACCAGATGGCTGGAGAAGATGGAGGCAGTGATCGATATCAGTGAGTGCCTCGATAGCAAGAAAATCAAGTATGCCACGTGTTCATTACAGGGCAAAGCGTTAACTTGGTGGAACACTCAGGTTCAGGCTAGGGGAAGAGAATCGGCAATGCAGATGTCGTGGGATGAGTTTAAGGCACTGGTCACCGAGGAATATTGCCCCCTCAACGAGATGCAGAAATTGGAGCATGAATTCTGGAATCATGCTATGTGGGGGTCGGGCACGCAGCTTACACTGATCGATTCCACAAGTTGGCAAGACTGGTTCCACATCTAGTGACTCCAGAATCCAAGAGAATCGAGAGGTATATTTGGGGACTTGCGCCTCAAATCCGGGCGATGGTAACAGCACCTGCTCCTCCTACGATCCAGAGCGCAATTCTGAAGGCTGGCGCTCTGACAGACGAGATGGTGAGAACAGGTGTCTTGGGAAGAGGAGCAGAAAAAGAAAGGATGTTGGGGAAACGAGCCGGACGAGTGCCGGGAAATTTGACAAAAGGGCCAAGACAACCAGAAATTTTGTGGCCATGACACAGGGCAAAAGAGAGTACATTGGGCCGCACCCAAATGTGATAGGTGCAACTTCCATCATCCCCCAGGAATGCCGTGCCGGGTGTGCGTGAACTAAAAACGCCTGGGGCATCTAGCGAGAGACTGCAGAGTGGCGCCGAATCTGGTGGCACCGGTCAACGCGGTTGATCCCACCAGAAATGTCAGGGTCTGTTATGAGTGTGGAGGCCCTGATCACTACAGAAACATGTGCCCTAGACTAAATCGAGCTCCGGGTCAACAAGGGAACAACCAGCAGCATGTGATGGCCATAGCTGGAAATCAAGGCCCGGCGAATCAAGGAAATACAGCTCGGGGACGTGCATTTGTCATTGGAACCAACGATGCCCGTCAGGACCCGAATGTTGTCACGGGTACGCACTTACTCAATTAGCACTTTGCATCTATATTATTTGATACTGGAGCAGACAATAGCTTTATATCTTCTGAGTTTGTGCAATTGCTTGATTTGAGTCCTAGTAGGCTAGAAACTAGCTACTCTGTAGAAATGGCCAATGGTAGGGTTGTACAGGCCGATCAGATCATTAGAAAGTGCTCGATAATATTGGAGGACCATGCCTTCGATATAGACTTGATACCCTTTGAGTTAGGAAGTTTCGACGTGGTTGTGGGAATGGATTAGTTGTCGAAACATGGAGCTGAGATTGTCTGTCGGGACCAGGTAGTACGAATCCCCATGTCAAACGGGGAGGTACTCAGGATTCAAGGAGAACGACCGGGAAGAAACTTAAAGCTTAGCTCCTGTATGAAAGCACGCCGAAGTTTACGAAAGCAGTGCTATACGTTTCTGGCTCATGTGGTAGAGAAGAAAGAAGAGGAGAGGAAAATAGTAGATATTCCAGTTGTACGGGACTACCCAGATGTATTTCCTGATGACTTGTCTTGTTTGCCTCCTCCACGACAGGCGGAATTTCGTATAGAGTTGGTTCCTGGAGCTACACCGGTAGCAAAGACGCCATATCGGTTAGCACCATCTGAAATGCAAGAGTTATCTAGTCAGTTACAGGAACTACTGGAGAAGGGTTTTATTCGACCGAGTCACTCACCATGGGGAGCACCGGTATTATTTGTCAAGAAGAAAGACGGGTCGTTCCGAATGTGCATCGATTACCGTGAGTTGAACAAGTTAACCGTGAAGAATTGATATCCTCTCCCCAGGATCGACGATCTGTTTGATCAGCTGCAAGTAGCTTCATATTTCTCCAAGATCGACATTCGTTCTGGATATCATCAACTAAGGGTTTTCGAGGATGACATACCGAAAACAGCGTTTAAAACTCATTATGGACACTATGAGTTCTTGGTCATGCCGTTCGGGCTGACTAACGCACCAGCTGTGTTTATGGACCTAATGAATCGGGTGTGTAAACCTTACCTGGATAAGTTTGTGATTGTATTCATAGACGATATACTTATCTACTCCCGATCGAAAGAAGATCATGAAGAACACCTTCGGGCAATACTGGAACTGTTATGGGAAGAGAAACTTTTCGCCAAGTTCTCGAAGTGTGAATTCGGGTTGCGGGAAGTGAAGTTTTTGGGTCATGTGGTTAACGAGGATGGGATTCATGTAGATCCCGGCAAGATCGAAGCGGTGAAGAAATGGGATTCACCCTAGACACCTTCAGAGATACGACAATTCTTAGGATTGGCCGATTACTATCGTCGCTTCATCGCGAATTTTTCAAAGATCGCGCAACCGTTAACACTGCTGACTCAGAAAGACAAGAAGTTTGATTGGGGACATGCACAAGAACAAGCGTTCCAAACGTTGAAAGAGAAGTTGTGCAACGCACCGATATTGTCCCTCCCAGACGGAACTGATGATCTTGTGGTATACTGCGATGCTTCACATCAAGGATTGGGATGTGTACTAATGCAGAAGGATAAGGTGATTGCCTACGCTTTGCGACAACTTAAGGTGCACGAAAAGAACTATACAACTCATGATCTTGAGTTGGGCGCTGTAGTATTTGCACTTAAGATATGGAGGTATTACCTGTATGGAACCAAATGCACCATCTACACAGATCATAAGAGCCTCCAACATATCCTGGATCAGAAGGAACTTAATATGCATCAGCGACGTTGGGTAGAGCTTCTTAGTGACTACGATTGTGAAATCCGGTATCATCCGGGGAAAGCTAACGTGGTGGCTGATGCTTTAAGCCGCAAAGAACGCGTGAAACCACTACGTGCTCGAGCGTTGGGACTGATTATTCAAAAGAATTTGAAAGCCCAGATCCAAATTGCACAAAGTGAAGCATTGAAGGAAGAAAACCTTGCGGGAGAAGAATTCCGAGGGTTGGATAAACAAATGAGTTGCAAGGATGATGGTATACAGTACTTCATGGATCGTATATGGGTACCCAGATGGGGAGGTGTACGTACCTTGGTCATGAATGAAGCACACAAGACACGATATTCTATTCATCCTGGTGCAGACAAGATGTACCACGGTCTTAAGGATCTGTACTGGTGGCCAGGCATGAAGAAAGACATTGCTATGTACGTAAGCAGATGCTTAACATGCTCGAAAGTTAAAGCTGAACACCAGAAACCATCGGGATTATTACAGCAACCTGAAATTCCTGAGTGGAAATGGGAGAATATAGCTATGGATTTTATTACCAAACTCCCTAGAACGAGCAGCGGGCATGACTCGATATGGGTCGTAGTGGATCGGATGACGAAGTCAGCTCATTTCTTGCCGATCCGAGAAGACTACAAACTGGATAAGTTGGCGAGATTGTACATCAAGGAGGTCGTGACAAGATACGGAGTACCAGTGTCGATTATATCCGACCGTGACAGTCGATTTACTTCACGATTTTGGCAGACACTACAGAAAGGAATGGGCACTCAATTAGATATAAGTACCGCCTATCACCCTTAGACAGACGGCCAAAGTGAACGAAACCGCCCATTTTCTTCGCGTTTCACCGGCAAGACCTCGGCTACAGCTGAGTCACTCCATTCTTGCAGGTAGATGACCTTGGTCGTCTCTTTTCTTGCTTGTTTACTGCTGTCCATTTAGGGTTTCGGGTGTTCGGGGCCAACCCGAGCACTTCTGCAGTCGCGATTCTACTGTTCTCGCGACTGGGTCTGCCGTGCGACTGAGCCGTGCGACTGGGTGAGTTGCGACTGTGTCTTTCGTGCGAGTGAGTTGTGCGACTGTGTCTTTCGTGCGACTGAGTTGTGCGACTGGGTGTGTCGTGCGACTGAGTCGTGCGACTGTGTGTGTGCGTGCGATTGAGTCAATGCGACCGAATGAATGTGTGCGATTGTGCGTGCATCGCACGACTGAATGCCAGTCGCACGAATGGAGGTTCAGTCGTACGAATGAAGCTGATTCGTACGAATGAAGGTTGATTCGTGCGTATGGATGTTGAGTCGTGCGAGTGGGTGCTGTGTGGTAGGACTGAATGTTGAGTCGCATGAATGAAGGTTCAATCGTACGAATGAAGCTGATTCGCACGAATGAGGGTTGATTTGTGCGGATGGAGTGTTGAGTCGTGCGTCTGGTCCTGTCGTGCGACTGAAGTTGCTGTGTGTGAATTCTTTCTTGTGTGTGGTGTGTGTATGTCGTGTGATGTTAAGGTGACATCGACACGGTTGCCATTGCTAATGACAACGTTAAAGTCGACACTATCAAACTTACTAATGTTATTCCAAATCAAATCAACTTAACATTATACAATTATCAACAACCGATTCGTAACTACTAATATTTACCAAATACTTCTCTAACAACAATGGAACTTTTACACAAATATCATCAACAATGGCAACGATTTCTAGTACTTGGATCTACATAAGATCTAATACGCGTGTCTGCTTGTGTGTGTTACACGCGACCGAACCGATACAACCCGAACCGACCGAACGTTACTATTTACTTTATACATATCATTAATGCTTAACAATAACTGTCAATAGGTGTTTGACCGTTTACTGCATACAACATTTGGAAACCTTGATCATTCATACTTACCACTTAACAAGTGAGTTTCGTGGCCCCTTTTTATGCTTACACAATACTTTAAACATTTACAAACATGGGGGAAAAGTATGCTCACCCGTTTTCTATGCTGTACAACTTACATACAATTTACATACTTGGAATCAACGTGTTACTGTTTTGTGAGTACTTATCTGATACATGCTTGAGTTCGCTGTGTGGTACTTTCTTTACAACCATTTAATTCCGGTGTTGGAACCGACGGATAGGTTATGGTAGTACTACTGGGTTGACACGCCCACCCTTGTTTGTTGGTATACTAGCTGGTACCAACAGTGGCCAGGAACGGGCCCTTGGGTGAATATATTCTGACAAGATTCTGTGTGTACGTCATTAGGTTTGGTTGTAAAGCTCATTGTCATGTGATTTTGCTTACTTATAACTGTATTCACGGTATTCCACAACATTTACTATACAGCATCAATTACTTATTTACTATTTCAACCTGTGAGCTCACCAACAATTTTGTTGACCATTTTGAGCATATCTTTTCAGGTGACAATTCTAATTGAAGATCTAGGTGTGCTACCTTAGTGGAGACCCTAGGATTCATTTTTGAGACTAAACATATTCGACAAACATTCATTTTGGAACACTGTTGTAGTATGATTTAAACAACTTCATTTTTTGATACTTGTTCCCGGGTTGTGGGAATTACCTTACAATTGTTACTACTTTGACTATGTGAATCATTTAACATGTTTATGCTTATGGCTATGTTGTCGTGAATATTGACTAAACACGACACAAGTCTCCTTTGTGTCAGGTGTCGTCATGACACGCTTTATCATCATTTATCATATTGCATCTCTATTGTCTACAATGTGTTATGACGATCCCGTCTCGTTACATCCTCGTGTTTCCGCTTTTAGCGGGGGTGTGACAGACTGGTATCAGAGCCTTCCTAGAACTAAAGACGAGGTTAACTCAAGCCCCTGTCTTGACGTTACCTGAAGGGAACGAGGATCTTGTGGTCTACTCGGATGCCTCGTATGCTGGATTGGGTTGCGTGTTGATGCAACGAGGGAAGGTGATAGCCTATGCTTCTAGACAATTAAAGGTTCACGAGGTCAATTATCCTACCCATGATTTAGAGTTGGTTGCGGTAGTGTTTGCATTGAAGATTTGGAGGCACTACCTGTATGGGGTGAAGTGCACCATCTTCACTGATCATAAAAGCCTGAAGTATTTCTTCGAACAAAAGGAACTCAACATGAGGCAGAGGAGGTGGTTGGAACTGATCAAGGATTATGACTGTGAAATTCATTATCATCCAGGCAAAGCCAATGTGGTTGCTGACGCCCTTAGCCGGAAGGGACAACCCGAACCAATTCGTGTGAGGGCTTACCAGATAATCATGACGCCTGATGTTATGAAGCAAGTGAGGGAGTTTCAAGATGAGGCCTTGAGAGATGACAGAGTCAACTCCGAAAGGATGAAAGGACAAGTTTCAGATTTTGGGGAAAACACCCTGGGTGTTAGAACCCGATCTGGGAGAATGTGGATCCCTCTCTATGGGGATCTGAGGGAGAGAATCATGGATGAGGCTCACAAAACTCGATATTCCATACACTCCGTTGCCACGAAAATGTATCAGGATCTGAAGAAAGATTACTGGTGGCCGGGAATGAAGCGAGACGTGGCTAAGTACGTGAGCAAGTGTCTGACTTGCCTGCAAGTGAAGGTAGAGCACCAAAAGCCATATAGGAAGATACAGCCTTCGGATATCCCTGAATGGAAATGGGAACACATCACAATGGACTTCATCACGAAGCTACCTCACACGGCGAGGGGAAGCGACGCAATCTGGGTGATTGTTGACCGTCTAATAAAGAGCGCCCATTTCCTACCAATTCATGAGACGTATTCCTCTGAGAGGTTGGCAGAGCTATTTATCAAGGAGATCTTGGCTCGTCATGGCGTGCTAGTGTCTATCGTTTCGGATAGGGACATGTGGTTTACGTCCAAGTTCTAGAAGAGGTTTCACGACTCAATGGGGACTAGACTGCATATTAGTACGGCTTACCATCCCCAGATGGATGGTCAGTCGGAAAGGACGATCCAGACTTTAGAAGACATGCTACGAGCTTGTGTAATCGACTTTGGAGGAAGCTGGGATGAGCACTTACCGTTGGCGGAATTCTCATATAATAATAGTTAACATGCCAGCATTGGTATGCCACCTTACGAAATGTTGTAGGGTAGGAAGTGCAGAACGCCCGTGTGTTGGGGTGGCATCGGGCAGAAGGAATTGGGGAGTCTTGAAGTGATTGAGGTCACAACTGAGAAGTTAGATAAGATTAAGGCGTTTATGAAAGCTGCAAAGGACCGCCAGAAGTCTTATGCTGATAAGAGGCGTAGGCCGATAGAATTTGAGGTTAGTGACAAGGTTATGCTCAAGGTATCGCCTTGGAAAGGGATCATCAGGTTTCGGAAAAGGGGAAAGTTAAGCCCAAGATTCATAGGGCCATTCCGTATTATTGCAAGGGTAGGAGAAGTGGCCTACAGATTAGAACTACCCGATGAGTTGAGTGGAATTCACCCTACGTTCCATGTATCTCATCTCAGGAAATGTCTGGCAGATAATGATGCAGTTGTACCATTAGAAGACATTGAAGTCGATGAACGGCTGAATTATGTAGAGCAGCCGGTGGCCATCCTTGATTGGAAAGAGAAGCACTTACGGAATAAAGTGGTTCCACTAGTACGAGTACAGTGGAGACATAGAAAAGGACCAGAAGCTACGTGGGAGACCGAGGAGGAGATGAGGAAATTTTACCCTTAATTATTTGATGACTGACAAGTTTCGAGGACGAAACCTAAATAAGTGGGGGAGACTTGTAACACCCCAAAAAGTCAAAACGAGTCATTAAGGATAATGGGCTTAATTATTGGGTATTGTAATAAGGTAAAGAAATGGTCATGGGCTAAATTAGGCTTATTGGGTAGTGGCCTGTGGGATTAAAGGCCCATAATCAGCCCTTAAGCACCCAAACCAGCCTTCATCTTCCTCATTGCAACCCTAGCCACCAAAATTCGTAGAGAGAGAAAGTAGAGAGAGAAAGTGAAGAAAACTCAAGATTTGAAGCTTCCAAGGTTAAGAGATTGAAGATTTGGGTGTTGGAGCATCAAGACCTAAGAAAGAAACAACAAATCCAGGTAAGATTCGACCTCTAAACCCTTCTGTAGATCAAACCCGAATTCTAGGGTTTTGGGTTTTGAAAAGTTACAAAGAATCGCATAAAGGTCACATTTTTACGTATGAAAACATGTATAAAGCTTAGATTTAACCTCATGGATGATAAACTAAGAGATTGGACGTAAAAAGTTATTTTGGGTTAAAAACGGGCTGGTTCGTAATTTTTATGCGATCTGCGAAACTGTATATGCATCCAGCGAAATTGAATATTCAACCTGTGAAACTATGAGGACTTCCTGCAAAACTATAGTTTCGCAGGTAGTTTCGCAGACATGGTTTTCCAACGAAAGTTGGGCGAAACTGGCAGCGAAACTGGCAGCGGAGATGCCAGCGAAACTGCCAGCGAAACTAGCAGCGAAACTGCTGGTGAAACTAGCAGCGAAACTGTTGGCGAATTTAGCTGCGAAATTGCTGATCTTGCAGTGAAATTAGCAATGAATTTAGGCAGAAATTAACCCCCTTTAAGTGTCAGCTTATCTGCAGGCTGTGTAGAGTGATCATAGCCTTGTAAGCTTAGCCTAGAAGTTATTCGTGGTATCCAGGTGAGTTCTAGATCCCCTATTTATAAGTTTTCCATGTTTTGGGGCTATTATACATACTAAATATACGTTTTTAAATGACCAAGATTTTAAGGGGTTTTAACAGGAAGAACGATTTTTCTATAAGTAAATGTTATATATAAATGTTTAAATATAAACATTTTTCGCGCTGACCTGGCAGCCCGGCCCCAGCCAGGGGCGTTGCCCCTTGGACCTCACTAGGGGCTATTGCCCCTAGGACTCCGCTGTCAGGGGTTGCCGCCCCCGAACCCCCGCTGTCCCGTGGAGGGTCGGTTATGTTTTATGATAACTAGTACTTGGTATGTTGTGTACTTAATAAGTAAAGTATTATACATTAAAGTGGAAGATGATATTAATGAAAAGCGAAACTTAATGAATGTTATCCCCGGGCCCGTTTGATGATGAAAAGTCTTGCAAGCACTATGACAGACTTCACTTATGTGAGTCTGATGTATGATGATGGATCCGTATTCATGAGCGGGCTATATGCCTTGCAGTGTGGATCAACTATCGGGGGTTAGCTACCGTATTCATGTGTACCGACAGGGATCGGCATTTGTTGTCGATCAACATGGAGCTCTTGCTTTGTGCAATCTCGTTTATGATGAAAGTGAAAGATAATGAAAGATAATGAAAGAATGAAAGATAATAAACGTGCTTATTATGATGCAAGTAATGTTATGTACTATGATGTATGCATGGTCATTATATGAAGAATAAAGTTTATATTTTCTTATATTATTTAAAACTAGAACTCACTCAGCGAAGCTGACTTTTATGCATAATAGTTGGCAGGTAAGTGCTGATGCTGAGGATGGCACACGGAGCTACTTGGGGAGCTATGGATGGCATTCCTATTTATGAAATCTTTATTGTAATTTAAGAACAAGTAATATGTTTTGTTTACAATTAAAGGACAAATGTATGAGTACGATATGGTTTCTAAGTTTTAAATGAATGTCTAATTATTTCCGCTGCAATGTTTTGTTATAAAAATGATTTTATGCTATGATTAACCAACTGTGAGGTTTTCCGGGAACGGGGCCTTACAATATACATATATTATATGCACCGAGTCGCGAGCCGAGCCAACGAACCGAGCCACGAGCCGAGCTCGAACCGAGCTAACCCTGGCTCAAGTTCGGCTCATTTAGAATTCGAGCCGAGCCAAGCCGGCTCTTTAGATTCGAGCCGAGCCGAGCCGGCTTGTTTAGATTCGAGCTTTTTTCTAGCCGAGCTTTTTTCGAGCGAACTTCGAGCGAGCTTCGAGCCACGAACTTTTTGTACAGCCCTAATTAGTGTTGACAAAAGTAGGGTTTTCTATTCTATATATAGGCTGACAAAATGGCCTTTACAAAATGACTAAACTACCCCTGTACTATACATTAGGAAACTAGTCTAAGTCTAAACAACATTTTCTTCTGTTCATCCGCATTAACTAAAGCGGATGTCTTGTTCTTCATCAGCATTTTTTGTAGTCTTCAGCATTGGTGTTTGGTCATCAGCATTGACAAATGCGGATGAACAAACACTTATGCGTGTTTGTTGATGAACATCCGCATTAACTAATGCGGAGGAGAAATACTTATCAGCATTTGTTCAGCTGTCCGTATTTGTAAATGCGGAAGAACAAATACTTGTTAGCATTTGTTCAATGGTCATCCACATGTACAAATGCGGATAGCCGACACTTGTCTTCTTCTTTATGCAGATTCTTCATCCGCATATCTTCTTGGACTTGGGGATAATTCCAGCAGAGCAATCATCAACCACCACTTGAATTGGCATGTATGATCCTTTCAGGGTCTAACAATACTCCCCCTATGGATTATACAACCTATGTGCTTAAAGGGTTTGATGGTGGATGAGGTTGTGAAGATTTTGCTAGGTCTTGAGCAGAAGGTGGAGCAGTAACTGGTTCTGCCAAAGTAGGATCCAGAATGGCTTTGATCATGTTGATAAAATCCCTTTCATCATTCATCTTGTCTCTGTTAAGCACGTGGATCTTTATCTGGCTCATTGTGTATATGGCTTCAATAGGTAGTTGTCTCAAAGAGATGGGTTCCCAAATGGACACAGTGATAATCCATCCCTACGAATCAGAAGAGATCCTTCCACATCAACCTCCAACTTCACAATATTCCCCAATTGCAAAGGAGTCTTCCTTTTCTTTCTTTGTTCCTTTTTGGCAATGATCCGGTCATATGCCATCTTCAAGATCTTGATGCACTTAAGGAAGAAGTACATATATGCCTCTATAAGCTTATTGCTGATCTCCCTGAAGTGTCTGGTGTAGATGTAGTGAATGTATGATTCATCAAGCAATCTGACTTCATACCCACTAAATAACCGAATCTCTGCAGCCTCCTTACCTTTCCACTTCTTTCTATCACAAGCTCATAAGTATTCTCATCATAGAAAACATTATAGATTGGTTTTTAAGTGTGAGTTCCTGCCACCGTGTTCCTTTTCAAAGACTCAGTTGGCTTTATATTCATCTCAGGAAACACTAACTCCTCAGCCCTTTTTGTTTTTGTCTTCTTCTCAAGAGGATTCTAAAAGGATTTATCTTTTCTAGTGCAAATAGCTTTTAGAGATTTGAAGTTGTTGGCTCTTTTGAACATCTCCAGAATGTCTTCAAACTCATATCCTCTGTACATGGCTTTATGGTTGATCAATTCCAGATTAGCCAGTTCCTTCAAGTCATGAATCTGCAGGGAGTTCACCAGAGCAGAGTAATCTATGAAGAACTAAACCATCCCTGAGATCCTTTTAACCATAAACATGTTCCAGTCACTGTCATACTTCCAGGCAATGATTTTAACATCAATTTTTCCTTGTGGAGTAGACACACCCTGAATCATCTCTGAAGTGGTGAGCCCTTCTTGAAGTTTCAATTGAGAAGGCTCAGCAAACCACTCAGGATTCTTATGTAGTATGGGTGCCAATGCTTCATGATCCTTTGGAGTGAGTTGGACATCTTGGGCTGATACCCTTGTTCTTTGTTTTCTGCTTATAATTTCTTCTTCTAGCTTCTTCAATCTCTCCTTTTTCTCATTTATCATCCGGAGAATTGTAGCTCTTATAGAATTTGTCTTCATGTTACCAAGCTTTCTCTTGGTGTAACCTTGTGCGGAAAGATAATCCTTCATTTCCCTGTCAGTCATGCCATAGGGATCAGGATATTTAGATGTTGAAGCTTCAGTTTTCACAGTCTTGATTGGCTTTAGTGAAGTAGGAGACTTGACTGTTTGTGCTTTCTCATAAGTAGTCATATATGAATGATCTAGAAGCTTGTTCAACTTTTCTTCTTCTTCCACCATTTCTTCATAAGTCATCCCAAAAACTTCATCTGCATCATATCCATGATTGATCAGATACATGGCCTTGATCATCAGATCATCAATTTTAGCCTTTTCAACCATTTCTTGAACTGAAATTTCAGCTTTCACTGGGCTTTCTTTTGTTGTTGGTTCATCAACCACATAACCCCATTCTATATCTCCTTCCTCAAGGTCTGTAAATTCAGCCCCTTTCTTCATTTGTTTCTCAGCCAATTCATTTTCCTCAAGAAATTCAGCAATAGCAGCTACACTTCGAGGATCATCCTTTTGTTTCTTCTTAACTGGTTCATCCTATTCAGTGGGCCTTTTCCCTTTTGCTTTTTCAGCTAGATACTTTCTTTTGCTAGTGTATGTGTGCAATAAGGGATTAGATGAAGATGACTCATGTTTTTCAGCTTCTTCTTGTTCTTGCTCAGCAGTTTTCTCCACAGTTTCAGCAGATTTCTTTTCTATTTCTGTTGCTGCTGATTCTTCCTTTTCTTGTAGTTCCTCACATAGTTTTCTTATCATTTCCTTTTGCTCATCAATTAGAGTGACAGCTGGTACAATCTGCAAGCTTAACTCTTTTTCCAATGGCACTAGTAAGTGTGGAATCACCACTATAGGTTCAGCAGGCTGTCTTTGATCTCTTACAAAGTCCTAGAATTCATCATTAATGAATTACTCTGATGAGTAACTGTCAAGTTCCTTAATCATATCTCTAAACTCAGATTCTTCATCTTGAGTTTCTTTAGATGATTTACTTGAGTACAACACCATGGCCATGCTCTGTTCTTCTTGTTTTGATTCACTGGGTCCTGTCTCTTCCACAGACTCAGTGGTTTTCATCTTCTTAGTAGGAGGAGAATCATCATCATGCTTATCACTCTCTCATGAGGAACTATGATCTTCTTCTTCTTTGTCACTGTCATCTTTCTTTTCCATCTTTGACTCATCATCTTTCTCTTATTTCTCTTTTGCTATCTCTTGTTTAATCATAAGCAACATCTCTAACTCCGAAACTCTTTTGGTTAAAGTCTCAATTTGTTGATTAAGATCAGCTATGATATCAGTCTGTACTTCAAGCAAATCCTCTTGATCTTCCATAGCAATAGTTTGAATGGTCACTATGTCAACATGACCCTTAATTTCTTCTTTTGCTTGTTTAAGTGCAGCATTGAGTCTTGCAATCTTATCATCTTTCTCTTTCTTTTCAGCTTCATATTTCTCTTTAAGTTCTTTTAATTCTTTCTCCTTTTCATCCAATTCTAGCAATCTACCCCTGATGATGCTAGATCTTCTATCAAGTAGTTTCTCCATTCTGGCTACTTTCTTTCATCCTTTTCATCTGGTCTATTCACTTCTGATTTACATAGCTTTTAGAAGGACCAGCTTCAATTGCAGTTTGTCTCATGGGCATTCTCATAGATTGATCCTCCTCATCTGAAGATGATTTGGATTCCTCTAAAGAACTGGTAGATTCACCAGACTTAACAGGTTCAACAGTTACCAGGGAAGAATGAACAGGAGACACATGATGATGATGAACTGGAGATACATATGGGAAGTGACTAGGAGATGGGATAAATGGAGATACAGTTTCAACCTCTTGAATAGAGGGCCCAGTGTGAAGATCACCACCTACATCCACATGGTGGTGACACTGGCCTCTGCCCTTCTATAGCTTCCTCGGCATGCTCATCAACATGGTGTTGATCATGAGCAGCTTGTGGTTCTCCCTCATGAACATGCTCATCAACAGGAGCTTCTTCTTCTTGTTCTTCTGCTACATTTTCTTGATTAATCTGCTCTAACATCCATGGCAACAAAGGAAAAAATACTCCACTGTAGATATTCATTGGATCCCTTTTCTTGATGTACTTGTATGACTTGGCATTATAGTGAGGAATATCCATCATTGGTCCTATAGGCACTATCTTTGGAAATGCCTCATTGATAAGGCACTGAAGAAATCTTGGATACATGAGGAACAAATGCCTTCTTCCCTCTTGAATGTTAGACACCAGACCATTGAAAACATAAGCTGACATGTTGAATGGTCTGCTCGTGCACAAATCACATATAGCAGATGATGTGATGATAGGAATGTCATTCCATCCAATCTTCCTCTTGGATAAACAGTGTTGGAAGATGTGAATGAGAAATATCCATTGTAAGTCAAATAAACCTTTAACAATTTGTTTCCCCTCATAACCTCCTTCATACCCATTCTCAGCAAAGAAGGTAGTGATAACATCATCATTAAACTCCAATGGAGTGTTAGCATCATCACCAAACTATAGACACTGTCTCACAGTCTGTTCAGTGATGGCCATAGTATGATCTTCAGAAATTCTGCCAGATAGAGTCTTCACACCATCAATTTCAACCACTTCAGCTGTGCTCCAGAAAGACCTTATGAAATTCTCATAGATGATTGGTCTGACTGTAATAGCATGAGCAACTCGTGTAGTAGATACAAATCTTATCATGTCTCTTAGACCTTTTGCCTCGGGTACATCAGGGTCAAGATAACCACTGACATTATGGAGCTTGCTCCATGTGAGATTAGCCATTATACCCTGCATTAGATGCATATGCATTAGAATTTGAATGATAATCATGAGAATACAAAGATGAGATCAAGTTGACTATTCTCAGTTTGACTTTGAGAGGTCAAAATTGAGAGGTCATATGTATTGTTCCATAGGAATTTGACCTAACTTGATTTAGTAATGAATTACCACTTTTATTTTGTAGTTCATGTTTGTTTGAGATGTTCTTTTCAGATTTTAACATCTTTAAACACTTTTAACTCAAGATTTGATGTCACCATTGTCGATTTTTTTATCCCATGTTCATGCTATGAAACTAGGGTTTCGAAAATCACTTGTTTGAAGTTATTTCCATAACCATTAAGTTCATATCACTAATAAATGACAATCAATCCTTAGGTTGAGTTTAATTTTGATGATTCTTTGTTAACCTAGGGTTCTAAGTTCATCATGAGTTTGATGGTTTAGGTCAAGAATTTCATTGATTTTCACCTTATTTCGATGTTTCTATTGTTGTGAATCGAAATCGAGGAGAAATAATGGTGAATGAACTTAGGAATCATAGGTATGTGATGATGATGATGATTGTGGATGAAGAACAGTGATAACGCTCGTCGTAGTTTCAGTCTCTCAAATTTGAAAAGTATTAAATGACCTTTTGAAACCTGTTTAAATAGTCAAATTGATTACTTTTTCAAACTTACAAGTTTTAGAACAAATGCGGTTAACCACTATAGAAAATGCGTAAGAGTAAAAGTTCATCAGCATTTGTTTACAGTAACAAATGCAGAGTGTTAAAAACCATGTCAACATTTGAACACTATAGCAAATGTGGTTGACAAAACTTTACCAGCATTTTTGTACTGTAGCAAATGCGCATGAACAAAGTTTGTCAGAATTTTTGCACCTTAGCAAATGCTCATGTTTAACTTTGCTGAGCATTTGTACTGTAACAAATGTGAAAGTGTAAACCTGTCAGCATTTGTATACTGTGGCAAATGCGATAGAACAAGTTTACTTTTACAGCATTTACTTCAACAAATGCGAATGAAGACTTAAGCAGTTCGCATTTCTTGATCTTCAACCATCATGATAGAAGAGTGTAAACACATTTTATTTAATTTTTAATACAAATACACAACAAATTTTCAGCACTGATCATCAGCATTAAAAGAATGCGGTTGATCAAACTTGTCCGTATAAACAATTGTGGAAGAACAAAAAGTTGTCCGCATAAACAAATGTGGAAGAACAACTTTGTCCACATAAGTTTTCAATACTGAAAACTTATTGTACGCATTTATGTTGAAAGAAATACGGGAGAAGAAAGTTGTCCGCATTAATTTCACTTGTGATTTCTTGAATCAAATCAGTTACCTGCATTGGTTATATGACTGAGTTACCTTCACCCGCATTAACCAATGCTCTTATGCGCATTAAATTTTGAACTTGTCAAAAATTAATGTTTCTGCAGTTGATAGATTTTATTGATTTTGAGTTGATTTTCTGATTTCTAATGAAGATGAGTCTTCTGATTTTTGTTGTTATGAAGATGTGTCAAATGATTTGATGTTTATGAAGATTTTGACTGTTTCATGGCTTGTCAATTCTTGCTTGGATTGAATTGAACACTAGATGTGATACAATTTTCCCAGATTTGACTGATCTTGGACTTTTGTGCTTCCAAAGATCTGCATACACTGAGATACTGTGGTATAACTTTTGCACCAACACAATCAATTTTTAGATTTTGTAATTTTAAGAAAAATGACACAAGTGTACATAATGATCATATCAAAATTTTAATTACTCCCTCTAAAGTTTATATCCATAAAGGATAAAAACTTTAAAGATTTTAAAAATTTTATATGAAATATATTTTTGTGATTTTTTTTGATTTCTTATCTGTACATGAAGAGGAGATATACTTTTCTTGGGATCATATCAATCTTACCTTTCACAAGTGCAAGTAATTGTTAGTAAAACAGACATAATCATGAACATATTGATTGTAGGTATGTTTGTCCTCTTAAACTCATACTTGGTTAATATTTTGATGCTAGTGATCTTTATCATGTTTTGATGGATTAAGTATTCAACTTGTACCTCACACTCAAAAGCATGGTAAGATCAACTATCTTCAGGATATGCATGGTGTAACTTTATCACAACTTACATGACCGGGTTATTTAACTTATGAACACTCATTTTGATAGATCCACATTGGGATTATTTTACTTTGATCCTTTTGATTATTTGACCCTTATTGGGATTCTTTTTCACTTCACTTTGAAAGATGATCCTTGGTTGGATTCTTTTTGTTCATTCACAAGGAATGTATTTCTTTTATTGATGCATCCAAGGTGGATGTGTTCCACATTGGGAATCCTTTTTGGATCATGACATCAGCACTATGTGCTTGTTTCCTCAGATCTTTGCTCAGCAAAACAGAGAAGAAACTGATGTGTTTGAATGAGTTTCATAAGATATCATTACCTGGTGTGCTTAGGTTACAACACACACACACATTAAGATAAGCTAGTACTTACTGATACTCTGAGATAAATGCTTCATAGTTGAATATGAGTTTTTAATTTATCACAGCATTTATCTTTTTTTCCAAGTTGAGCCTACCCACATATCAGATAAGTCAAGTCAGTCTTTCAGATTTTCAAATAAGCACAGTGAATGATATAACGACTGTAATTATATCATTTCTCATAAGTATAAAACACATACTTCAGCAAAATGACATCTTTTTGTATTTTTGTTAATATTTGAATGTTTTTTGAAACTTTCAATTTTACTAAAGGTTAATCATGTCAATTGATTGAACTAGGAATTCAAACCGACTAGGTTCAAATGCCTTGGTGAATAAATCAGCTAATTGATTGTCAGTGTGAACCTAAATCAATTTGATTAACTCCTTTTCAGCACAGTCTCTTAAAAAGTGATATCTAATTTCAATATGCTTTGTTTTTAGTACTGAACAGGATTATTTGTGATAAAAATTGCTGTTGTATTGTCAATATGAATTGGAAGTTAAAACCATAGTCAAGCATCTGGTTTTAAATCCAAAGAACTTGAGAGCAACAAGCTGATGCTGCTATATACTCAGTTTCTGCTGTTCAAACAGACACGTTTGTCTGCTTCTTGCACTGTCAGGAGACAGTTTGGGACCAAGAAATTGACAACCACCAGAAGTGGATTTCCTAAGTTGCATCCCCCGTAGTCACTGTCAAGGTAGGCATAGAGATTGAAATCTCCTTCTTTTGGATGCCCTAATCTGAGAGCAGGCTTGCCCTTAAGATATCTAAATATCCTCTTGACAGCATTTACATGTGATTCCTTGGGATCTGCTTGATATCTGGCACATACACAAACACCAAACATAATGTCAGGCCTACTGGTTGTTAGATACATAAGTGAACCTATCATAGATCGATAGTGAGTCTGATCCACTGATTTGCCTTCAGGATCAGGACCAATCTTTAGTTTTGTATCAACAAGAGTTCTGATAGACTGACAATTAGCAAAATGGAATTTTTTCAACATTGTGTCCACATATTTTGATTGATTGATGAAGATTTCATCTGCTGTTTGTTGGACTTGCACTCCTAAGAAGAATGTGAGTTCCCCCATGGCACTTATTTGGAAGTTTGAATGCATAAGGTCTTCAAAGTCTTTACAGAGTTGTTTGTTTGTAGAGCCAAAGATGATATCATCCACATAAATCTAGACCAGTAACATGTCTTTTCCTTTTCTTTTTCTGAAGAGAGTCTAATCAATCTTTCCTCTTTCATACATGTGTTCAAGAAGAAAAGATGATAGAGTCTCATACCACTTTCCTGGGGCTTGATGAAGACCATACAAGGCTTTGTCAAGCTTGTATACCCTGTGTGGGAAATCTAAGTCTTCAAAGCCTGGTGGTTGACTCACGTAGACTTCTTCAACAATCTTTCCATACAGAAAGGCACACTTTACATCCATTTGATAAACAGTGAATTTCATGGATGCTGAGTATGCAAGAAAGAGTCTTATGACTTCTAATCGGGCAACAGGAGCAAACACTTCGTCATAATCAATTCCTTCTTCTTGTGTATACCCTTGAGCCACCAATCTTGCTTTATTTCTGATGACAATTCCCCGATCATCAGTTTTGTTCCAGTATAGCCACCTGTTACCAATAGGGTATTGCCCTTCGGGAAGGTCTACTAGTTGCCATACTTCCTGTTTCTTGAATTGTAGCAACTGTTCATGCATTGCCTCAATCCAGCTATTGTCTTGAAGAGCCTCTTTGATATTCTTGGGTACTATCTGACACAGAAAGCAAGAGAACAAACATATGTTTGCAATACTTGACTTGCTTCGTGTCACCCGTTTATTAAGTTCACCAATGATGCTTTCCACTGGATGATTCTTGTGTATTCTGGTGGTTGGAATTGAGTCACTAGCAATAGATACATCAAGGTTGGAGACATTCAGATCATCTTGGTTAGAGGCACCTTCATGTTTTGATATGGGAGAGTAATGAAAGTAATCCAAGTCTTCATTCTGTTCTGCTTCAGTATCTGCAGCACTTTGATTACTTTCATTATTTTGGTTTCTTACAGTTTCAACTGGTGTTGTAGCTGGTTCTTGATTTCTCACTTCATTTGATGGTTCTTCAGAAGGAGATGGAATTATACTTGGACCAACTTCAGTTGAAACACTCATATTTAGAGGATCTAGTCTTACAAGATCAGCTTGTAAAGGAACATCTACATCATGAGGATAAGACGAAATTGTAGGAATCATTGGGAAGTCTTCACTTCTTTCTACTATAGTAGATGATCCATCAGAGTGCATGTTTCCTGCAAATGATCTTGAAAACGAGTCAATATCAAACAACCAGTCAGGACCATTTGTTGACTTGGGAAAGGAATGCTCATTGCATTGAACGTTTGTTAATTCATCAATAATATTTAATCAAGGATTAAACACTCTAAAAGCCTTTGAGACAGAGGAATAACCTACAAAGAATCCCTCGTCAGACTTAGGAGCAAACTTTCCCAAATGGTCTCGGGTGTTTAATATTGATACAGGACTACCAAATGACTTAAAAAATCCAATAAATGGTTTTCTATGAAAAATAAGTTCATATGGAGTCTTGTTGTTTTCTTTGACAATCAAGGTTCTATTTTGTACAAAGCACGATGTGTTTACTGCTTCTGCCCAAAAGGTAATTGGCAGCTTAGCATCTGCTAGCATGGTTCATGCTGCTTCAATTAGTGTTCTATTTCCCCTTTCAGCTACCCCTTTTTCTTGAGGAGTTCTAGCTGCACTAAGTTGATAAGCAATGCCTTTGGTTGTACAAAATGAATATTCATTTTTAAATTCAGTCCCATTGTCACTTCTAATTGATTTAACGTTTAGATCAAGTTGATTTTCAATTTTGGTGATAAAATCTTTTATTAATTGGGACGTCTCGTTTTATGAAGTAAGAAGAAGACCCATGTGAATCTGGAAAAGTCATCTATGATCACCAAACAATATTGTTTCTTTTCAATGCTCATAACATGAGTTGGTCCAAAAAGATCCATGTGAAGTAACTTCAATGGAGAATTGTTTGTGTTCACATGCTTTGCTTTGTGGGAAGACTGATGTTGTTTCCCTTTGAGAGATGCTGAACAGTGATCAATAAAATAAAATTCTTTTTTTGGTAAACCAATGACATGGTTTCCTTTGACCAATCTATTCATGTTTTTGAAACTTGTATGTCCCAAACGTCTATGCCAAAGTTGTGACTCATCAAAAGATGCTTTTGATAGAAGACATGTTTCTTCTTTGGGTGAAGCAAAATTAAGGTTTAAGACATAGACATTATTCTTCCTTGGAGTTTTCAATACAACCCATTCTTCAGGAATTTGAAATCCTGGTTTCAGATGGTAGCAATGGGTGTCAATGAAAAGAGTGAAATATTTCTTGTCGCAGATCTGTGACACGCTAAGCAGATTGAAATCAGTTGTTCACAATAGTTCACTCTATCAAAGCTCAGCAACCTATTTGTCACAAATCCTTCACCCGTAATTCTGCCACCTTGTGAATCTCCACCAAATGCCACAGTAGTTCCTTGAATATGCTTGAAGTCATGAAGGAGGGAACTGTCTCTAGTCATGTGTCGGGAGCATCCACTGTCCACATACCATATGCTATTGGACCTATATGGACGACCCTACAAGCATAAAAAGAACTAGTTAGAATTTGGAACCCAAGCCATGATGGTCTTGGGTTTCTTGTTCCTAGTCATGACAGTAACTTCTTGATATTTTCCTCTGAATTGAGACTTAGAGGATGAAGTTTTGTTTTATTTCTGTTGAGATCTTATTGATTTCATCTCATCAACTTCAATTGAAGAGTCAGAAGAGTATTCAAATCTTTGGTCCTTGTTTCTTTGAAGAAATTTGACCCGTTTTTGATTTTCAGATATCAATTTTGGTTTGTCTCTTGACTGAAAATCATGTGGTTGTTTCATATTAAGGTTTACATTTCTTTTGACTCTCTTCAACTCCTTTTGATTACAATAATCATCATCAGAAGTTGAAACCCTGGATTGTTTGTTATATAAAGGACTTCTAATTTTGTGTTTCATAATTGAGATTGGTGAGATGGACTTGTTTTGTGGAATTCTCAAGCCTTTTCGTTTGAAGAAATAAATAGATGTATTATGGTTAGTCATATCACAATCAGATGATTGTTCATGTCATAGATTGAGTAGTATTGATTGAAATAACACTTATTTGTTATGTGATTTGACATTTCACACGCGTCACAATACATGTGTTAGTCTCTTGATGCTGAAATTGAAGTTGAGGTCTCAGTAGATTTACCAGTTTTTAACTGAGTCTCAATCTTTGATTTTGGTGATGAATCAACATCAGCCTTTTTATTAGTTTGGTTCACACCACCATTTTTTGACTCTTTTAGGCTGATTTTGTTTCCTTTTGCTTTTTCTATCCTCCTTTTCTAGCTGATTTACATGATCTTTATTGAAAATATCAAAACCAACCTTGCTTTGGTTTTGAGGATCTGTTTTGATCCTTGTCTTTGAAATCAGAGGAGTTTTCCCTTTGTTTTTCTGTGAAACTTTGTCTGATTTAATTGAATTGTTTGGAGATTTGACCTCATAATCTGTTGGTCCATGTGATCGAAAAACAGTACAATTGAAGTGATGAATTGCTCAATATCTAACATCCATGCTAAACAACAACAATTGAGAAGATAGAAGAGAATTCTAACATATATTTGATAATCAAATGAACAATAGCAATCAATAACATCAAGCACAATAGTATTTCTGTGTGAAAACTGCTTAGAATTGGTAACTTGCAACAATGATCCACGATTAGGGTTTTGCAAGCTTACCTTACAAAGAGAATTGACAAAAGTATATATAGCAGTTATAGTTTCGCTGAAAGTTTCGCTACAAGCGAAACTGTCATGCCGAAACTATAGTTTCGCCCGGCAGAACACAAGTTCGCCGGGTAAACTTGAACAGCAAACTGTGAGCGAATGTATAGATTCGCTCACAGTTTCGCTGGACTGCCAAAACTACACATTACTAAGAACATACAAAAGGAAACTAACAAAAGTCCTATTACAATGTAAAGTAAACAGCTATACTAAAGTGAGTCCAACCTAAACATGATCTTCAATACTCCCCCTAGGTTGGATCTCACTATCTTCACTTGTCTTGATTTGACTTGTCAGCTCCAGTTTCCTCTGTTGTGTTGATCTATCTTCATCACCTCCTGCAGCAACATCTTCAGAAGCTTCAGCCACTGATCCTCCAAGGTTCTTTCCTGCATCACTAGCTTCTTCAGAATGACCACTAGCCTTTGCAAACTGCCTGGTCAAATCTTGAACATCCATAGCAAAATCATCCCGAGCTCTCACCCTTTCAGCTAGTTTCTTGACCTCTGACCTTACTCCTCTTATCTTGTTTGCAACATTCATGAACAAACTAGCTTCTTTTCTAGTTTCCTCTCCAGCCCAGCTTTAATGTGATTTTCACATAATCCCAAGAGGTCTTCATCACAAAAACTAAATAATTCCATTGGATCAAACACTCTGAACTCTTTTCCATGTTTGACTCTAATCAACGCCTCTCCTGTATTGTTGTCATAAAACCACTTCTCAAAGTCCTGTAGTTATTGGGGAAGAGGATCAGCCAATCTTACCCGATTTAAAGTCTTTGGAGGTTTGACACTTAGTACAATCCTTCCTTCCCCTGTCTCCCAATCTTTATCCTTCTTTGACCTTTTTCTTTCAGCTTTCATATATCCAAAAGACTCAAAATTATCAGTAAGTCCATTTTTTATTTCCTTCTCAAGAAATGCTGCTCTTTCACTTAAGTGAGCATTGATCAAAGGTAAAGTTGCCAAACGTCTCAAATCCCATTTGGGCAAGGTCTTAAAAGCCTTCCTCTTAAGCATATAGCTGATATTTCCCCCTCGTCTCTTGATCATGAACATCTTTAAACTGGGATTGTAGCACCAGCTTATGATTTTCTTATCTGCTTCCTTCCTACTTAATCCCTCCAGATTTTGAAATAAAGGAGTAATTTCCTCCACCTCCTTCTCTTTGACCAACCAATCATTCTTATCCATTTCAAAAACATCAGCATCATCTTCTCCCTTCTTAGCAACATAAATCAGTGGTCGGTCATCAACTTCATAAAACTCTAGTTCTGAATCATAGTCTATCAATTGTTCATCTTCCTCCTCTTCATCAACCAACCCTTTCCCTCTATCAGATACTCCCTCAGTGGTAGCTGTAACAACAACTTCTTCACCAACAATATCTTTGTCAAAATCAAACTGCAAGTTTACAAACCCAGCCTCAATAATATCTTCTTCATCATTCCTTCCAACATCCTCTCTTGGTATTTCCTGTTCTCCTTCACCAGTAGTTGCTGCTCCAGAAGTACCCTCTCCTACCTTAGATAAAGTACCCACATTCAAAAATGAGTACTTAGATGTATCAGTCAAATCATCTAACTCAGATTGAGTCAGTTGACTAGGTAGGCCGGTTGCAGCTTTCATTTGTGTAATCTGCTCAAACAACTTCTTAATTAGTTTGTTTTGGTCAACTAACATTATCTGTATTTCCTCAATCACCTCATCCTTCTGTCTTTCTCTGATCTCCTGATTCGTAAGTTTAGTCTTAATCATACTCAGCTCATTTGCCAACGAAGTATTTAGATTACGTATCACATCCTCATCAAGATTTTCACTAGCCTCTCTTCTGGCTGTAAATCCCTCATGTCTATGTTTGGTTCTCCGTTCAGGCTCAGCAAAATCAGTTTTCTTCTTAGACCTCCTTTCTTTTTCTACCCTGATCTCTTCAGCTTGTGCATCAATATCCTCTTCAAAATCATAATCCTTTTCTTTAGCATATATCTTCCTTTTCTTAGTAGCATTAGCTTGTTGTACTCTTGTTTCTTCAGCTCTTTTACTCTCAGACTCATCCACCCGTCTAATATAATTCCAGCGCTCTGGAGGATACATATTTTCCCAAAGATGAGTGATTTTACCACTAAAGTCGTGACGGATAGCACAGCAATCAGCAAAAATACGAGGATTCATCTGCACCAATCTCTTGATTTCACCATGCTTTGGAACATCAGGTATAAGATCATCAAAAATCATCTGAAGAAAGCGAGGATATAACAGCCATTTGTCTTTCTTTACTGCCATCACATTCTCTGCCATACATGCAAAAATCAATCTAGCAATGTTGGCCTTCTCCCCTTTACAGCACAGCACCATAGCTTTAGCCCAATCAAGATTAAGTCCATCAGATCCACCTTTACGGTGATCTAGACACATGATAAAAACATGAGCGATATATCTCCATTCTTTAGATAAGAAAGACTTCTTGATCTCTTTCCTTGAACCAAAGGCTGGTCCCTCATACCCCATTCTTCTGAAAGCTTGAAACACTTCAGACTCTGTAATAGCTACTTCATCTCCAGAATCATCATCAAGTCTAAGAATCCTCGAAATATTCTCAGCAATGATCGTCACATCATGATCAATAACTTTAGCAGTGATTCTCTGTACATCTCCTCTAGTATCGTATTCTGCTGATCGCCAAAAATCTCTAATATGAAGATCATAAATAGTAGGCGAGTGAGATATAGCATAGGCTATAGGTGATCTCTGAAGCCATCTGATACAATCACGAAATCCAGCTGCCTTAGGGAGAGTATCATCTAAAATAGCTGTGATGTTATTCCTCTCATCAAATTTGAGATTTGCCATGATAACCTGAAAAGGAAAACAATTAAATTTGAATGAGAAATAATGAAAATAAGAAAATAATACTAAAACAAAATAAACTAGCAGTTTCGGCAAGCGAAACAATAGTTTCGCTCACTAAGACATGATAGTTTCGCTGAACAAAAGCAGTTTTGACAATGAAAACAAACAGTTTCGACAAGCGAAACAATAATTTCGCTCATTGAAACATGTTATTTTCGCAGAACAAAAAAGCAATTTCGACAAGGTGAGGATAGATTAAAGAAGTTTCGCAATTAATTCTCCAAGCACAAACATAGTTTCGCTGTAACAAATTAGTTTCGTTGTTCTAAAATTAGTTTCGCTGTTCACAAGAACACATGATCAAGCGAAACTGTGCAAGATTAAGACCAGATATTGCGAAACTAAAGATAATTTGGTGAAACTGTTAAGTTCGCCCGGACAGCATAACTTTACAGTTTCGCTGAAAAGATGAGAACTTTCGTTCAGTTTCGCAGAAGATCAGTAGTTTCGCTGGATGAACAGCGAACCCACCAAAGAGTCACAATCTAAATCACTTAAATGGAGATGATTTTAACCAGATTAAAAGATGATACAAGGTTCGAAACTCACATGCGAAGCAAATAACACTAATAATCAGTCCAAAACACAATCACAAAGCAAAATCGCCAAATAATGTCACGGAGGAACCCTAAGAACTACACAGAACGATTTTGCGAAATTATGTGAAAAATTTCGCAAAAATGACTTAAATAGCAAGTAGTTTCGCAGCTAGCGAAACTATAAATTCGCTCGCGAAACTATAAATTCGCATAGCGAATTTACAGTTTCGCCCAGTGAAACTGTAATTTCGCTAAGAGATAACTAGTTAACAACTAATTAGCAAACCTAGCGAGATTGCAGTTTCGCTTTGCGAAACAATTAGCGAAAGAATAATTTCGTCACCTATTTTTTATATTTTTTTTATTATATTTTTTTATTATTTTAGTATTATAGTTTTTATTATTTTTTTTTAAATATTTTTTATTTAATTAACAAGAAGCACATCACATAATGAGATCTAAATTAATCAGAGATCACATTCTCTAGATATTTATGAACATAAAGATGATCAAAAATCATCTACCAGCAATGAGATCATACTGAATACAAGATCTGATCACAATCTGCACAGAAACAACTGAAATTAGAACAAATCAAAAACGATTGCTGATATGATTGTCCACTTAAACTCATGCCTTATCCTTTTTCAACAAACAGCTTATGATTCGTTTAAGGTTTAATTAGATGCTTTAGAATGTTAGGACCCCACAATCATTTGGTAAAAACCCTCACCCAACCTCAGGATTTCTTGAATTTTGAATCAATCTTCATAGAACAAGGCTTGTGTGTTAGTGTGCAAATGATTATAAACAGAATATTTCATTCTGAAAGAAACTCATCGATAAGATGATTTGACATAATTATATCAAAATGGTGAGAGCTCCAGATCTATACTCACGTATAACAGAGGAGATAACCATTTAAACATGTGCTGATGAGAGCTCCAGGTCAGTACTATCGTACAGCAGAGGAGATCATCACTCCAGGTCAGTACTCACGTACAGCAGAGGAGATAAGCACAGACACACGACACCTTAACACCAAATATACCAGCTGTGGTTCAGGGTGATGACATAACAAAGCAAAATGGACGAAAGATTCATTCTCAATCCAATTTTTGTCAGGACTCAGTTTTTGTGCAAGCCAAAACAATTGAGTAAATCCAGACATTCTTAACATGATGTTTATTTAATCATAAAGCTGTTGTCTACTTTATTCGTCAGGCTGAGTCTATCAAGCATATCGTTAAAGAATCTGATCAATTTTCTTTAAAAATTAATGTGAAACAGAATCCAGTATCAGTTACTATCATTTCTCATTGAAGCACCGGTCATGTATATAAAATACTTAGAGAATATACAATCATTTCTCATCATGTTAAATTCCGATCTCAGAACTATGAAATTACTCCCCCAAATTTTTATTTTCAATAAATATTTGTATTAGTATAATTAAAAAAATTTTTTTTTTTATTTTTTTTATTATTTTTAATCAAAGAAATAGAAAATGAAAATTTAAAAAGATATTAACCCGAGCATAGAAATCAATTCATAAAAACGAGGTTTATCAAATGTTTTTGTGAAAAGATCAGCTTTTTGATTTTTTGTATCGATGGGTATAATATCAATGAAACCCTTTTCTTGAGCATCACGAATCGCATGAATTCGTGTCTCGATATGCTTGGTTCGGGAATGATGAATGGGATTTTTAGCAATTCCAATGGCAGCTTCATTGTCACAAAATAAAGGTGTATGGAGAAAATTAATCCCATAATCAATCATTTGGTGTTGGATCCAGAGAACTTGAGAACAACAGCTTGAGGCAGCAATATATTCAGCTTCCCCTGTAGAAAGAGAAACAGTAGTTTGTTTCTTGCTCTGCCAGATACCAAACAATTTCCCAAATATTGACATCCGCCAGACACAGATTTTCTGTTTAACCTGCAACCATTGGAATCACTATCAGAGTAAGCATGTAAATCAAAATTCCCACCATATGGATACCACAATCCTAAACGAGATGATCCTTTGAGATAACGAAATATTCTTTTGACAGCTTTCTCATGAGATTCCTTTGGGGCCGACTGATATCTAGCACAGTAACCAACAGCAAAAGTGATATCAGGACGACTTGCAGTAAGATACATGAGAGAGCCAATCATAGATCTAAAAAGATGAGGATCAACTGGTTTTCCGTTTTCATCAGGAGTGAGACAAGTCTGAGCAGTAAAGGGAGTCATCTCTGTAGAAGCATCATCCATCTTAAATTTCTTCAAAATATCTTTAATATACTTCTCCTGATGAATAAGAATTCCTTCTTTCTGTTGTTCAACTTGTAATCCAAGAAAGAAACACATTTCACCCATCATACTCATTTCAAACCTTTGGCTCATAACTTCTTCGAACTCTCTACACAATTGAGAATTTGTAGATCCAAAAATAATATCATCAACGTACACTTGGACAAATATCATTTCACCATTCACCTCTCTTTTGAATAAAGTCATATCGATGGTACCACGAGAGAAACCATTGCTTAGAAGATATTGCGTAAGGGTCTCATACCAGATTCTGGGTGCTTGATGAAGACCATACAGAGACTTATCAAGCTTATACACTTTATCAGGAAAATCAGGATCTTCAAAACCTGGTGGTTGACACACATATATCTCCTCATCAATGTCTCCGTAGAGAAAAGCACACTTCACATCCATCTGATAAACTTTAAATTGTTTATGAGCAGCATGAGCAAGAAATATTCTGATTGCTTCAAGACGAGCAACCGGAGCAAAGACTTCTGTATAATCAATCCCTTCTTCTTGAGCAAAGCCTTGCACTACAAGTCTAGATTTGTTACGCACCACAACTCCCCGATCATCTGGTTTGTTCTTAAACACCCATTTTGTACCAATTGGATATTTGTTAGGAGGTAAATCAACTAAGGTCCAAACCTTAAGCTTTCTGAACTGTTGAAGTTCCAATTGCATAGACTCTACCCAACAAGGATCTTGTAGAGCAGCATGAACATTTTTCGGGACAATTTGAGAGATGAAGCATGAGAAAAGACAAACATTAATTAGACCAGATTGACTTCGCGTGCGAACACCATCAGAAACAGATCCAATCACATTGTCAAGTGGATGTTCTTTCAGAGTTTTGTAATCACTTGAAGAAGGAAAGATGGTTGAAGAAGTATCGCCCATAGCTGGTGAAAGATTAGATGAAGGTGAATCAATGATAGGTGTTGGATCAGGTAAAGAAGAAGATGTAGGAAGTAAAGAATCAGATGATGGAGCCTGATCAGTCATTGGAGACGAAGAACTAACATCAGTTGAAACAGCATCATTTACTAACGTGGTGGATTACACAGACGATGGAGATGATGAAATAATATTTGTTTGAGTATTTGGAATTGATGTATCATCATCGAAAACTGGCAGATTAAACGAATTGAACACCGTATCGGAGTCAAAGAACCATGCAGGTTCAGATTTAACTTTAGAAGGATTGGATTCCTGCCAATCAACATAGAATGACTCTTGAACAATACGTGTTCTCTTGTTATAAACCCGGTACGCCTTTTGTGAAGAAGAATATCCAACAAAATAACACTCGTCAGAAACAGCACCAAACTTTGTCTTTTGAGATTGAGTATTCAAAAGAGTACAAGAACAGCCAAATGGTCGAAAGAAATCAATTAGTGGCTTTATCTTATGAAAAAGTTCATAAGGAGTCTTCACTTTATCTTTCACAATTAACACCCTGTTTAGAACATAAGATGCACAATTGACAGCTTCAGCCCAGAAAATAATGGGATGAAGACTCTATCAGCATTGTATGAGCAGCTTCCACGAGAGTGCGATTCTTTCGTTCCGCAATACCATTCTGCTGGGGTGTTCTTGCAGCACTAAATTGTCTCACAATCCCTTTTTGAGCACAAAATGAATCGAGAATCTGATTTTTGAATTCAGTGCCGTTGTCACTTCTTAGTCCCATAACTCTTCTCTTACTGATTGATTCGATAGAAAGAATTAATTTCTGCAATTCCTCTGCAACTTCGCCTTTGTGTGCAAGAAACCTCACCCATGAATATCTTGAGAAATCATCTGTAACAACAAGACAAAAAGATTTTTTAGCAATTGATTTAACACTAATTGGCCCAAATAAATCAGTATGTAACAACTCAAGAGGGCAAGATATGCTATTTAGAAGTTTGGGCTTATGAGGTTTCTTATGTTGTTTCCCTTTGGCACATGTCATGCATTTTTCATTAACAGAAAAATCTTTTAAAGGAAGTCCTCTAACAAGATTGTTCTTTACTAATTTATTAATTATCTTAAAATTGACATGGCCTAAACAACGATGCCATAAGAGAGACTCAGAGGTTGATGCTTTTGAAAGAAGACAAGTTGCAGTAGCCTTTGACTCGTTTGAATTCATATCGAGAAGATATGTATCATGTTTCCTTGGAGCACGCATGAGAATTAAATCATCTGGAATGGCAATCTCTGATTTTAAAAATAGACATTCATCAGATTTAAATAGAACAGGAATGTCTTTATCGCAAATTTGAGAAACACTCAGAAGATTAAACGCCAATTCAGGAACATGGTTGACTTTTTCCAAAGTAAGAGAACCATTGGTAACTTCTCCTTGTCCAATCATTTTTCCACCCTTTTTATTTCCAGCAAAAGCCACATATCCTCCATCTATAATCCGATAGTTGGTCAGCAAATCTTTTAATCCCGTCATATGCTTGGAACACCCGCTATCAACATGCCATAAACTGTTTACAATCTTTGATGAGGATTCCTGAAAAGAATTAACAAATCACTTAGCCAGGAGTAATAGGAACCCAAGATTGAACAACTTTGCTTTTTAAAGAAGCAGATTTTTTACAGAAGAAATTATTAACTAATTTTGTCAATTTATTCCCAAAACAATTCCTATTAGAGGATCCTTGAATCAAAGGACAATTTTTGACAAGATGATCCTCTTGACCACACCTGAAACAATGAGGTTTGAATCTAGGTCTATGATGTGATGAGGTAAAAATAGAATCAATAATAATCTCCTCATCACATTCAGACAAACTAGAATCAACATCACTGAATGTCTCATACAACTCATGAGGTTGTTGTTTATTTGAACAAGAATTTTTCTTTACAAAATTAGAACAAGATTCATCTGACATATCAGTAAAACTTGTACCACTGGTACTGGTGTCAGATGAAGAAGAACTACATTTTTCTGATGACGTCATATTTAATGGTGTGAAAGATGGAATAGGTTGAGAAAAGAACTTTTCGAAACAATTAGTTTTAAGTTGCTCAGTTGTTTTTGGAGAAAGATCAGATGCATTACATTCATTATGAGAACAAAAATCATCACTACCATGATTTGAATTACAAGATGGAAAAGAACTATCAAGAGAACATGAGACATTCAAGTCTGTTACATTTGAACTAGAAACAAAAACAGAATTTAAACTAGACTTATGATCTAAAACAGACTGCTGATTTTCAGGTGTACTAGAAGTAGTGCATCCAAGCCCACTAGTTGGTCCATAGTCGTAGTCTTCACGAATGTACTTAGAGTTATTCCAAACTAAACCTGCAGACATACTGTCAGCATCTGTTTTGATTAAATCATTAGAAGGATGAGGAACAGGCATAGGAGAATAACAGTATGTACTAGGTGGAGGATAAACCTGTACATTTTCATAACCTAAACCTGTTTTAATTCTTGCTTCCCGTTGAGATTTACAAAGATCATCATGTTTCATTCCAGAAATAGTCCATTTATCTAACTTTGACTGAAGTTTGCTTGCTTCAAATTCAGCAAGAGCAACCCTTTCAGTCAAAGTATTAATCTCGACATTTCTTTCCAAAACGATTCTTTTTAAATGATCAGTTTCTTTTAAAGCCTCATTTAATTTCACAAAATATTTTGATTCATTCATTTTAAGTTCATCATTAATTCGCTTTAAATCCTTTTCATTATCAATTAACAAACGGTTAGCCTTATAAATCCCAAATAGTCTAATTTTGCAAGCAGATGAGCACATATCCTGTATTACCTCATATGGAAGTCCCATTACCATCCTTTCAGCAGCTAAAGCTTTATCACACATGCATACTAGAGTACTTGATTTCTTTTCCTCAACAGTAGCAGCAACATCATCCTTCTCCTTTCCTATCTCATCTCTTGAATTTCTTTTCTCACTTGAGCCTGCAGTTTCCTCTTTCCCATTTCCATCTGCCTTTTCTTCTTTCTCATTTACTAAAGACTCGTTTTCTCTTATGAATTCCTTGAACAGCACAAATCCATCTTCACAAACTTCCACTTCATTACTTTCCACAAACTCAGCAACTAACGCGTGATTAATCTCAGTTCTTGTTTCTTCCACCTCTGCACTCCAATCAAAGTTCGAAATCAAAGCCGACTCCTTTTTTAGATTCACTTCTTCCTTTTCTTTCTCTGCTGTCAATCTTGGTACTCCAGAGTTACTAGGATCTGTGACAATTGGTAATGGACATTCACGTTTAAAATGTCCCAATTGTTTACAATTAAAGCACCTCAATTTTGACTTATCAAATCCCAGTTTTGAAGTAGATGATTGACCACCAAAGTTCTTTCGTCCTGTTCTTTCCATGAATCTCCAAGCTTTTAAAGTTAACATCGCCATTTGCCATTGAATGTCAGTTTCTTCTAAATCATCAGGATCAACCTGATACATGTCCTCCATAGTCATTCCTTTACCTTTCAGTTCTCCAGCAACAAGAGCTTCATAGCTCTGAACAAACATACCAAAAAAAGCCATTGTCTCCGATGGAATTGAAGGTTCAGCATTGACCTTAGAATTTCCCAAATCTTTTCCAACATGACTATTACCACTCGAGAAATTACTTGTATTGCTCCCTCCTTGAATTGGATTTTGAATGTGAGAGTTTGCAGCGGATGACAACAAAGTAGCATTTTGAGAAAAACCAGATGTGGGCATCATAGTCTGGTTAAATTCTCTTCTTTTCATATCCAACTCAAAAGATTTCAACTTGTTAATGATATCCATCAGCTTGTAATCTGTAAAACCTCTTTCTTTTTTAAGCATTCTCACTTGAAGACTCCACTGTGGTGGAAGAGAATCGAGAAGCCTATTAACTTGTTCACTGTTGGAGAGCCTTTCATCATACTTCTTTAGAGTGCTTGAGACGGTTAAGAAACGGTTTGTAAGATCTGTCATACTCTCATTCTTGTATCCCACAAATGAATTGAACTCCTTTTCAGCCTGAATACTCTTGTCTTTTACCAAATCTGCATTACCATCATAGAATTCACATAGAGCATCATAAAGGGATTTAGCATTTTTATGCTCTGCAAAACGGTTGTAGATGTCTGGAGCTAAACAGAGAGTTAGAGCACCAAAAGCCTTTTGATCACGATCAATCAATTTCAAATCTCTTTCAGTATAGGAAGATGGGTCCTTGTTCTGAGAAACAACATCACCAACAGTTCCCGTTGGTATGTGAGGACCAGAAGTAATCGATTCCCATTGATTATGATCAGTGTAGAAGAAGAAAGCTTTGAGACATCTCTTCCAATCTTCAAAATTATCTCCATTAATGAGTCTTGGAGGTCTATTAGGAGCAACACTTTCAAGATCAGCAATTGTGAGAGTAGTTAATTTCGACATTATAGTTTCGGCAGAAATGTTTATAATTTCGCTGACAAATTCGCAGAAAAAGATGACTTGGATGACAATTTCGCTGAAGATGTACTTTCGCTGACAATTTCGCTGAAGTTGACACTTTCGCTAGCAATTTCAGCAGCACTTCGCCTGAGGAGAGACACCACTGGCTTAGTTTCGCTGCTAACTTCGCACGAAACAAGCTTGAACTTTCGTTCAAAAATAAATTCGGCAGCAATTTTGCTTGTTGATTGTTCACAAGCACTTATGAACTTTCGTTCAAGGAATTAGTTTCGCAGAAACTCTAGAAAACAACTTCTGATCCAAGATAACTCATAATTTCGCTGAAAGATGATGACAGTTTCGCTGTAAGAACATCAATTTCGCTGATCGATCTCAAAACCCTTTTTCACCTCAAAATCAATCTGAAATCATCCAAAACTCAATGAATTTGAGATCTGATGATTGTAGAATCTTTCTCAATCAAAAACAAGCATAATTCAATCAATTTCCATGTCAAAAACAGCTGATAATCCAATGAAAATTGATTGAAACTAGATATTGACCAAAAACCACAAAAACTCAACAAATCAAGAGCACTAAGGCTCTGATACCATATTGTTGGTCCATGTGATCGAAAAACAGTACAATTGAAGTGATGAATTGCTCAATATCTAACATCCATGCTAAACAACAACAATTGAGAAGATAGAAGAGAATTCTAACATATATTTGATAATCAAATGAACAATAGCAATCAATAACATCAAGCACAATAGTATTTCTGTGTGAAAACTGCTTAGAATTGGTAACTTGCAACAATGATCCACGATTAGGGTTTTGCAAGCTTACCTTACAAAGAGAATTGACAAACGTATATATAGCAGTTATAGTTTCGCTGACAGTTTCGCTACAAGCGAAACTGTCATGCCGAAACTATAGTTTCGCCCGGCAGAACACAAGTTCGCCGGGTAAACTTGAACAGCAAACTGTGAGCGAATGTATAGATTCGCTCACAGTTTCGCTGGACTGCCAAAACTACGCATTACTAAGAACATACAAAAGGAAACTAACAAAAGTCCTATTACAATGTAAAGTAAATAACTATACTAAAGTGAGTCCAACCTAAACATGATCTTCATAATCATATCTGCTTTCAGCAGATGGTTTCACAGGAACTTCAACCTTCTTCTTTTCTTTGAGAATTTCAGGGATGAACTTTACAAATGGCACTATTGCTTTGACTGGGCTCTTTGGTTTAATGACATTTATAGGTTTGTCTGAGCACTCTTTGATTTTAATAGGAAAACCTAACTTGGTTTTGTCCTCATTTGTTTCAATAAAAACACTTGTTTTATTTTGAGGATTTGTTATCTGTGAAACTACTGATTTAGTTTCAATAGTTTTAGGTTCAATTTGCTAAGAAAGAGTGAGTGACTCAGGCATGACAGTGTAATTGTAATTGTATGGAGGTGGACATGAATTGTATCCAATCCCAGTCATGTCCTTAGGATCCTTTTGTGAATCAAGCATCTCTTGCAGCTTTGCTGAAGACAGTTGAAACTTTTCAAGTTTCACTTCATGGCTGATTGCTCAGCTTTGGATTGAGTTAATATTTCAGTTAACTTTTCATTTTCAGCTGCAAGAGTATACCTTTCCCCATGCAATTTTACAATGTCAGAAGTTAGTGATTTGATTTTAATTTCAAAACTCTTCATTTCTCGTTTAAGAATCTCAGATTTTACTTTTTCTTCCTTAATTTTAGCTGCCAATTTGTGGTTATCTCACGGTATCCCTGCAGTTCAGCAATGCATTTATCACTACAAAGATTCAATTTTACCTCAGATGGCATAGGAGTTGGGCCATCATTTATGTGAGCCATAAGAGCATACAAGCTCCAATCACATACTCCGTCTTGTCTGATGACAAAAGCATTTGAAGTAGTTTGGCTGCTTCCATGAGCTTGATTAGTCTGTTGAGGCTGACTTTGGTGAGATTGTTGTTGTTGACTTTGAAGTTGTTATTGACTTTTGTGATGATATTGATGTTGATTGTTTGGTTGGAAGCTTGAGTTTGGTTGTGATGATGATTGGCCATGAGAACTTATCTGAAAGTTGTTGTTGTTTCTTCTTGGAGCATTACACTCTCTTGAGAAGTGGCTTGTCATACCACAATTGAATCACATCACCTTGGACTTGTCATATCCAAGTTTGGTATTCTCATTCAGACTTAGCTTCATTCTCTTTCTGAAAAACTTTTTAGCCCTCATGGCTATCATAGCCATTTACCACTGTAGATCCATTTCTTCTACATCATCAGGATCCATTTCTTCTATATCATCAGGATCCATTTCTTCTACATCATCAGGATCCATTTCTTCTAAGTCTTCTTGGAGTAGATGAGCAGAGGTGAGTCTTCCTCCCAAGTATGCTTCAAAGCTTGCAACAAAGGCATTATAAGTAGCCTTTTGCTCTTCAGATCTCTGGCCTGCTGGCATGCTTGAAGGAGTGGTAGTAAATCCAGTTGATTGTGATGATGTTGATGGCTTGCTTGTTGATGGAGTAGCAATGAATCTTGTTGATTTGATTTGATCTCTTGATGAGAGAAAATCATCTTCTTCAGTAATGAATACACTTTCCACAAAATGAGTTTCTGATGGAAATTTGTATGCCTCATGACTTGTGGTCCATCGAGGTTCCTGCTCCTTTCATCAAGTTCAAGAGCTTCAACTTTTGCAATCATTATATCCAGACTAGTGCTTTCTAGATCAAGTGTGTTTTTCAGCATGGTTACATTTTGCTTCCAACTCTCAGGAAGGCTATGTAACATCTTCTTGTTTATCTCCTTTTCCTTATATGTAACCCCCATAATCTCAAGATCATTTACCAACTGCATAAACCGATGCAATTCTTTTGAGATTGACTCCCCTTTCGAGTGGTGGAAGGTTTCATACTGATTGACCAGCTTGTCTTTGTTGATTTCAGCTACTTCACTGCTTCCTTCACACATAATGAGCAGTGCATCCCACACAACTTTTGTTGTTCCATATTTCTCAAGCCTTTTGAGTACATCCATTTTTAAGGCTTGTGTGAGGATGGAGTATGCTTTGAGGTCAATCTTTATCTTCTTATACTTATCATCATTAGGAGTCAAGTTAGGATCTTCAATGGGTATTCTTGCTGTTTTGTGTAGTGCAGCTTGGTCAGCCGAGAGTGACACAAGGATGTAAGGTCCTTTGCATATGGGAATACAATAATCTGGATCTACACCTGTAACATAATTCATAAACCTGATTTTCCATTGCTTAAACTCAGATTTGTGTTTAAGCATAGGAGGTTTAGGTGCATGACCAAGTTCAGAAAAGTTAAATGAATCCATTATAATAAACTTGTTTTAGATTGTTTGAATATGGATTAGATTAGTTTTTAAGTCCAAGTGGTCCAAACAGTTCAACTTTTGATTATTATAATGGTTCTTGTGAACAGTTTCAGTTGGTTGTTTAAGAGAACCGTTTAAGACTCCTGTTGTAACTTATACTGTTGATTTTTAGGTCAGATGTTTATGATGATGATGGTGTGTTTGCACTGATTTTTGAGTAGAATAAGTTGTTTGAAGATGTGTTCTTGGTTCGGGTACAATCGAACAGTGAATCGAGTCGATGTTTCAAGGAGTTTTCAGTATAAATACACATTAGAAGTTGATGAACTTGCTTATATTAACACAATCACCAGATCAATCGAGTTTCAGTTCAGATCTGAGCAGATATGAAAATGAACCGAGAGCCGAAGCTCTGATACCAATTAGCTGGGTGGTGAGAATGATATTCTCTGTTGATGTGAATCAACAAGGATCGAATATGATGATTGAGTATGTGATTATGTAGCGGAAATACACAAAACACAAATCATTGAATGCTAGAAATACTCATAAATGCTTTCTATTAATGATGGTGAAAAGTTACAATGAATGTTAGGGTTTTAGCAATAATACAGTAACAAGACACCACTGAAAACATATGACTGTAGAAGATTCTAGATATTCTAGATGTATCAACCTTGACAAAATTAGGGTTTTCTGTTCTATATATAGGCTGACAAAATGACCTTTACAAAATGACTAAACTACCCCTGTACTATACATCAGAAAACTAGTCTAAGTCTAAAGCCTAAACAACATTTTCTTCTATTCAACCGCATTAACTAAAGCGGATGTCTTGTTCTATATCAGCATTTCATTGTAGTCTTCAGCATCGGTGTTTGGTCATCAGCATTGACAAATGCGGATGAACAAACAATTATGTGCATTTGTCGATGAACATCCGGATTAACTAATGCTGATGACAAATACTTATCAGCATTTGTTCGGTTGTCCGCATTTGTAAATGGGGAAGAACAAATACTTGTCAGCATTTGTTCAATGGTCATCCGCATGTACAAATATGGATAGCCGACGCTTGTCTTCTTCTTTATGAAGATTCTTCATCTGTATATCCTCTTGGACTTGGGGAGATTCTAGCAGAGCAACCATCAACCACCACTTGAATTGGCATGTATGATCCTTTCAGAGTCCAATAAGATTTATGAACAGAAGGGTGAGACAACGATGATGGTTGGAACTGCTGAATGATTACAACTGTGCCAACAAGTATCATCCTGGAAAAGCTAACGTGGTAGCCGATGCCCTTAGTTGTAAGGAAACCCAAAAACCTCGTCGTGTCCGTGTGTTACAACTAACGATTCATTCTGACCTACCATCACATATTAAGGATGCCATGCTGAGGCATTACAGGAACAGAACATTAAGTCAGTATCTCTCTGAGGAGCTGAGAAATTATTTCAGGAGAAGTCAGATGGTTCCCGTTACTATGAAGATCGGGTATGGGTTCCATTGTTTAGGAATCTCCAAGAATTGGTGATGGATGAAGCTCACAAGTCTCGTTATTCAGTACATCCTAGATCTGACAAGATGTACCAAAATTTGAAGGTCCTGTATTGGTAGCCTAACATGAAAGTTGAAATTGCAACTTACGTGTCCAAGTGTTTGACTTGCTCTAAGGTCAAAGTGGAATATCAGAAACCGTCAGGTTTGCTTCAACAACCAGAGATTCCAATGTGGAAATGAGAGAATATTTCTATGGACTTCGTCACTAAGTTACCTTGTTCACAGACTAGAAACAATACTATTTGGGTGATAGTGGATCGTTTGAACAAGTCGGCATATTTCTTAGCCATTCATGAGACCTACAAGATGGATAAACTGGCATAGATTTATTTAAGGGAAACTGTGTCGCGACATGGCATGCCACTCTCGATCATCTCTGATCGTGACGCGCGATTTACTTCGAACTTCTAGCAGTCATTGTAGAAGTCATTAGGCACGTGCTTGGATATGAGCACGACTTATCATCCACAGACAGATGGTCAGACTGAAAGCACCATTCAAACCCTAGAAGATATGCTTAGGGCGTGTGTTATTGATTTTTGAAACAGTTGGGAAACTCATCTGCCTTTGGTTGAGTTATCTTACAATAACAGTTATCATACGAGCATCAAAGCCACACCATTAGAGGCACTTTATGGAAGAAAATGTAGATCACCTCTCTGTTGGACTGAAGTCGGTGATAGTCAGTTAACGGGTCCCAAGCTTATTCATGAAACCACAGAGAAGATTGTTCAAATTCGTAACCGTATGGCGGCAACTCGTGATCGTCAGAAGAGCTATGCAGATCAAATGAGAAAACCTTTAGAATTTCAATTCGACGACAAGGTGTTGTTAAAGGTTTCACCTTAAAAGGGTGTGATACGCTTTGGAAAGCATGGAAAACTAAACCCTAGATACGTAGGATCGTTTGAGATTGTCAAGAGGATTGGTCCAGTAGCTTATCAGCTAGATTTACCTGCGGAACTCGATGGTGTTCATAACGTGTTCCATGTTTCAAACCTGAAGAAGTGTCTAGCCGATGAATCACTCGTTGTTCCATTGAGGGACTGGAAATTGATAAACAGCTTCGCTTCATCGAGGAACCAGTTGAGATTATGGATCGAGAAGTCAAAACCCTAAAGCGTAGCAAGATTCCTATTGTGCGTGTTAGGTGGAATTCAAAGCGTGGACCGGAGTTTACCTGGGAACGCGAAGATCAAATGAAAAAGAAGTATACACAACTGTTTAAAGATCAGACATCTATGTCTTAAGGTATCAATTGAAGATGACATTTCCTTAAATTTCGAGACGAAATTCCCTTCAAGAAGGGGATGATGTCACAACTCTCATGAAACCTTCATAAATTCTTTCAGTTAGACTTGTATTAGGGTTTCTTGGAAACCATCCTATGTATGCAGACAATTATTGAATCTGGTGTTCTTCGTTAGACTAGATGTTCCAATTTCCGGGATGAAAATTCCTTCAACAAGGGGATGATGTGACAACCCATATTTTTCAGGTTAACACCATTGCCTCTATCTAACCTTTCACCGCTATTTTATAATCAAATCAAGTTTATTTATCATTATTATTAGTACAAAATTTTAATTAATCCAAATTTAGTTAAAAGTTAATTAATATCCCTAAGTGGAATGTAGTTAAACTTGAGGGACTAGTGTTGGCATGTTGTCAAAGTCCTTGCATACAACCAAACCCCCTCTCGTAACTGACCCCCATACACCTCATTCTTCCTTCTCGGCAACCCTAATCACTCCCAACCCTTCAATCGCGGCCTCCCTCGACGATTTCCCACCAAAAGACCTATTTCGTGGTCGAACAAAACCGGTGGCCAAGCAACCCTCTTTGTCTCCGATCGCGAGCACCGAAAAATCAATCGTGTCGGCAGCTGTAGATGGTGGTCGAAGTATCCTCATATTTTGTTTTGGTATGATCCCTGGATCTTTATTCATGCTTTTATTGCTACAGTTCGGGTTCGGGCTACGCGTATCTGAATTTTCGTATGTATTTACATATGTGCAACATGTGTTCGGCGAAGGGTTACGGTTTGTGTGTTCTTTATCGTGTATGTGTTCGAGCGTGTTATGTATCTATGTGTGTATACATGTGTACGACTACTGTGTGTGTTCGCCAATCGGGGGTGTGTGTGGCCATAAGGGTCTAGTTAAGTAATAAAACCTTTTTTAATTGAAATGTATTAACAAGATAATTATTATCATATAACAATTATCATAGTTATCTACTATTTAGTTATTCAAATATATATATTAACAAGATATATCTTGTAAGGCCCCGTTCCCGGGAAACCTCACAGTTGGTTAATCATAGCATAAAATCATTTTTAATAACCAAAACATTGCAGCGAAATTAAATAGACATTCATTTAAAACTTGGAAACCATATTGTACTCATACATTTGTCCTTCAATTGTAAATAAAACATAGTACTTGTTCTTAAATTACAATAATAGATTTTATAAACAGAAATCCCATCCACTGCCATCCAAGTAGCTTCCCACCTTGTGCCATCCTCAGCAGCATCATTTACCTGCCAACTATTATGCATAAAAGTCAGCTTTGCTGAGTGAGTTCTAGTTTTAAGTAATATTAGAGAATATAAACTTTGTCATTCATATAATGACCACACATACATCATAATACATAACATTTCTTGCATCATAATAAGCATGTTCATTATCTCTCATTCTTTCATTATCTTTCATTTCATTATAAATGAGATTGCACAAAGCAAGAGCTCCATGTTGATCGACAACGAATGTCAATCCCTGTCGGTACACATCATCATGGTAGCTAACCCCCGACAGTTGATCCACACTGCAAGGCACATAGCCCGCTCATGAATACAGATCAATCATCATACATCAGACTCACGTAAGTGAAGTCGATCATAGTGCTTGCAAGACTTTTCATCATCAAATGGGGCCGGGGGTAACATTCATTAAGTTTCACTTTTTATTAATATCATCTTCCACTTTAATATATAATACTTTACAGACAAACAACACAACATATCAAGTACATGCCATCATAAAAACATCACCGACCCGCCGCCAGATAGCGGGGGTTCGGGGGCGGCAGCCCCTAATAGCGGGGTGCTAGGGGCAGCAGCCCCTAGTGGGGTCCAAGCCGAGGCCGGGCTGAAAATCTCGGTCATTTAAAAATGTATATTTAGTATGCATAATAACCTCTTAAAATCGATCTTCCTGTTAAAACCTCTTAAAATCTCGTTCATTTAAAAACGTATCTTTAGTATGCATAATAACCCTAAAACATGGAAAAACTTATAAACAGGGGATCTAGAACTGACCTGGATACCGTGAGTAATCTTCTAGACTAAACTTTCTAGGCTAGGATCACACTACACAGCCTGCAAATAAGTTAACACTTAAAGAGGTTAATTTCTGCCTAATTTCGCTGCCAGAAAAGCAGTTTTGCTGGCAGTTTCGCTGCTAGTTTTGCTGGCACTTTCGCTGCCAGTTTCGCTGACAGTTTCACTGCCAGTTTTGCCCACCTTTCGTTGGAATTCCATGGCTGCGAAATTACCTGCGAAACTATAGTTTCGTAGAAGACTCATAGTTTCGCAGCTTGAATAAGCAATTTCGCTGGATGCACAGACAGTTTCGCAGATCGAGCTGAAATGACGAACCAACCCATTTTTAACCCAAAATCACAACTTTTTACGTCCAATCTCTTAGTTTATCAACCATGAGGCTATATCTAAGCTTTATACATGTTTTGATACGTAAAAATGTGACCTTTATGCGATTCTTTGCAACTTTTTAAAACCCAAAACCCTAGAATCCGGGTTTGATCTACAGAAGGGTTTAGAGGTCGATTCTTACCTGGATTTGTTGCTCCTTTCTTATGGTTTGATGCTCCAACACCCATATCTTCAATCTCTTAACCTTTGAAGCTCCAAATCTTGAGTTTTCTTCACTTTCTCTCTCTACGTTCTCTCTTTACGAGTTTGGGTGGCTAGGGTTGCAAATGAGGAAGATGAAGGCTGATTTGGTGGGTTAAAGGGCTGATCATGGGCCCTTAATCACTTAGGCTCTTGCCCATAAGCCTAATTTAGCCCATAACCCATTTTCTTCCTTTATTAAATACCCAATAATTAAGCCCATTATCCTTGACGACTCGTTTTGACTTTTCGGGGTGTTACATATCTAGATAACATTAATCTAGTTAAGTAATAAAACCTTTTTTAATTGAAATGTATATACAACTAGATAATTATTATCATATAACAATTATCAAATTAATTAAACAATTTAATTAGTATATACTAATATAGAGGTAGGTTCCACTAAAAAATATTTTTTGCCTAAGAAGGATAAGAAATGATCTTAGTCTTTTATTTCTTAATCAATGACTAAAATGATAATGTTGTAAAGAAAAAGGTGGAAGGGTATTTTGGGCATATAACCACTTTTGTTGATTTTTTTGAGTTTCCCTCAATTTTTTTAAACGTTTATAAATTTTTCATGATATATTACATTTTTAAAAAAATTGCACAATAAAATCAAACATTTTTTCTCTGTAAATTGAGTATAGTATTACTATATTTTTACAAAAAAATCAAATTATGTGAAATTGTGCTGCATTTAACATTTTTGTGATGTATTTCATAAAACAACACAAAATTGTGTTGTACTTCATAAAAACATCATAGTTTTGTGTTGTTATGTGTCAAACAACACAGTTTTGTGATGTATTTCATCAAAACAACAAAAAGTTGTGTTGTATTTCATAAAAACATCACAGTTTTGTGCTGTTTTGCGTCAAACAGCACAGTTTCGTGCTGTTTTTGTCAAATAGCATAGTTTTGTGCGGTTTTGCGTAACATGTTCTATATTGTTTTACGTAAAAACAACAAGGTCTCATGTGTTGTTTCTGTGGTGTATTATGTCAAAATATCAAACAACATAGAAACAACACTTTTTTTTGCCATTTTAATGTTCACTATTTTGCGTTAATATAATACGTTTTGTGTTGTTTTGCGTTAATACAACAATCTATGTGTTGTTTTGTGCTTGAACAATCAACGTGGTAACTGAGTGTGATAAAACGAATTACATTAGAGTATCATTGATCATTGATGTCATCCATCGTCATTATTCATTACCTCCAATTACCGCTATCATTGACTACCGAGTCATTGTCTTAAAACACTACCGATTAACACCCACCGCTCAAGTTAACACCTCTAATCACCTATTAATTGTTGTATGTAATTATGGAGTTTAAGATAACGAGAGACATTTAGGATTTGATTGTATTTTGAGGTTAATTGTTCATAGGGTTTGTGGGTGAATAGAGTGTGTAAAAAAGATGTGCTACATTTTTAAAAGGAGAAAGGAAATTAGATTAAATGGTTAATAGACCAAAATACCATTTAACCCTATTTTCTAGTTTTGTCACATGTCACCAGCTCATTTCTTCTTGTATTTCTTAAGCAAATATTATTTTTGATTTGAACCTCCTCCTACTAATATATACATATACATATATACATATATATACATATATATATATATATATATATATATATATATATATATATATATATATATATATATATATATATATATATATATATATATATATATATATATGTATGTATGTATGTATGTATGTATGTATGTATGTATGTATGTATGTATGTATGTACGTATGTACGTATGTACGTATGTACGTATGTACGTATGTACGTATGTACGTATGTACGTATGTACGTATGTACGTATGTATGTATGTACGTATGTACGTATGTACGTATGTACGTATGTACGTATGTACGTACGTACGTATGTACGTACGTACGTATGTACGTACGTACGTATGTACGTACGTACGTATGTACGTACGTACGTATGTACGTACGTACGTATGTACGTACGTACGTATGTACGTACGTACGTATGTACGTACGTACGTATGTACGTACGTACGTATGTACGTACGTACGTATGTACGTACGTACGTATGTACGTACGTACGTACGTACGTACGTACGTATGTACGTACGTACGTATGTACGTACGTACGTACGTACGTACGTACGTATGTACGTACGTACGTACGTACGTACGTACGTATGTACGTACGTACGTATGTACGTACGTACGTATGTACGTACGTACGTATGTACGTACGTACGTATGTACGTACGTACGTACGTACGTACGTACGTATGTACGTACGTACGTACGTACGTACGTACGTATGTACGTACGTACGTATGTACGTACGTACGTATGTACGTACGTACGTATGTACGTACGTACGTATGTACGTACGTACGTATGTACGTACGTACGTATGTACGTACGTACGTATGTACGTACGTACGTATGTACGTACGTACGTATGTACGTACGTACGTATGTACGTACGTACGTATGTACGTACGTACGTATGTACGTACGTACGTATGTACGTACGTACGTATGTACGTACGTACGTATGTACGTACGTACGTATGTACGTACGTACGTATGTATGTATGTATGTATGTATGTATGTATGTATGTATGTATGTATGTATGTATGTATGTATGTATGTATGTATGTATGTATGTATGTATGTATGTATGTATGTATGTATGTATGTATGTATGTATGTATGTATGTATGTATGTATGTATGTATGTATGTATGTATGTATGTATGTATGTATGTATGTATGTATGTATGTATGTATGTATGTATGTATGTATGTATGTATGTATGTATGTATGTATGTATGTATGTATGTATGTATGTATGTATGTATGTATGTATGTATGTATGTATGTATGTCTGTATGTATGTATGTATGTATGTCTGTATGTATGTATGTATGTATGTATGTATGTATGTATGTATGTATGTATGTATGTCTGTGTGTATGTATGTATGTCTGTATGTATGTGTGTATGTGTGTATGTATGTATGTGTGTATGTGTGTATGTGTGTATGTATGTATGTGTGGATGTATGTATGTATGTATGTCTGTATGTATGTATGTATGTATGTATGTATGTATGTATGTATGTATGTATGTATGTATGTATGTATGTATGTATGTATGTATGTATGTATGTATATATCAATCAACTATATTATCATATGATATATGATTTTTTTAATTTATCTGTAATTATTGTCTAATAATAATAATTACTTATTATATATTTAAATTCAATTTACATAAATAACATTTGATGATCACATATTTTGTCTATTTCATAATAGACATCAATAGTTATTATTCCAAATAATAAGCGGTTTTTTTCATTATTACTCTCGTACCTGATTCGTTCTTTTTAATACGGTGGCAAAGGTGTGACCCTAAAATATCAACCCTGCTAACAGTATCAACTTATCTTGATGCTTGAGCATACAAGATCCAACAACAGGGCGCAACAAGTGCTTGACACACTCTAATGGGTCGCGACGTCTATCCCATTTGGACTATGGAGCAAGTTAAGCATGTGCGTGGTGCACTAGATGCCAGCTCAAGCAACGGCGCATGCGCTGATGACAAACAAGTTACATTTATACACCACAATTGATACAAATTGACTTTTGCAATGAAGAGATGAGTTGAAACATAAAAAAATAAATTTTTTTCAACCTACCGTTTAAATTAGTTTAATCGCAATAAAAATGTTCAATACCATTAGTTTTTGTTTTTATGGAAGAGGAAGTTTTTAATATGGTTTCAAGTATGAATACCAAGGCTCAACCTTGGTTGTAGACGCATATAAACACCATTTAGAGCACTCTAATCTCTCTCTACTTTCTAGCAATATTTGTTATTCTACTACATCTTCTTAAGATAAACAATTTGTATTTCTAATTCCACACTGCTTTGGATGTTCTACCACAAGAAACTATTGATTGTTTTGGGAGACTCGATATTTTTTAGCGAATCCATGTTAAACATGAGTCATCAACCATCATCTTCTTCTGCGTCTACATTTTTTGCAATTTACTTCATTTCATCGATAATTGTATTGTAATATATTTATTTTTCTTTCAATCTGAGCCTGAAGAGGTTGAGCTAAAACGAAGCAAATGATGACAAATTGAGAAACCCATTTGTCAAGAATTCATGACTTACATGGTTGAGGGTGAGCCTAATACCTATTCTATGTTAGTTACCTCTTTAAAAGCGCCTTAATGGAAATATGCCATCAAGAATGAATTAATTTTATTTTACAAAATTATACTTGAAAGCTAGTAGATTTTCCTCTGGGTTATGAATCAATTAGGATAACAGTGTGTATATAAAATGAAGTTGAAAGTCAATGTCACCATTGATAAGAATAAGGATAGGTTAGTGATCAAAGGATATAAACAAAAGGAGCGTCTAGATTACTGTAATACTTGTATGTGACAGGAATAACCTCTATTCGATTGGTTCATGCTATTAGGTTTTTGATAAATTTAAAATTTCACTAAATGAATGTGAAAACCATATTTCTAAACAATGATTTAAAAGAAAGATATACATGGATCAACATGAGGGTTTCTCTGTTTCATGTCAAGAGGAAAAGATGTAGACTCATCACCACTTTGTATGGCTTGAAGTAAACTACAAAACAATGGCACCACAAGTTTGATCATGTCAGATTGACTATGAAATCAAAATAAATGAGTGTGACAAGTGTGTTTATACGAAAGACGCAACTAGAGGTTATGTGAGCTTATACCTTTGAGTATATGATATACTTATCACCAGGAGTGATGATAATATTTTTTAATCTACTAAAGACATGTTAAAGATCACAACCAATATGTTTGCATAAATGTAGATAAGAGGCAGAGTGGATACGTCAATTTATGGAGGATAGTCTAAGATGGCTATCGTCGTTGACGGCTATTTGCGTACATTGTGTAGATAGTTAGTGATTTGTAAGGCTCAAAGCTCGATGTATAATGGTAGTTGGCATATCCGACATGATATAATCGCTACTCTTATCGGGGTTATCACGATAGGCTATGTGAAGTCAAAAGGTAATATTGTGGATCCCCATATATATGAAAAGCTCATATAAAGTGTTAGTTCACAAGTCGTCGCATGGAATAGGACTAAAGCCTGTGAAGGAAGTTAATACATATGAAAACCTACCTTAACTCCCTAAGAGATTAGAGACCTTAAGATCTAGGTTCATAGGAAAACCTAATTCTATAAACTATGGTCATTATGTGGGACTACCTCAAATGTATAAAGACAGTAACATACTTCCTAGTTCGTTTTAAGAATAAATCAGTGTTATCAAGGAGGTTAAGCATATGCTGTTTTATTAATTAATGGAAAAATCATATATGTGAAAGATAAGTGGGATCACCACTACAAGAATTAAGGCCTATAACAATCAGCCCTATCGCGACGACTAGTCGTCGCCATAAGGTCCCCTGGATTTTTGGCTATAAGTGACCTATCGAGACGACAAGTCGTCACCGTAGGTGATTTTGACCTATCGTGTGTCGTCGGTAACGGTGGTAGCCATAGATATATTTTTTCAAATATTGAATCATTTAATTATTTTACGTACCATAAGGCAACGACTTGTTGTTGCTATAGGTCTAGATTTTTTGGGCTAGGAGGGAAAAAATCCCACGTTTATGAAAACTCTATGGCGATGACATGTCATCACCATAGATTGGATTATTAATGTTATTATTTTTAATATATTATTCTTATTATTATTATATTTTATTATTATTCTTAACTACAATTATTATAATTATTATAAGTAATGACTATATTAAAATAGATTTTGTATTATAATTAGGTATTCGTAATATTTAATTTTCATTTCTGTGTATTTGATTTATGTTCAAAATATTGAAATTTAGGTAAAAAAGACCTGGAGAAAAATAAAATTCTAAAAATAAAATTTTAAATCAGGGACTCTATGGCGACGACTTGTCGTGACCATAGTTCAAAATTAAAAAATAATTTATTAATTTAAAATGTTTTTTTTTATTTTTATTAATTATTATATTATAAAATATATGGTGACGGCTTGTCATCGCCACAAATTATATTTATTTTTTAATTTCATATTAAAAAAATAACGATTAAAATAATGCCGACAGGTATGGCGACGGGCGCTATTGCGACAACGTGATTTTGACCTATTACGATGACATTGTGGCTACTGAGCCTATCACAACGACATGTTGTCGCGATAGCCTATGCCGACGACTTGTGTCATCTAAGGCGACGACATTTGTCGTCACGATAGGTCTTAATTCTTGTATGTGCGCTTCGAATTAGTTTATGAGGCGCACAAATCCTTGAGCTCTTGTTGACACAGCCTAGTGTTCCATGATCATTAAGACACGCCAATGAAGGATTGATTACACTAGAAAGTGTGTTGTGTAAAGTATAAGAACGTCTACATAAATAGTTGTTCATTCAAAGACATTGCGTCTACTAACTAATAGAAGACTTAATATACTACACAAAAGAGGGTCATAAAGGAGGGTTCAAAGGTTACACCTACTTATTTTGCATTACACAACCGCCGTATTGTATCTAAGAACTTATATGTACAGATCAATTTCCATTCATTGAAAAAATTATTAAAATTAAGTTTTAACAAAATAGAAAACTAAGTTTTTTTCTAAATTTGAACATAAATAAATAAAATTAATTTATGTTGATATATTTGTTATTCATCACTTTGGATTATCTATGTTAGAGTATCATTACAAACCCAAATTGAACTACATCCAAAAGGAGTTAATATGAAAGAATGAGATATCGCTCATTAAAACTGAGGGTTTAGGTAAACAAAATTATGAAACCGAAGTTTGGAACCTGGCATAAAATTGGTCGATCTCGGTTCGATGCACATTTGTTTTCTAGTATTGCACTAGAATCTCTAGCCTCTTTCTAACTGTTGATCTTTCTTAATTTCCATAGTTACTATTTTTAGCTAGGTTGATATCTAGTTTCTCTTTCTTTTTTGGGTTCTCTTATTAACTCTTTTTTGTAGCATATAACTTTCTTCTTGCACTTCTATTTTCTATTTTAATATTACTATAATCTAAAAGTGTGTCATGAGAGATAATATGTATTCATTAACTAACACTTATAGTTAATGATTTTTAGACACCAAGATATGATTAAACAATCTTTCCTTTTAAATTTCACAAGAAATATGAAAAAGAAAGTGCCGTCATTTAAATATTAACTTTGCAGAATAAAACTACAGTTTTAAGAATATTAATTAATAATATAGAGGCATTGACTCTTGATAGTTTCGAAGGGGAAGTTCTATGCACCATGTTCCTATCTTTTCGATAAAGGACCATTCATTTTATATTCAAAAATTAACACATTAACACATTAGACATGCAAAACTTTAATTTAATAAATACTTCAAAACATGACATCAAAACTTTTATTTAATAAGTACTTCAAAACATTTTGACCAATAATGTGACAATTATTTAGCATGGCATGTTTAGTGTAATTTTTCATTCTCAAAGTTTCCTTCATGAGATCGATTGTAGTGGTCGGATTGTTCACTATAAAAGTTGTTGTCCTAAAAAAATCCCTATACGAGATTATGTATGCAATTAAACTTTTCGTGTGTTTGAAAAGAGTATCATGTATAGTGAAATGTGCCTGATTACCTGAAATAAATCTTAGATTGATTAATACATCAAAATTAAATATAAATATAATAAAAATCTTAAAAAATATAATAAATAGCATGTTTAAGTTATTACAAACTTAAAAGTATTAAAAGTAAATTTTATTTGAATATTGATGTTCTAATTTGATCTTTTGGAAGAGTTTGATATCAGGTTTCAAATAATGGGTAATTTTACACTAGCACATAATCTCATACGCCTATGGAAAACTCATAAACTTGATTCGTAGTATCCTCACAACAAGATTGCATGAGAGTATCAAATATAGTTTTACATGTTACGAATTATAATTACCAAAGAGTCATGTATAGGTACTACAGACGACAGCATCATAAGGCCATTGTTGGCGAAAAAAGCAATACAACGCATTGCATCTGTTAGTGGCGTACGCTGTCACATCAGTCGTTCTCATGTCAGTTAGAAAAGCTATAGAACCCTTATATATAGCTTTCTAACATACGATCACATAAAAGAAAAAAATACCTAACCATGATCATATGGTCGTATTGATGAAAGAACAAATATTATACAACCCGTATCGCATTTATGGTCAATAACATAAGGCTGGTGTGTGGATAGTCTCTCGTTACAAAAATCTAGCATATTGCAAACATTATGATGGTTTGAAACAGTTTTAACTTCTAAGAATCATCCAAGTGGGTGGGTGTAGTAATTGTCTCTCTTTAACAAAGTCTGACAACCAAAGATTTGCCCCACCAGTCCTACAATTTTTAATCATTCCTTGAGTTGCTACACAAAGCGGCCAGACCCTTTTCACTTTTCATCAAAAAGATAACATACAACACACACTTCTACAGTTTTTAAGGCTTAAAATAACAAAACTGTCTGCCACTGTCACCTCTTTTCAAATACACAACAGTTGGCATTCTTCACAAAATCCTCCTCATTGTCTCCTGCTGCAGAACCTCTCTTAAAGCAGACCACAATCTTCAGCGAAGCGATCACGGCGCAACATACACGCAGTTCGTTCTCTGAGCATTCGCGTCATTCGGTCATTCGCAATGGCAGGTTCCTTGAGGCACAAGTTTTTGCTGCTGACTGTTATCACTTTTCTTGCTTTATCTGAGGCAACATCAAGATTCCCAAAAGAGATCAACTGGGAACAAATGGTTCCGAAGAAGTTCCCGACCCCGTCTTCGGCTCCATCAAGAGGGACCAATTCGGTAACAAATTCAGCAACGACGGTTGAAACGGCTCGAAGGCTCCCGTCTGCTGATGGGAAGGTCTAGTGTATGGTTTCATGGTTGTAGCTGATTAGAACTTTTGACTTCATGCTGCATCACTGTCCAAAGAAGGAAGATGCAGATGATTTTTGTCAAAATTTTAATCATATAATTGTAGATTAATAATCATTGTAAAGATATATATATCCGGTGTATATTAACCATTAACAAGATAACCAAATACACCTTGTATTTAGCATTGATCAGCCTCTTGTTTTGGTGTTCTAGATGTAATTCTTCAAATCAGTACTCTTTTGTAATTATAGTTTCCACTTATCCTTCTTAATATATTTTGTTTTAGTTGGAGTATAAAAAACTCAAACTTTGTGATGCTCAAATGATGCTTGTGTGAGACTTTTTTAACTTGTTTTTACCATGTCACTTTACCCAATAACCTTTATCGATTCTATCAGATTTTTGTTTGTGTAGTTACAAACATTCTTGGTATATGACACCGGCTAATGTTTAATTTACAAAGTAATAATATAATTTACATGTTGAAAAAATTATTGAAAAATATGACTTTTCATTAAGTTTATATACAAATAACTATACTTATGTATAAGTTATATAATTAAATGATTATTTATGAGTTTGCAGTCTCCATGATCCGTGGATGGGTTACGCCTAGTGTCATGAATCAAAACTTGATTCTTCATTTTAAATGCATCATATGATGAAATACAAGATGACACACACAAGAAACACATGATGCAAGCTATTATAAAATCTTTCACCAAATTAGAGGCGAGTACTCTTTCTTCTTTTCACCATCACCTACTAGGTACTTTCTTATCCATACAATTGTAACGCAGTGTTATTTTTAGACAATACAAATACTGTTTTGATTGTTGTACCCACATAAACTCTCTTAAAGATATTTGAAATTTGTTTTAAATAAACTATGTTCAACGCAAAACCTCAGCCAACACTAACAATTTAGTTTGTTTGTTTCTTGCATCCAAGGATACCGTTAAAGACACCGATTTGAATTTATTTTATGTTTATGTGACGTTTCTTTTACATTTTTTGTAACTTCTGTTGGATACGATGCGTACCATATGTACGATAACTTAATTTAAAGGTCGGTGTCCAATCACATGTCACAAACCATATCACTACATGTTATGTGAACTTTCTTCTGTACATATGACAAAAAGATAAGCAGAAGAAGCGGTTTGTTCTCTTACCCCATACGTTCAAGTTTAACATTTCAAACGCTTCTGCCACAATTGGTATTTTTTCTTTTGAATTTTTTTTCACCTGTAATCTTTACAAGATTATCATTTGGATTAATCTAATGGACTCTCATCTTTATAACTTTCATTCTCATCTTTGCAACTTTCATTTGCATTAATATTAGTATGTTTACTAATTATTTTTATAATTTTCAAAAACATTAATATAATATGATATTATATGTGTTCAATCTTACTTTTATCTTTATCCTCTATTTTTATTAGTACTACAATTGGAGATGTCAACGTTTCGACGTTCGTCAACGCTTTGACGTAAATTTTGTTACTTAAATGAGTCGGGTTAAAAACAAAACATTTCCATGCTTTTTTATGTATGCTTTAAGTTGGTCTATTCTTCGACATAAGTTTGTTTGGAAATGCTTCGGGTCAAATATAATACGTCTTCATTCTATGGTTAAAAACCGGGTTGCTGACATTTCAACATAAACTTAGTAGTTCAGAGATGAGTCGAGGCGATTGTAATATGTACTTTATTAAGCCGCATACGGCGCCGCTACATGTGCTTTTTATGTATGTTTTGAATTAGTCTATGTTTAGACATCAATTTTTGTTTGGAAAAGAGTCGTATCAATATAATACATTTTCATTGAACGCTATAAAATCGAGTTACTCTACGTTTTGACGTAAATTTCGTTTGAAAACAAGTCGGATCGATTGTAGTCTATACTTTATCACGCCGCGTCCGAGGCCACGTGTTGCCGTTGTAATACGTGTCGGGTAAAATTACTAATTATTTCCACAAATTAAAAGAGTATATATTTAATTTGATTTAGAGTAATTTACGCGGAATCATTCATGTAATTTACTCAATTAAAGAAAATAAAAAGAAAAAATGATACTTCTTTGGCCGCTTCCTTGTACACAGAACAAAAACGCATTGCATACATTCCAAATTAAGTGTATAACACTAGAAATTAAGTCCGCGCGATGTAACACGTTGCAACGGTAACATTAACGGGATTAAGTATTTTGAAAAAAATAATTAAGGTGCGCCAACTGAATTCCGGAGATTGAAACATAGATATAACACACATATATTAATAAAAATGTTCTTCTGTACATATCAGTTTCATTCTTCACGATACCAACTCCGTTTAAACTTAGTTCTTTTAAAGAAAATGTTAAGAAAGAAGATCTAAACTAATAGATAATATTAAAAGGTTAAAAACATATATTATGTAAAATACAGTAAGTCAAGCTGAAACATTATAATTTTAGAGGGTTTATATTAGAAATGCATGACAGTTAGTCTTGATAAATGAAGTGGTGGTCGTTGGGAATGCCACCAAATTAATAAATGAGTTTGTATATACTGTAACTTAGCAAAGTAATATATATATATTCTTAGAGATGGGCAAAAAAGCCGGTTTTGTTATCAAAACCAGTTGCTAACCCGGGGACCCGGGTCATCAAAAAAGAATGGTTTGGCCCAAACCGGTCCCAACCCGACCTAAACCGCCAAGTTCTATACCGATTCGACCCCTCAACCTACAAACCGGTTTCAAACTGGTTTCCAAACTGCTACAAAATCTAGCCATTGGCAATGGTCATATAGCTTTTTTTTGATCGTTTGGACCTTTGTTGGTGTTTTTTTTACCATTATTTTCTCTTTAGGTTAGTATAAATATATAGCGCGTGTTTTGGTTGAACTATAACAACTTAAAAGGCACTTTACTCTTAACAAAAGCTCAATACTTTCGTGCTTAATAAATACTCTCAAATGTTTTATCAAGTGCTCAATCTTTCACTGAATGTGATGCGTCTTCAAGCAACGTGGTGGTTAGAATCCTTCCAATGTATAGGAATCCCAAAATTAGTGCAACTATGGTTTATGTAGAATGTCAAGCGGTCCAACAAAGCTCTTTGCAAGTTTTGCAATTAATATTTTTAAAAAGATGCCAACACAACTTTGAAAGACCACATTACGATGAAATATTGCAAAGTATTGACAGATGAACCGTCTTGAGGTCAAGCTTTGATGACAAGCGAAGGAAACATGTGGGCTTATAACGTTGATGTGGTTCGGGAGCAAATGACGCATTTGTAATTCAAGAAAGATTGTCATTCAAACATTTTGACAACGAACGTTTGACTCGACTCATTCTACGAACTCTTCAGCCTCGTTATACCAATGTAAGTCATGCTACTCTTCAAATAGATTGTTTAAAAATGTGAAAAAGCTAAATATGAATTAATTTCTTATTTTAAAAACTTAGAAATTAGTGTTACCTTTAATTGTGATGTTTGGACTACTTCACACGGTTCACCGGGCTCGTACATTTGTGTGACCACCCATTGGTTATAACCCAGAACGTGGCAAATGATGAAACGTACGATTGCATTTAAATTGTTTAATTATCCTCACACCAGAGAAAATTAATTTTTTTATTTTAGATAAAGTTATTAAAACATATATATTGAAAACTAAAATTTTTCAATAATAACGCGTCAAATAATACACGTGCAATCGAACAATTAATATTAAAATATAAACCGATTTGTAATGTTGTTTTTTCCATAGTAGATGTGTTGCACACATTATAAATTTAACCATTTATTACAGTTTAAAATAACTAAACCAATAAAAGACTCTTTTAAACAAATGTTACGTGATATTTTTAGCTTCAAAAAAAGATATACTCGATATTGAAAATTTTGGAAAGAGGCTAATTCCAAATGTTTAAGTCCGAATTGGGACGTCCCTACAAGATGTAATTTAACTTGTAACATGTTTGAAAATGCTTGAACATGGCTTAAATGTCACACCCCGACCGACGGCGGAATCATCGGAGCGGACGAATGTAAATCGATTGTTCATAACACATGGAATTAAATAAGTTAAAATAATATTAAATGTCATTTTCATTGAATAATACTAATCAAATGATACAATATAATACAGCAAAGATTCAAATAACATAATATAGTATTTTATTAATCTTCGTCCAAGTCCTATATGAGCATGATGTCACACCCCAACCTTGACGGCGGAAACGTCGAGATGTGAGGGTTAAGATTGTTCACAGCCACATAACGCTATATTTAAATTGTAAATATTATTATCATAAGTCTTAATATGAAATACAAGCATAGGTCTCAAACGTGAAATAAGTTCCAAACAAGACTAAACATTACATAAACATTTTATTTATTAACTAGGTCCAAGCCCTAGTTTTATTGCAAGCTTCAAAGACCACTTTAAACTTGAGGTTGACCTGAAACATGATAAAAATAAAAGGTCAACTAAAAATAGTTGGTGAGTTTTCAAGGTTTTCATACATAATATGATAAAGTTACAAGTAGCAATTCATGTCATAGGTCATAAGTTAGTAAGGTTATAGAACACATATCGTTACAACCAAACCTCGACTTGATTACAAGTATATAAGATTGGCTAAGTGTATTTGGTTCCCATGATGAACAAGCATACGTCATCAGGAGTCGGCAATACATCGACTTTAGCACCAAATAGGCTTGTCAGGCCCAAAGATCTAAGACATCGCCAGGCTAGCAATAGTTAATGATTGTAAGTAAACTATGTATCTCATATAATCACTTACAACACACAAATAACCATGACAAAAATAAAGATGAATTGCAAGTGCTTTACAAGTCTCAAACGTTTATAAGTGTATGATGTATAAGTATCATGTTTCACCCCAAAATAGTGTGAAATAAAGTAAAAAGGGGGCAAGGAAACTCACATGTCCAATAAGTATATTAGGGAGATTAATAAGATTAATAATAAGCGTCGTTCCAAAGTCGTATCGTCACAAGATACCTAAATATATATGTTCACAAGGTTAAAATTTTACAATAAGTTTAATGAATTAACATGGACTAGGTTCAATGTGATGTTTGGGGTTTTATCAATTATATTTAACAATTGGGAAAACCATTATATTTTCGTGAGAACAACATACTTATATTTTATATAAAGATATACAATAAGAATAACATTTATAATAGTTTTATAATATTTATAAAGTTTTAATAAAGTTTTATAATTAAATAAAATGAGCACGATTTAAACAATAACTTAAGTAAACAATGGTTGAAATAATAAACTAGTATTTTTAAGTCTAAATTTCATAGAATATATATTAACTATAACATTCACTTTAGAATTTTAAATAAAATATAAGAACATTTTTAATAATAAATTGCAGAAAAATATTTAAATGGTTTAAAATATACGAAATTTATAAAATGAATATTCTTACACTTTTTAGAAATTTTTATACATATATATATTTTTTAGAGTTGCAAAACAAACTAAAAAAAATGTTGGAGGTCACCGGGTTTGAACCCGTGACCTCTAAGTGAGAAAGTGAACATGGAACCAGTGAACTAGGGCTCTCAGCCGCGATATGAAGCCTGTTTTAAATCTTAAAAACCATCGCCAATGAAAACCCCAATTCCCATATAAACCCTAGTTTAGATTCGAACCAAATTGATCATCTAAACGATGATGATAACCAAATTAACCATGGGACTTTTGTTTCCCATGATTAATCGAGCATATCCATGTATGTAACTTACCCGATTAGGTTCGAATTGAAAGCAATCCTAATCGAAGAACAAGTCGCGGTCGTAGCACCTAATGGATGAGGAATCCTCAATGAAAATCCAATTAAACTTGCAGATAGCTTCGAATGATGATCCAGATGCAAAGCCCCTTGTCAATTTGAGTTAAACTTGTTCGGAGATTGGGTTTCGATAGAGTTGCAGAACCGCGATGAATGTGGTGATTGAATTCGAAGATTGTGTTTGTCAGGAGAAATTATGTTGATTACAAGGTTAGGAGTAGATAGATGATTGATTAGGTTAAGTTAATTTTGTTATTATTGAAGTTTAATGTTCGAACGATTATAGATTTGGGCTCGACGGTTGTCGAGCTCAATCGGTACCCATTGTCGTCTTAAATACCAAATTAAAGTGTCTTTAAGATTCGAAACGTACTCAGGCATTCATTCGAGACAATTTGGACCATGAATCGACCAAAATTTTGGTGGTTAAGGGGTGGCCGGAACCGCCGGTTCTTGGCCGGAATTAACACCGGAAAAGCGGGGTTAAGGGGCCGGGTGGTTTGGGATTTTTATTAATTTACACATTTAGTCCCTTAGGTTTTAGTTTTGTTATTTTATGCAAAAAAACTTTCTTTTAAAGTTTCAAAGTTACAAAACAACCCCCTAAACTTAATTATTGACTTGTTTACTCTTGTAACTTATTATTATTATTATTATTATTATTATTATTATTATTATTATTATTATTATTATTATTATTATTATTATTATTATTATTATTATTATTATTATTATTATTATTATTATTAATATGATTATCATTATTAATATTATTATTGTTATCATCATTATTATTTAATTAACTTATAAACTTTAAGTTAAATAAGGAATCATACATAAAAAGTCCACCAAGTTTCATAAATAGCATAAATAAACCATATAAGAATTAACACAGTTAACTTTTAATTAACAGAAATACGAGATGTTACACATGAAGAAGTTCTCTAAATTGAATCCTGAAATCAAGTGAATTAGTAACGGGTCAGCTAACGAATTAGCCGGTGAGTAACACAGGTTTGAATACATATATATATATATATATATATATATATATATATATATATATATATATATATATTGATTAAAATGATTGAAAACCATTCCGTTCACATGTCAATGTCAAGACTTATAAAGCAATAGTGTAACATAAAAGACAAACCAACACAATCAAACCTAATTACTGAATTGACTCGGTCCGCAGACGAATCCTTATATAATGAATGATTCTGGTTCCAATCACCATGCGACTAAAAAAATAAGGTGGGTTTGTCAAACCAATAGATCTATCATTGTTACCGTGGTTGCATGAATTAATGATTGTGTCATCATCAAGTTTATCTAACTATAAACATATAATTACAAATAATAACATAGCATGTCTTGAATTGAATTTAAAATGAAATAGAATAGCAACAAATATCAATGATTGAATATTGAATCAAATGATTTCTCTAAAATATAAAACACATAAAAAGGGCTATAAATACTCACTTGGTGTTTGAATAATAACAATGCTAGGTTAGACGTCAAGATTCCCCACGGGTTAACCTAAGGAACAGTGTCTTAATTTAAAAAAAAATATAATGATTGAAGACTAGATTGTTTTGGAAAACTAGGGTTTCAATTTGAGATTTTGAGGTTTACAAATGAATTTAAAATGTTGTATTTGATTTAGTATATGGTTTGATTAAATAAAATATAATAAGTGATTTGAATTAGAAAATAACGATTAATAATTAAGTAATTATATATAACTAAAACATTTAGTCTAAAGCATTTGAATGAATAAAAGTGTGAAAGAGAAATCATTAATTTAATAATTAATTATGAAATAACTTGGTCAAAATGATTAATTGAATAATTAATTATTTAAATAAGTTATAAAATAGTTTATTTGATTTTCGTGAACAAATAAGCTGCAGCGAACCTGCATTGGTTGCGGCGGTGTAGCCAGGCGGCTACATTAAAGACGCAGCCCCAAACAGTGAACACCTTGTCTTCCTTTACGAGTATGTCGCCTACTAATAATGACAATAATATTACAATGTACAGCGAAACATCATGATGGTTAACTACATTAAACATAGATAAATTTTATTGTGTTAAAACATATTATATCACTGCACTAATAACCAATTCCTATGTACTAATCATATAGATTGTAAGGCACCCTTTAAGCCAGCCAAAACATCTATATTATCTTTTGTAAAGAAACATGTCCGGTTGTAGATGCAATGCTTGATATGCAATAAGTAGCTTCCGATAACACCCAATGAATCAAACGGAAAACACCAAATGAACAAAAAAGGAAAGCAAATCTGCATAACGCGCGAAGATGAACTCAAATAGTTATAAATAATTAATAAGATTCATAGATGAAAATGACATATATTATTAATTTTATTTGTCGGTAGGTACAGAATAATTTTTAGGTTCTTATTAATGGACCACTAATCTTTGATAAATTGCAAAAATGTCCCCTTTCACTTTTTACCAGATGGGTTTGTCAAGGTTCCAATGGATGCTATTAGAGATGATCGATGGTGGTACATAATCCCACGCAACCGCAATGTCGTTCTTCATGAGCCACCGCCTCTCGCCATTCTATGGATCGGAAAATTTACATGTAACCACATATTGGGAAAAGATGGGGAGAAGCACATCGGCAGAACCACCGATGGAGGAAGAGAAAGGCGACGAGAAAAACAACAAGATGTGTGTCATTGTCAAAACAATGACTTCTTTAAGTATATATTTGGGGAAAGAGAAAATGTAATGATAAATATATTAAAAAGTATTAGTTAATTGAAAGAGATAATTAAAAAAATAGTATTTTTAATGTAAATATGAGAATGGGGATGAGAAAGCTAGTGTGAATACTCTAAACATACTTAATATTAGACATGTTTTCTCTGACAAATTTTAAATTATGATGTTATCTCAAATTATAAATATACAATTGTAACGTATTTATATTTATCTACATTTTGGCATAAGTTTCATTCAAAACTTACCCAGGTTGAATATAATATATTTTTTATATTTTTTCACAACAAGAGTCTTTATAAATTTCAAATATATACCTAAAGAAGTCATTGTTTTGACGAACATTTAGATATAATTTTTGTTTAAAACCAAACCTCGCAACAAACACCCAAAAACTTGGGTCAAATATGATTTTTTTTTTCATGACAGCTTAATGTTTTTGTAATCAAGTCCTACAATAAGCTTATATTATACCAGCGTTTCACTAAAATTTTTATAGCTGACATAACATGTGGTCAAAACCTATTAAATAAAAAAATTAGTATGCTGCTTGACAAATAAATACACAATTAAAAAATAAAACTTTAATTTAAAATATTCTTTCATATTCATTAACCACTTGTTGCACAACATATAATATAAATTGTGTTCGTGTAACAAACCAATAGACAGACATCCTATTGTTTTCTTCATTACATCCCTTGTTCTCTTTCTTTCTTTACTCCTCTACTCTCTAATACACACGGATCATTGATAGGTCGGGAGACCGGTTGACACAAATACGACACCAAAATCACAACTCGGTCATCAATCCAATGAGCCAAGACTAGTAACTCGTTAAATAACCATTACGAGCAATAAGAATATCAACCAATCATATCTGCCTTCGAGCCTATAGTTAGCTGCAATACATCACATGTCAGTGCTCAAACTCATGTTTCTAATATAGTTTGATTGACCTTAGTACTCTTGAAACTGATGCATACGGTTATGGGATGGTCTTACCTTGGTTTGAACGATCTGCGGACAAACTTGGAGGTGGAGGAGGTGGTTCGTCCATAAATCCAATGCCGAGGCCCTTACAGTCCATTCCAAGTGAACCTAACATTAAACACCAAAATACATTCAAAATAAGTTAAACTCGACAAGATTCGTTCAAGCAATTTGTGTTTGCACATAAACTAGAACTAATGAGATCATACCTCAAGCGCGTGTATTACCAAGATGGTAGGAAAAATTTTCAACTAATGGGATAGGTAACATGTCAAAATAGGTGAATTTTTGGACCCGGATCAAAGTGGGTTGGGCCGATCAACAAACATGATTTTTTTAGAAAATGTCTTTAATATGATTACAAACAACTATATTATTACAAAATGATCTAAGATATTTAACATAATTATGGAGGTTTTAATGCATTTGATAAATATTTGATGACTTTCAATGTGTTTGACACCGTTCCTATATAGTTATATCGTTTAGCTTTACCCACTTGATCCGCTAGAGATTAAACATGACCCAAGTTGACCCATTTTTATGTAAATGGGTTGGAACGGTGTCTTCTGTTGGCATAAAGAGAAGTTTGTGGACTTACATTCTCTTAAACAAGGAGCAGAGGTTAAGTTGAGAAGGTTATAAAATCCCTCGCTACACTCGCATTTATGGGTGAGGGGAGAAGTCATCACGCATTTTCCTCCTCCACAGTCGGTCCATTGGCACACTGAATTAGCAAGTAGCAAATGCTAATACATAGGCAATAACACAAAAACCAATAGCCAAAACAGTTGATGAAATCTCAAAATTACGTACCATCAAAGATTGATCCATTCCCTCGCTTTTCTTGCACCGGCTGCGGTGCTTTCGAACATGAAAAGTTGAGCGTGCCTGTGATAAATATAATCATTAGCGTTTATAATATGGTTGAGATCTTTGACATTATGATGATAATACCAAAATATATTACATATATCTATGATATTTGTTTGATTCATGCTGTGTTGTCAAAAGCGAGGGAGGCGCTTGCCTAGGCGTAATATCAAGGCACAACGAGGGTTTACCGCCTTGCAACCATCTAGGCGCTCAACAAAGGTCCGGCGAAGATTCCGACCAGATTCCGACCACTCTTCTGCAACTTCCGGCCAAAAACTGCCCTGATATGGTTAGGAACGTGTCTTAAGAGATCGCTTATGCTTTCTGTTTTCGTTCTTCTTTGTTTGGAGAAGTGATGGGATCTGGCCAGAGTGTGGTGGAGAAGAGATAGTGTTGGAAGAGAAAGGGAGGGTAGGTGAGGGATGGTTGTGTGTTAGTACTCTTATATATTTTTATTTTTCTAATAGTGCGCCTTTTTTGTCTCGGGCGCGCTTCTTTTTTGTGCCTTGCGCCTAGGCGACAGGCGAGGCCATGGCGCCTTGAGTGCGCCTTGCGCCTTTGACAACTATGGATTCATGTCTTAAGATATTTAAAAACAAGAAGGAAAATGATCACATTAATAGCCTACTCCTAAGAATACAAGTTCTCACCAAATCAAATCTTTGAACCATACATGCATCAATGACTTGATATACAAGTTTCATTCATAACCTAGAGACACAAGCTAGCAGTAAAGAGCAAACCAGATGCACAAGGCTCCCCAATGTCCGAGTTCGAGAAGGGGGGTGTCAGACCACGTTAGGCATGTTCCTAAGTATCCTTACCCTACATTTCTGTAAGAGACTATTTCCACACAACTGAAAACGTGATCTAAAAGCAACCTTATCTTTACTCCAAGGTCCACCTCCTAGCAGGGCAGAGAGCACAAAACCAAAGTCTTTAAGATAAAAGAGGATCACCAGAATTCTGTCATACCCTTGACAAGGATACTAACGTTAGCATATATTCTAAGGAGGACCTAAAGGTTATGCTTACATGTCATGCACAATCTAGTTGTATAAAACTAGGTGTCCAATGATTTTTATGATCAGCATTATATTAGTGTTAATAATAACTCCAATGTGAGAACTAAGAAGTCTGAAGATGACACTTCTATGTGACCTCATAATAACAATTTTGATAACCGAAATATTAAAGTCCTTGGAAATTTCATGGACTTTAGCTTAGTAGAAATATGTGAAGTCAAGTACATAGATACCAAAGAAGATAAGGGTTCAAAATTTTATTATGTCAATCTTGAGACCAAGACAGATGATATCAAGAGAACAACTGAATGGCGGAGTAGCGGGCTAGGAAAAGTCGAGGATATGGCGCATGCATTAATGAAAGAAAAATAAAAAGACGAGTTCTTTTCAAGTGAGGGAGAATGAAGGTGGATTGATAACTCAAGTTGTTGACTTGTATGTGGATTGTATATATAAAAAACAGTAAAGAAACAGGGCATAACTAATAAAAATCATCATTAAAGCTTGCATGGACTAGACCATGCTGAACAACAGAAGCTTCCAAAGCTGACTGGTGCCTTGAGTAGACCAAAGCTGAAAAGGCCATGGTGTAAGCATCCAACATTGTAGGCTCTTGTCAAAGCTGAAGACTCCACAACTTAACACAAGATGAGTATGAAATGAGAGGCCTTACCGTCTATGACCACAAGAAGCACAAGTGCTAAAATGAGAAAACCTAAAGAGAAAAAACATCCAAGATGCCAAAAGCCAAGAAAGAATAGAACTATATGCCAAGATACTAATAAACCCCTAGAAAGTAGAAACCAAACTTCTGAGAGCTTCTTAAATGTAGAAAAGGAAAATTTACAACCCATGACTGATATTAAAGGGCTGCAAACCACTTTTTAAACATAGTGCTGTATACTTGAGGAGTCCAAGTGGTAAACAAAAAAAATACAATCCACAACCGTATAAAGAGTAGCATATGACCTAGCTAGCAAATACTTTGTCATCATGTTGCTAACTGCATGGAACTCGGTAAATCATCAAAAAAAGAATAGCTTTTAGTAGTACTTGCTATCTTGATATTCATATTCCATCTATTCTTGGTTTTCCATTTATATAATTATCAACTAGCTTTAGTAAACCCGTGTATTACACGGGTTGAATAAAAAAATATTAAACAGAATGAAAATTTATTAATTATAAATCGATATTCTAAAATAAAATATGATTGAAATCTTTCTTATAATAAACTTTCTTCTATAACTCTAAATTTTAATTATTCTTTTATAAAAGTTTTACTTTTTAAAAACACCAATTATGAAATATTTTGTATTTTCAAAAAAGTTTGATGCTCTAAAAAGTTTTCTAATTTTATGAAGTATTATTTTCTTAAAAATAACATTAGTAAAAATATTTTTTGCTTAATTAATTAAAAATAATTTAATCTAAAAAAAATTAAATAATATTATAAGTAATTAATGTGATTATTAAATAGGAGAGAGAAGCGGGAAAAGATTGTTGAGGAGCAATATGGTGTTGACATTTGTCATCATAGATACTTTTTATTAGAGTAAAAAGGAGATTAGAGTAAAGAGATTTTATATTTTTATTCTTTCCAAATTAACAAAAAAATCCTGCTTACACTCTTACCTCACATGATTTTTAAATGGTTTGATGATACATCATTCCTATGATCTTATGACATATTCCTAATCATCAATGTAAGGTGACAAACAGTCCAGTAGTATGTAAGCAAGTAAGAGGGTGCAATTCTTCATCCATGATCAAAGATGCACATAATTGAAGAAGTTCTAGACTTACAATTGGGGATGACACAAGGGAAAAGTTTCAAAAACTGATCACCATCATCATGAGGAGCAAACAGCTGCTTCCACCCAGGTGAACATTCACATTCATATCTGAAAGTGCTATTACTTAAAGGCTTGCAAGTTCCCTCACCACATTTCACATCTTTGCAACCATCTTCTGCACAATTAACCACCAAAACAGAACAAAAACAGACCCTTTGTTAGTCTAACCCTAGTATATCACACATTATAGTCCAATCTGATTGATTCCATTAGTTTAACTTTGATATTTGCAGAACATGGTTACAAAAACAACTATTCAACAGCATAGGTAAGATAATTTTCGCTAAAAAAACTAACTTTATTAATCATCAATCATCAATTTAGGGTTAGAACGACACCAAATTGAAAATGTACAAAAGGGGTTGATTAGAAAACAAACCTAAGATCGGAGACAAAAGCGGAGCAAGAAAATCACCGGCGGTTGCGACGGTGCTCCACGGCTGCAAAAGAAGAAAGAGGGAAAGAGAAACAGCGATTGAAACAACCATTTTCTAAATGCTAATCAAAGATTGTGAGGGAGAAGATGAATTACAGGTGGATTGATTAAACAATTTGGATGTAATTAATGGATTGATTATGAAAAGCGAGCCTCGTGGCTGAAGTTTGACAATTGTTTAACTTGAAGTTGTTGGTAGTTGATTGTTGGATTTGGATTCCGTTGAAATGGGCTACGCCATAACTGCGTGTTAAGGATATTCAACATGACATAAATATAGATGACCACGAGTATTTTGACTTTTCTTTTCATAGTTCCCAAAAAAATAAGCTTAAATTTTTTAGAATTAATTACACGATTAGTAATTTGTGATTTGTGATTTGTACATATTGCAGTATTGATTTTAACTTTTAATAAATTACAGGTTTGGGCCCAACTGTTTACCAAATCATAACACGATTGGTTACTGACACTAACTTCTGTTAAATTTATCAGTTAAGTGGGTGTAAAATTACAAATGTACCCTTGATATAATAATAACTTTAATATAATTAATTAAGTAATTACATTGATAACCAACCCACCCCTCCCTCTCCCGTCGTTTCCTTTCTGCCGACGCACCACCAAGCTCGGCGAGGCCACCACCACATCCAGCGTTGCCACACGGTTTACTCCACCTCCACCATCGTCACAACCTTCATCAACGCACCATCGTCATCATCACTATCAACATCGATAGCTGCCTGCCGACCTTGCCAACCACATATGTGGTCGGTGATGGGGACCATCACCATCATCACCATCACCGATGTAAGTTACTCCTTTCATATCATCACTCCTCTTGGTCAATTTACAAATCACAATGGCTTTCCTCCATTTGTCGGACTTGAAGTCCACAAATTCATTAGAAATATGGTGGTGGTTGTTGTGGCGGTGATCGACATCTGTTGTCGTTGCAGATCTGGCGGTGGTTCCGGTGGCTGTGAGGCATATGTTTGTTAGAGAAAAGGGACATTAGGGTGTGGTCACGGAGATCTAAATGGTGTGGTTGTCAGAGATGTGGTGGTCGTTGGTCGATTAGGAGCTAGTGGTGGTGGAGAACTGTAAGGCCCCGGTCCCGGGACACTTACAGTTAGACCATCATCGCACATAAAACATAAAGTATTCATTTACATCTATGAAAAACATCGCAGCGGAATAATTTCTAAACCATCTCATATATTAATGACTGCTTTTGCAAAATAATACACCATTGTTAACATTACAGTTACAAAATATTATCGTTGCATTACATCACAAAACGTCATAGTTATACAAATGTGTTGGATCCATAAGAGGTTGTTGAACCAAAACAATAACCACATCGAAGATTTTGAGGACTACATGCAAAGGTCTTCCGAAGCCAAGTGTGGGACTTCCGAAGGAAGAAAGAGTTCTTCCGAAGTCTAAGTGTAAAACACTTCCGAAGGAGAACTCCAACTTCCGAAGGTAAAGAAGCTACTTCCGAAGGTTCAAGACTTGAAGACAAAGTTCTGAAGAAGTCAACTTTCCGAAGAATAAAAGTCCCTTAAAAGCCTCGGAAGCATAGAAGCATCTTCCGAAGTATAAGTGGCTTCGGAAGAACTTGTTCTTCCGAAGCCAGTTAACCTTCGGAAGAACACTTTCTATTATCCAGTAGACATAAGTATGGTCTGTCTGACAGTCCGCTGCAAATCTCTGAGATACTGCATGGCGTTTTCTCAAAAAGCCATGTAGTTGACCATACTTTAATCTACTGTTTACCTTTTCATGTTAAGTACAGTTGCCATCTTTAGTTGGTGACAAAAGGTAAGTCATGGACATGTCATGACTACCATATCTTAGATAATACTTTATCTAAGATACCTTAACTATAGCATTGTAGTATATGCTTTAGTCTTAGGTTTCCAGCTGGTATCAAGTATACCCGGCTGTAGGATCTAGTATATATAGTTTCTCATTGTAACTCTTGTTGTATGCTTGTAAGTGTCTTGTAATCTTGAGTTGAGAAATAATATATACAAGTGCCTTGAAAATATTCTGCTTGTTGTTACTTATTATATTACTATCAACTCTTGCCAAAGACATTGCTTCATCTTGTTTGAGTGACTATTATAAGTGAGTTTGAGAGAAAACAAGTGTTAAGTGACAAAACCCGATCCTGCAATTGGTATCAGAGCTTTTTAGGCTCTTGATTGTAAGATCTTACCATCCCAATCAACCAAGTTTTTCACTCCTCCTTATACCTCACTCAAAAATGGCCCTCAACAAATCTGAAGTCGAAATGGGAACGATGACCAAACTCCTATCATCGATCCTGAAAACTTCAGGTCTTGGAGCAGAAGAATGGAAGGCTTCATCAGATACCAGGATAGCAAGATGTGGCAATCCATCGTGAATGGCCCGTACAAGCCAAAAGTTGCTGGTGGAAACGGTGCCATGATCGAAAGGATGTCGAAGACTACTCCGATGAAGATAGGAAGAGCTCGACATTGACAGCAATGCTATGACTGTTCTCATGACTGCAATCCCAAACTCCATCATGGTGGGGTTTGAGCATTGCAAGTCAGCCAAAGAACTCTTTGATGCACTTGCTCAGATGTACTCGAGCTCTAATGATTCAAAGAAGGACTCACTGAAGCAGCAGTTCGAGAACTTCACCTATATTGCTGGAGAAACTTTTAGCCAGCAATACTTCAGGTATATGGATCTTATCTCCTCCCTCCAATCTGTGGGAATCACTCAAGAACTAAGAGACCTTACCAGGAAGTTCATGAGTGCTCTACCCAATGAGTGGACTTTCTACTACTGTGTCTCCATTAAGAGAACAGAGAATTTAAAACACTCTCACCATGACCGAACTCTATGGGATCCTAGATGGATACCGTTTGGAAATGGAAAGCAAGAAGGGTCACCAAGCAGACCCTTGCAGACCCTTGAGCCTTCCTGCTAGCAACGCTTTAATGGTTGCTGAAGGCTCAGGTACACCCACAGTCTCAGCAGTACCTGTCATACACCCAGCAGCCATCTTGTTCATCTGGGCCTTACATCACATTCCCTGAACTCCAAGGTCTCATCAAGCTCAGCAGAGCTCCTTTCAGGAGGGCTGTGCGTTTGTCTCAGGGAGTGGACACTCCAATGATCATCAGTTCTGCTTTGATGATCTTGAGTGCTTTAGTCCAGATGACATAGAGTATGTGGACATTGTCCAGCAAATGGCTCTCCTTACCTACAGAGCGAAGAAGTTCTTTAAGAGAACTGGAAGGCAATTCCCTCAAAACCCAATCACTAGCAAGTTTGGGTTTGACAAAAGCAAGGCTAAGTGTTACAACTGTAACCAGCTTGGCCACTTTGCAAGGGAATGCAAGGCTCCCAAGTCCAACCCGGGAACCTCACAGGCCTCCACACATCCTTACTACACCAAAGCCCAATGGGAAGTCAACTGAAACTGCAGCTATGGCTCAAGAAGTTGACTGGAGCTTTATGGTTCAAGATGTGACTCCTGCTCAAGCACTCATGGCAGGAACAGATGAAAATAAGGTATATGAACATCTCTGTACCCCTGCTTGCATTGCTAAGGTTAAGTTGTCAGGACTACAATATGGAAATTAAATCCGATATTGAGTCTTTAAATGTGCTAAAATCTGATTTTAAGAGAGCTGAATCTGACTACCAAAAGAAAATTGAGGAGTTAGAGAAAACTGTATCTCTTTTAAAACATGAACACACCAACTACAAGACTCAAATCAAGGATTTAATATCCAAATTGACTGAGGCTCAAGCCCAGCTTGTCACAGCTGAGGCTCAAGCCAGGAAGTATGCTATTGCTGAGCAAAACTTCCAAGCCATACTTGCATCATCCTCTCACTCCAAACTTTGTTATCAAAACAAAAGTGGGTTGGGAACCAATGAAATTGCTCCACCACACTCTTATGAGTCTGTAAGACAACCAAGATGTGGTACTGAAGAGCAAGAGGTTCCATCTGTTGACCCACCTTGTAAAGAGTCAAAGAGTGATGCAACTGTGGAGACCATGACCATCACAGGGAAGGAACAGGTAATTGAGCCCTCCCAGACCAATGATGATCAATCTCTGACCACCAAAGCCAGAAGAAGCAGGGCTAAAGCAGCCAGAAAAACTGCCAAGAAGGTGGCTGAATCCAAGCTGAAGATAGACCCAAAGCAAAAGGGTGTATTCATATCAGCAGGATTCCAGGTGGTTGGACCTTCTGATTCAGGAAAGGAGTATAATACCAGTACTCCTGTCCTACCAAAGGATCAGAAGTTAAAGGGAAAGGTTGCTGATGAGGAGAAAAAGAACAAGAAACAGCAACCCTCCAATTCCCAGAAAATTAACATTGCATGCATAATGTGTGGTTTGCAAAACCACATGGCTAAAGATTGTTATTACAATCCTGCTAGCACACATTATGCAAATAATGTTAAAAGAGAAGGAGTCAGGGAAGGTTTCACATTTGGACCATATCAGATGGTTCAAGTGTTGAAAAAGGGAAAGCTTGTTTCCGAAGCAAGGCTTGTCTCGGAAGAAAACTCTTCTTCCGAGAAGAAAAAGGCTTCGGAAGTAAAAGCTGCAAAGACTCACAAAAGAGTTCCCTTGAAACCATCCCAGAAGAAGACTGCTTCGGAAGAAAAGGTGGTGAAGGTCTCTTCCGAAAAGAAAGAAGCTTCGGAAGAATGCCAAGCTGCAAAAGCTTCATCAAGCTCATCTTCTATGATCAACCAAGGGATGGAATGGAAGATCAAGGAAGATGCTGTAGCCCAAACCTCTTCTTCAAAGACATCCATTGAACCCCATGCATAAACTTTGGTTCAATCATGTCACTTTCATTGGAAGAACCCAAGACCAAAAAGGCTTGGGTTTCCAATCAAAACTAATTTTCTCACCTTATGTGCAGGGACATCCATATGACAAGAATAACAACATTGGATAGTAGATAGTGGATGCTCCAGGCACATGACAGGAAACAGATCTCTCCTTCAACAATTTCAACATTATGATGGAGGTCCTGTCCAGTTTGGAGGTGAGGCCGGAGGATATATTTCTGGCAGAGGAAGTATATCCAATGGAAAACTAAAAGTTGACAAAGTTAATTTTGTCAAACAGCTTGAACACAACCTGTTAAGTGTTTCTCAGTTTTGTGATCAAAAGCATCAAATGCTTTTCACAGAACATGAGTGCATCATCCTCAAACCTGGGATGACAATTCCTCAGGAATTGGTGCTTCTTAGATCTCCCAGGAGAGGGGATATGTACAAGCTTGATATGAACAATGCTTCCCCAATGGGAGAAGTATCATGCTTTCTTTCCAAAGCTGATAGTGATGAGTCAACACTGTGGCATAAACGAATGTGTCATGTCAATTTTAAGACAATGAATAAATTGGCTAAAAATAACTTGGTACATGGTTTGCCTAAAAAGGAATTTTTCTGCAAAGATAACTGTGTTGCTTGCCTGAAAGGGAAACAACACAGGTCTTCTCATAAATCCAAAGTTGTTAACTCTATCACTACTCCATTACACTTATTGCACATGGATCTATTTGGTCCCACAAGTATAATGAGCATTGGAAGGAAATCATATTGCCTTGTGATAGTTGATGATTTTACTAGATTTACATGGGTATTCTTTTTAAGAACTAAAGATGAAACTGCTGAAACTTTAAAATCTTTTATTCTTAAAATAGAAAATCAAGTTGATCACAAGGTTAAAATAATCAGAAGTGATCAAGGGACTGAGTTTAAGAACTTTGTTCTTGACTCATTCTGTAACTCAAAAGGGATTGCCAGACAATACAGTGCTCCTAGAACTCCTCAACAAAATGGTGTTGCTGAGAGGAGAAATAGGACACTTATTGAGGCTGCTCGGACTATGTTAGCTGATTCAAAGCGCTGCCTCTAACATTCTGGGCAGAGGCAGTCAGCACTGCATGCTATGTGCAGAACAGAGTTCTTGTAGTAAAGCCACATGGAAAGACCCCTTATGAGCTATGGAACAAGAGGCCACCGTTCATTGGCTTTCTAAGGTCCTTTGGCAGCAGGTGTACCATACTTAACACAAAAGACAATTTAGCAAAATTTGCTGAAAAGTCAGATGATGCCATCTTTGTTGGATATTCCTCCCACTCTAAAGCTTACAGGGTTTATAACATTAAAAACCAACAATTTGAGGAATCCTCCAACATTGTAGTTAATGAGCACACTCCTTGTGTTAGGGGGAATGGCCCTGATCATATTTTTGATTTAGAATTGTTTCCAAACTATTCTAAACCATCTTGTGAGAATGTTTCAGCTGGAACAGGTGCTCAAGGCAATTCTGATGAAGATCAACTGTTTGAGCTTCCCAGACCTGCTCCAAGTTCTCCAAGAACAACACAAATCAAGTTCCCACTATTGAAAGATCTGACAGTATAACCATTTCAAGAAATAGTGGAACTTCAACAAGGGACTCACCTGATGATCTCAAGTCTCCTCAGGTGATCCTACACAACACCAAGCTGATGGAAGCAGCATTTTGAAGGAACAGGCAACTGTTAATGATGCTTCACAGCAAAGAAATGATGATGTTTCTCTTTCATTCAATCAGTCCTCATTGAATGAGATTGAAACAGCAGCTGGACCAAGTATTCAAGCTCCAGAGCAAAATATGTCCAACTTGGACCTATCTTTGCAGCTGGAGGTGATTCCAAGACTTAGAATTCACAATACTCATCCAGCTGAAAACATCATAGGGGAAGTCTCTGAGGGTGTGAGAACAAGGGGACAAACTCACAATGGGAATGTCTGCCTGTACTCATGCTTCTTATCCCAAATGGAACCCAAGAAGGTGGAAGATGCCTTAAAGGATAGTAGCTGGGTTGAATCAATGCAAGAGGAGCTGCTTCAATTCAAAAGACAGAAGGTTTGGAACCTATGTCCGCTACCATCTGGTCAAGTACCTATAGGCACCAAGTGGGTTTTCAGAAATAAAAGAGATGACAGAGGCTGATTATCAAGAACAAGGCAAGACTAGTGGTTCAAGGATACACTCAAGAGGAAGGAATTGATTATACTGATGTCTTTGCACCTGTTGCAAGACTTGAGGCAGTTAGGATCTTCCTTGCTTATGCTGCATCCAAGAATTTCACTGTCTACCAGCTTGATGTCAAGTGTGCCTTTCTATATGGGGATATAGATAGGGAAGTCTATGTATGCCAGCCTCCAGGATTTGAAGACCCACAGCATCCAAACTATGTGTGCAAATTGGATAAAGCTCTATATGGGCTGCACCAAGCACCTAGGCTGTGGTATGAGACATTGTCTCAATTTCTTCTGAAGAACGGCTACACTAGAGGAACCATTGACAAGACTCTCTTTATCAGAAAGTCTGGGAAAGACATTTTGCTAGTTCAAGTCTATGTCGATGACATCATATTTGGTTCTTCAAATGACCAAATGTGCAAAGACTTTGAGAGCATTATGAAGAAGAAGTTCGAAATGAGTTCTATGGGAAAAATGGACTTTTTCCTTGGAATTCAGGTAAAGCAACTGAAGGAAGGGTTTTTCATCAATCAATCTAAGTATGTCAATGACATCTTAGAGAGATTTGATATGAAGGATTGTAAAGCAGCAAAGACACCCATACCCAGAAACCATGATTTATGCCCTGACTCTGAGGGGGAGGATACTGATCAACATCAGTATAGAGCAATCATTGGTTCTCTGATGTATCTTACAGCAAGTAGACCTGATATCATGTTTGCAACTTGCATTTGTGCAAGATATCAGGCTGCTCCAAAGGTGTCTCACCTAATTGCTGTCAAGAGAATCCTCAGATACCTCAAAGGAGCACCTAAGTTAGGTCTCTGGTATCCAAGAAATAGTGATTTTAATCTCTATGGATACTCTGACAGTGATTATGGTGGCTGGCTGCAACATCAACAAGAAATCAACATCAGGAGGATGTCAATTTCTTGGTGGAAGGATCATCTCATGGCAATGCAAAAAGCAATCCTGTGTCTCTACATCAACTGCTGAAGCTGAATACATTGCTGCTGCTGCAAGTTGCTGTGCTCAGCTGCTGTGGATTCAAAACCAGATGATTGACTATGGATTCAACTTCATGAGCACTCCTATCCACATTGACAACAACAGTGCTATATCCATCACAGAAAATCCAGTGAAGCACTCAAAGACAAAGCATATTGACATCAGGTATCATTTCATTAGAGATATTCATGAGAAAAATCTTATCAAACTAGTCAAAGTCAATTCAAATGAACAATATGCTGATCTGTTCACCAAAGCATTTGATGAACAAAGATTTAAGTATCTTATTACAGCTATTGGGATGATAAACATTGACTAGTCAATCTCATTTGAAAACCTTTTCAATATGTAAAGTCTTATGTCAATACAATCTAAGCCCTGTTACAAAAGATCCTTTCTTATTTAACTAAGTATAAGTTCTTCCGAAGAGAAACTTGCCTTCGGAAGATATCTAGCATAACTTCCGAAGCAAATTTCTCATAGGATAATTTTCTTCTCGGAAGTATACTAAGTCTCGGAAGAAGCGATTGAGGTAATCTCAGATCTACTTCCGAAGCACTTAATACTTTCCACTTGAAAGCAACATGTATCTTCGGAAGCAATTTATTTACCTTCGGAAATACATTTGCCTTCGGAAGAACTTTACCTTCGGAAATACCTTATACTCGGAAGAAGGATTTTACTGTGTAACGGAAATCTTTTGGGCCCCACTCTGTAAAAAGTAAAGATTTTGTTAATGATGTCGGATTATTTAAATGGCTTAACCTTACCGCCCCTGTCACATCATCCTCTGAACCCTCACATCATCTTATCCAAACCACCCTTTAAACGCCATTTCACCCCATTCACCCATTTAAATACTTCCGGTTAATCACTTACACTCTTTTTACAAATTCACTGCCCTAAAAGCTTTCTTCTTCACCAATTTACCTCTCTCTCTCACAAGACTTTTCCTCTGCTACCTTTCCAAATGGCTCTAAACCCTCAGCACAACCAAGTCGCACTCCTTGACTCCTCAAGGGATGCCGACTTCTCTGATATTATCTCTTTCTTAGCCCAATCTTCATATTACACAGCACTGACTGTAAACCCTACCATTTACACCAACCAATGTCCGAATTCTGGGCAAATAGTCGGGTTGAAACCCTAAATGGGGTTCGTGCTATCAGGTCAAGTGTATGTGGCCAAGAGTTGGTCGTTACTGAACAAATCATCAGGGAGCATCTTGAGCTCCATGATGAAGGCGCACCGACGGAATTCCCCAAGTCTGAGTTAGATAACTCTTATCTCCAAATGGGATACGGTGGAGATGTAAGCAGGTCTACAGTCTACAAATTCAACTTCTCATACAAGTGGAAGTTCCTGCTACATGTGGTTCTCCACTGCTTATCTAACAAATCAGGGGGATGGGATCAAATTCCCTATGAACTCGGGTGCCTAGTTCATGGGTTGGTACAAGGCTTGCGCTTCAACTACTCCAGGTTTGTGCTGACTAACCTCATGGGAAATCTGCAAAGGGACACATTCTTTATGTATCCCAGATTTCTACAGCACATAATCAACTGCGAGCTAGATCAGAGTAAGCTTGTCTGTTCAGCTGCTCTATCTGCTCCTCAGATGAGGCCGACTATCTTCAAAGTACTGAAGAGAGTGTCTACCAACTACACTGGAAGGGATACCGCACTACTTCCAGGTATGATTGAGCCAATGGCTCCTGGTGACATCCCTGTTATCCCCACAGGTGATGAACCCACACCAGCAACACCCTCACCATTCCAAATCTACCTTCTCCACCAATAAAAGTCACCTATCAGAGACGAACCAAACGAACCCTTGTTCAATCTACTCTTGATTGAACAAGCCCCTCCTCTTCAAACCAAAAGGCTAGAGTGGAACAAGGGGCTCCCACTCAGCCAGAGGTCCCCCAATCCTTCACTATTGACCTCAATATGGGTCTTGAGTCTCCTCAGTCTCAGACCCATGAGCCCATAACCCCAGCTGATAGCCCTCAGGGTGAGTCTCTATACTCCCCTGAGCAGCCACCAAGGGACAGCTCAATGCCTTTTGACATTGATCAAAGTCCCGGGTCTTTAGGTCTTCATTCCTTCTCTTTTACTGACCTATTGACCGGAGCTGGTGAAGAGACTATGTCTCTCCAAGGCAATGAAGTTGATCCACAACACCCCATTAAGGATCAACAGAGCCTAGAGAAACCTCTTGTTTCTAGCCCACACCAGCAAAGCCCACTGAGGTGAGTCCCACTGATGTGGAGGGGACTCATGTAGATTCAGCTGCCACTACTGAAGGAGCCTCATTGGATCCTCAGGACAGTGGTAACAATAGTCAGACTGAATCTACGGCAACCATGCCCTATGATGCCTCTGAAAGAGACATCATTGTGCAAGGGAAACCAGGGTGCCAAGAAACCACATCTGGTGGTGAGGATGAACATACTAGGTATGTTACCTCATCTCCCCGTGATTCTTCCAAGAAGATGAGGGAAGACTGCAACTCACAATAAGAGACCTACTTTCTAAAGTCTCAAACCTTGAATCAAAGGTTAAGACTTTAGAGGATAGGTCTGCCACTCAGCAACTTGAGATTGAAATCTCAAGGTAAAACTAGCTGAGAAACAGATTGAGAGATCTGTTAGGCATGTACCCATTCAAGTCTCCTTGACCTCTTCCTCTAGCTCATCTACCTCTCAAGATGATGCTACCAAAAAGGGGGAGAATGTTGAGGAACTAAGTCAAAGACAGGATTCCACCAGTCAAGCTCTCACTTCTTTGAGCTCAAAACAACAAACCACCATCTTCCCTGAGCCTCCTCCAGTTGTGATTCAAGTGGATCAAAGGATGCTTCAGGATCTAAATAGGATCTTCAACAAGTTCCTTTTAGAGTCCCTCATTGATCAACCCAGTCCAGATATGTCTGTGATATACTTTGGAGCTCAAGAGCTTCAAGGTTGAATGCACCTCCTACCACTGTTGAGGAAGTTGGTCAACCTAAGGCCCAAGTGGAACCTGAGATTGATTTCGAAGGGGAAACTAGGACTGATGGCCCAGCAACTGAAATAGTTGGGACAGAAGGTGTTTTTTCACAGGCTTCCGAAGCACAATTTGAAGCCTCGGAAGAACCAACTCAAACTTCCGAAGCTGAAATTGCTGCTGCGGAAGGACTGTTCTCTCTTTCCGATGATCTAATAGTCACAGATGCAATTCTGGAACTTGCATCTGAGGTTAATAGGGAGGATTTTCTCAGCCAACCACTAGCCATTACATCTGCATTGACCTCAGCTCCTACCTCCACCACCATCCAACCTGAGTCTTCTACCCAAGAACCACCAAAGTCTAGCACTTCCGAAGACATTAAAGGTAAAAGGAAGATGACTTCGGAAGAGCTTCTGGAAGAAGAAAGGCTGGAGAAACTCAAAAGGAAAGGAAGACTGCCAACTGGGAAACTGTTAGCTGCAAGTTCAAAAGCAGCTGCAGCCAACCAAGAGGCAATCAACAATAGAAGAAGGGTGGAGGTAATTGATAGACTAGTCAGTCTAGGGGCTGCCTCGGAAGATGTACTCCTGCTACCATTAGAGGAGCTGATAGAGCTAGAAAAGGCAACCTTGCTGCAAAAACAGCAAAAAGAAGAAGAAGCAAGGTTGGCCTTAGAAGAAGAAAGGCTGAGAAAAGAAAGAGAAGCTGATCTGCAGCTCAGGAGAGAAAGGATCACTTTCCTACCTCTCCAGAGGATTCTCTCAAGATGAGTTATCTCCACACAACAATGACACGATCTTGTGGCTCTTTAACAAAGAGCAAGATCAAATGGAGAAGGAGAGAAAGAGAGCTGCAAGGGAGAAGCTGGTAGTGAAAGAAGAAGAAGGAAGAAGAGGCTGGACTGTCTGCCGCCAAGAAGATAGGTGACAAAGCTTGGATGAAGAACTATCTTAAAGCTCACGGCTTCTCTGGCAGGCAAGTGGGTCCAATGTCTGAAAAGACCCTGCAACGACATGTCAGTGACATCAAGGCTGACATTCGTGCAGGGAGAAGAAGGAGATGTATAGAAGGGGACAGGGGATGACCTTCAAAGCCACCCTCAGCCAAATATCCAAACCCAACATCAACCTGAACCAATACCCTTTCCCTTCCCAATCAAAACTGAACCTGAACCTTTCACCCCTGAACCTACACCTTCCATCTACCAACCCCTCACCTCAACCACCTAAACTACCCATCATCCAACCTAAAGCCTTACCCAGAACCCAACCTCCTAAACCTACCCAACAACCAATCAAACCTCCCCTCAGCCTTCTAAACATCTCTCAATGGAGGAATTCAAGGAGATCAAAACCAAGCTCATCAACTGCACTACTCTGAGCGACATCTCTTTGAGGAGGATACAGTCAACCTGACTTATGTTGATGGATCCTCAAGTTCCCTCACAAGAATGAGTTTCTTGATCTACAAGAGGAACTTTGGACCAACCTCTCACCAATCAAACCCATCACCTACAATACCTTTCCCTTCCCAATCAAAAGTCACCGAACCTTTCACTGAACCTAAGACTTCCATCTACAACTCCTCACCTCAACCACCAAATCTACCCTCAAACCCAAGCCTTCCCAAACTCCAACCTCCTCCTACCCACAACCATCAAACCATCTCAGCTTCAACATCTGATGGAGGAATTTAAGGAGATCAAAACCACGCTCATCAACTGCACTACTCTGAGCGACATCTCTCAATGAGGAGGATCAATCAACCTGACTTATGTTGATGTGATTCCTCAAGTTCCCTCACAGAGATGAGTTTCTTGATCTACCAAGAGGAACTTTGGACCAAGCCGCAAGACTCCTTGGCCTCAATTCAGATACATGAATGAGGAAGAAAGAAGCTGAGGAGAAGGCTTGTGACTCTGCTGGACACAAGAAAAGGAGATAGGTACCAAGACAATCTCTTGTACCAGAAAGAAGATAGTCCAGTGGAGGTTCGAAGACTCTTCTCACAACTTTGTTGTTGAGAGAGAGAATGGTGAGACTAACAGGCTGAATGCCTCATCTCTGCTACACTTAAGCAGATTCGATATTGCTGAGTTAGCAGAGAAACCATTCTCCAATCCCTCAAACTCCGAAGTAGCTGCTCACATCAGAAATCATTTAGGCAGCCTTCACATGGCCGAGCTCACTGCAAGAAGCAAGGTCGAAGAGGAGTCAAAACTGAGAGAGGAGGAGCAAAGGAAAGGATCAGCAACCAAAGGCAAAGCCTTTCTTCAAATGGTTGAAGGTCCTGAACTTGAGTCCATAGTTAGATGGGAGTATGACTACAACTCCCGTCAACTAACTCTCTTCAGGGGGGCACAACAAAGGGTGCATGTCATTCAAAGTGATAGACTGGATCTCCTATCCACGAATGACTTGTACAAGCTTCTCAGCACCACTTCCGGGAAGAACAGAGAGACAGACAAATATCTTCTATCCCTGGTGCTGAAAACTTTGAGAAGTAGAAATAAGTGAAGTTTTGGTAGCATCAGCCTAGGGGGAGTTTTTGGATCATAAGAGGCTGTTGCAACCAAAACAATAACACTTAGAGGATTTTGAGTACTACATGCAAGGACTTCCGAAGCCAAGTGTGGGACTTCCGAAGGAAGAAAGAGTTCTTCCGAAGTCTAAGTGTAAAATACACTTCCGAAGGAGAACTCCAACTTCCGAAGTAAAGAAGCTACTTCCGAAGGTTCAAGACTTGAAGACAAAGTTCTGAAGTCAACTTCCGAAGAATAAAGAAGTCCTTAAAGGCTCGGAAGCATAGAAGCATCTTCCGAAGTATAAGTGGCTTCGGAAGAACTTGTTCTTCCGAAGCCAGTTAACCTTCGGAAGAACACTTCTATTATCCAGTAGACATAAGTATGGTCTGTCTGACAGTCCGCTGCAAATCTCTGAGATACTGCATGGCGTTTTCTCAAAAGCCATGTAGTTGACCATACTTTAATCTACTGTTTACCTTTTCATGTTAAGTACAGTTGCCATCTTTAATTGGTGACAAAAGGTAAGTCATGGACATGTCATGACTACCATATCTTAGATAATACTTTATCTAAGATACCTTAACTATAGCATTGTAGTATATGCTTTAGTCTTAGGTTTCCAGCTGGTATCAAGTATAACCGCTGTAGGATCTAGTATATATAGTTTCTCATTGTAACTCTTGTAGCATGCTTGTAAGTGTCTTGTAATCTTGAGTTGAGAAATAATATATACAAGTGCCTTGAAAATATTTCTGCTTGTTGTTACTTATTATATTACTATCAACTCTTGCCAAAGACGTTGCTTCATCTTGTTTGAGTGACAATTATAAGTGAGTTTGAGAGAAAACAAGTGTTAAGTGACAAAACCCGATCCTGCACTTAGATTTTTGAAATAAATTTTCTCTTTACCCTTCGGAAGATTTAAAATTACCTTCAGAAGAAACTTATGTCTGAGCAAACAAATAACTACTTCAATAGTTTTACCTTCGGAAGAAATTTCTGAAAAATATCTTCCGAAGCTTAAAATCAACTTAAGTATTTTTATGTTCTAAAAGAACAATTGTCTTACGAAAGCAATTTACCTTCGGCAGTTTTCATTCATTTTAGAATAAAAAACTCTGAGTATTAAATCTCTTCCGAAGCAAAATTCTCAAAAACTTTGAAATATCTTCCGAAGCCAATTTGCCTTCGGAAGCTTTTCTTAAGAACTTCCAAAGCAAAATAACCTTTGGAAGATTTCTCGACTTCCAAGAAAACTACTTTTTGGGCAAAAGTAAACTACTTTTTCAGAGGTGAGACCGATATCCAGATTTCAAAGTTTATCCTCTTCCATTAACTTTGTCTCAAATTCTTTTCACATAAAAACCCAACGCTTCCCCCCTCTTTCACTATTTTCTTCATTTGCACTATTCCTTAAACCTAAATTCTCCCAAACCGCCTTTGTTCTTCACCTTCCTTCACCTTTAAGCTTCTCAAAATGGCCAATCTAAACCGCAGAACAACCCTAATTTCTCCATGCAACTTCACAGGCAACACAACCTGGTTGCTCTGTTGAACTCTAAGAAAGATGCTAGTTTCTCAGAGGTTTGTCGTTGTGACATCTTGTAATTTTGGTTAATTAAAAATTAACGTCGTTTATTCTTATAAGGACAATTTATGCTTTTCATGAAACTTGGGGCTATTTGTGATTATTTATTAGTTAGTCTTTAATTCTTTAGTGTAAAAAGATTATAGTTTATCTATTAGAATTGAACATAATAATAATCAATAAAAATAATAACAATAATAACTTTTTATAAGAGTAATAATTATGTTATTAATAATACTAAAAATAATAGCAAGTAATAATAATAATAATAATAATAATAATAATAATAATAATAATAATAATAATAATAATAATAATAACAATAGAAGTAATAATAAAGTAATAGTAATAATACTAATAACAATTCTAATTTATAAAAATTTCTAATCTTTGAAAAAGGTTTTAGTTATTTAATTAAGTTCAGGGGTTAGTTGTGCCAATTTAGAAACTTTAAAAGTGAGTTTAAGTATGAAATGATAACTTCTAAAACCGCAGGGACCATTTGTGTAAAGTTACGAAACCCAACCCCCCTTCCCTTTTCTCTCTCCCCGCAAACCCGGTCGCCGGCCGGCCATGTCCGGCGCGGCGCCGGCGAGTCTTAAACGCTAAAAACAATCGGTTTTGAAGCCCTAAACCGTTTCAAATTGTTCCGTGCGTTGATTCAAACTTTAATGTTTCTAATAATTAGGAATTAAACGTTGAAAACCATCCAAACGAAAGGGGTAACCGAAGCTTTCAATTCTAGAGACGTTCGAGCCTTAATCACCAATAATAATGCAATTAACTCCACCAAATCAAACGTTTATCTACCTCTAATCTGTACAACTCTCAATTTTTACCTGAAACAAACAACAACATCAAATCCGAGCACCCACTATCACCGCAACCTGCAACTTTGTCGAAATCCATCTTTCGGACAATTTAAACCAAAATTGATAAAGGGCTTTCGTTTCTCATCCACTGTCGAAGCTAAACCTACAAATAATTGGATTTTCATCAACCAAATCCTCTAGGATCAACATCCCACTGTCGCGGCTGGGACCTTGTTCATCCACATCGATTCAAACTGCAATCTAGGTAATTAAACATTGTGGCTTACTCGATTTCATGTATGGATCCAAAGCCCTAAGCTTAATTCCATTAACAATAACGATTTGATGATCAATTTGATCCATCTTGTTCTAGGGTTCTTTGCAATTTGGGGGAACTTTCTTTGAAATGGGTTTATAATAATTAGAAACCAGTATGAACCGCGGCTGAGGCCTTGGTTCACTGGTTAAGCACAAGCATCTCAAACATGAGGTCCCGGGTTCAAACCCTGGGAGCCTCATGTTTTTGTTTCAAGGCTTTTGGCCTTCAATTTTAATTCATTATTTTTTTTTAAATTTACAAAAAATCAATTTATGAACTTGTTATTTTTTTAGACACCATATTATTTTTGCAATTTATTTCATAAAAACATTTTAATATTTTCATTAAATATTTTAGACAAAAATACATTTAGTTTATGTTTTTATAAAATAAACTTTAAATAATGTCTTAAATCACCAAGTTATTAGTTACTCAAATAATATCTATATAAATGATGGTTCGATTAAAAATTATAAAAATTTATATAGACAATACTTAAACTTTATTTAAATAGATTCCTTTTGTTTCTTAATAGTAAAATGAGTAAATAGTATATTTCATTGAGTTAAGTTATAATTAAATATTCCATTTTTATTTGAGTAACTATTAAAACCCCCAAACACCAAATTGAAACCCTAGTTCTCGTTTAACCGTTAAACTTATTATAAAACGTAATAATCTTGTAAATATATATATTCTAGGTGCATTGTGACGGTTTACGTTGGAACGACGATTATTATATTTCTTATTAATCATCAATAATATACTTATTGATCATGTGAGTATTTTCATACCCCTTTTGCTTATTTTCACACTTTGGGGTGAAACATGTTAACTTATACTATTGCACTTGTAAACTTATTTGAGACTTGTAAACCTATGGCAATTTATCTTGTTAAGTTGTGGTTAGTTGAACTTTCGTGGTTACCATGTTATGGCGTTATATGTGCAATCATTAACTATTGCTAGCCCAGCGAAGTCATAGATCTATGGGCAAGACAAGCCTGCTTTAGTTGATCCAAGTACACTTAGCTGATCGTATATACTTTTAAACGTTTGAGACTTGTAAAACTTTGTCGAGGTTTGATTGTTGCATTGTTCATAACATCCCTAATCACTTTATTCACTAACTCATGACTTGAATTGCCATCTTTTATATAATCTATGTATTAAAAACTATAGAATGCTCACCAACATTATTGTTGACCTTTTATTTTTAACATGTTTCAAGAAACGCCCAAGTTTGATATCTACACTTTGAAGCTTGCACATCTAGGAATGGACCTAGATTAATAAATAAAATAGAATGATTTGTTACATTCTATGTTATGCTGTTATTTTCTTTGAAACCTATGATTGTAATGTGACAATTGAAACTTATGTTTAAATTATATTTGGATTATTAATAGCGTTATGTGGCTGTGAACGATCTTAACTCTCACTCCTCGACGTTTCCGCCGTCAAGGTTGGGGTGTGACAGTCGTTTTCTGGCTCTATCCAACTACTTCACATCCCTAACCATTGATCCTACTCTCTATGAGGATCATCTGCTTGAATTTTAGAAGACCTGCCAAGAGGTCATCATGGATGGGGAAAAGGCACTATCTGCCACAGTGCAGGGGAGGACAATCTTCATCACTCCAGCCATCATCAACACTCATCTTCAGCTGGATGATAAGAAGGTGAGTTGTCTTTTCCAAAGGAAGCTATTAATCATTCCTTTGTGCAGATGGGCTATGAGGGAGATTTCTCTGTAAAGACCTTCAAGAAAGGAAAGGTCTCATTCAAATGGAATTACCTGTTACATGTGGTTATCCACAGCTTGTCAAACAAGCATGGAGGGTGGGACCAGATTCCTAAGGATCTCTCATTTATAGTGCATGGAATGGTTCAAGGGGTGAAGTTCAGGTACTCTCAGTTTGTTTATACAAATTTGCTTGCTAACTTGGACTCCTTAGAGTATTACATGTTTCCTAGATATGTTCAATACATTCTCAACTGTAAACTAGGCTCATAGTTGAGGGAAACAGGTAATATTCTTAAATTGAGACAGATGAAGCCCGACCTCTTTAAAATAATGAAGAAGCCAACTGTAGGCTTCTCAGGGGTAGAAACATCCCTTGTCCCCAAAATGTTAGAGCTCATTGCTCAATGTGACAACCTAGCAACACAAGCTAGTGTTGAACTCACACCTTCTACCTCCCAACCATCAAAAAGACCACAAATCACCCTCACCTACCAAAGAAAATCCAAACGAACCCTTTCTCAAGCTATTGAGCTTGTGCAGGCCCCCACACACTCACCCATACAGGAGGAAATGGATACTAGAGCTCACACTTCTCCTAAGGAGCAAACCACTCCCATCTTTTCAAGAATCAGTGCTGAGGTTCCTCATGCTCAGCCTGATGAGCTCACAAGCCCAACTGCCTTAAGCCTTCACTCTGAGTCTGAACACTCAAGTGAACAACTGTCAGAGGATAGTTACCATCTCTAGCCTTTAGACTTAAATCAACTCAATCCTAACCTTGAATTCTATATTGATGAAGACTTAGGTTTCAGTGAGTACCATGAGTCTCTCTACTCTTCCCCTACTCAAAGAGAGATGAGTGCTCCTGAGTCTCCTATGTCTAGCCCACATCAGTCACCCATTACTAAGGTGGATCTTTCTGAGCCTGTTCAGGAGGTCCATATGAAAGAGGCTCTCACTTCTGCAAGTGATTACATCATTAAGACCTCAACCATGGCAACTCAACCCATTGACACTTCAACTGAGGCTGTTAGTGAGCAAAGGAAATCCAGCAGTCAAGAACTTGAAGCTGGTGGTGAGAGTGAGGACCTTAGTCCAATTCTCTCATCCCCCAATGATTCTTCTGATGAAGATGAGGGGAACTTGAGACTAAAGGTGTAAAAACTGTCAAAAACATGCACCTATTTAGTCTCTAAGGTTAGTCACCTTGCATCTCAGGTGACTACCCTGCAAAACAGGGTCAATGATCAGCAACTTGAGATATCTTACCTCAGGGAAAAACTAGCTGGGAGACCTTTAAGAAGAGCTCAACCAGGAATACAAGAACCTGTGGATGTGATTGACCTAACTCCTAGCTCACCTATGCAAGAGGGTGATGCTACCAAAAAGGGAGAGTAAGTCATTACAATCACGGAACCTAGGAGTTCTTCAGGGAGTATGGACATTGAGGACTCACCATCCTCACTTGCAATTGTGCATACTCAACAACTTCCTCAAGTTCACATTGATGTGGACTCTATAGACTCTTTCATTCAGAGTCTCTTTGAGGAAGGTATTCCAAGGGCTATGTCATCCCCACCTCAAGGAACTTCAAACTACATCATTGGATGGAGGTATGATGCTGATAGAAGAGCCCTCATTCTTCAAAGAGTTCAAGGGCAGCAAGAGGTATTCAACTTTCAGATCTTAAACTACTATGAAGGTCTGGACCTGATCAACATGCCACTTGTCAATCCAAGTCAATCAAGACAAGCTGGCAGGCTGACACAAAGGATTCAAGATAGAATTACTGAAGAGTTCAGCCTAAGAAGGAGATAAAGGCAATTAGGTAATGCCATTGGTCAACTGGATGTTGAGACAGACCCTAAGATTAGCTTCAAAGGGAAAACCTTGACTGAAAGCTCAGTGATAGAACCTGAGAGCCCTGTCACACCAACAACTACTTCAGCAATTCATTCCCTCAGTGAAACACCTGCTGGTTAAGGTGTATCACAACCTCTCTCTGGCCAGAGCTTGGATGCTACACCAAGCAATGAAGGCCAAAGCTCTCTCCACCCTGTGTCATAAAGGTCTGTGGGTGACAAAGGAAAAAGGATTCTAACTCCTGAGGAGATTGAGGAGGAGGAGAGAGAGAGGAAGAGGAAGCTAAGGGGAGAAAGTTCCTCTGGGTCTTCAGGATTCATGCAAGCTGTAATCAGAGCTGCCCCCAGTCCAAACACTCAAGATGATGAGTTGAGGGTAGTCAGGATTACTAACATGCAGACCAGAAACTATAACATTGATGAGATTATATCTCTCCCCTTAGAGAAACTTAATGAACTGGCTGACATGGAAGTGTCAAGATAGAAGAAGGAAGCAGAGGATGCAAGGCTTCTTGTCCAAATTTAAGAGGAAAAGAGACAGAAAAGATTGTATAAGCATGTTCCTACTCTCTCCCCAGTTCAAGAAAGCCCTGTACAAGAGACTGTGGCAGCTACACAAGAACCTCAGGTAGACAAAGAAACAGATAGACAAAATATGATCAACTACCTGAGTGCCACAGGTCTCTACCAGACATCTACACTTCTTCCTTTGTCCTTTGAGTACATTAAGTTTGAGTATCTCAAACAGCTTGAACTTCAAGTACTCAAAGAATAGAAGGCAATTAAGAGAAAGATAAGGGAAGAAGCAACAAAGTCAAGAGCCATCATCCAAAAGAGTATGAAGAAGTCTGTTGACAGACAAAGGAGGATGAGCTTCTTGAAGCTGTATGGATTCTTCGGAAGGAGACTTGGCCCTATGTCTCTATCCACAATGGATGAGCACATCAGGGTAATCAAGCAGAAGATCAAAAGTGGAAAGCTAATTGACTTACACTCCCCTCCAAGTCAAGCACCTCCTGAAGTGGACGTTAAGGTTGAACAATCTGAAACAATGCAACCTGGACCTCCTGCTGAGCCTCAGCAAGCTTCATCTTCTGATCTACAGCAGGGTCAAACTCCCTCTCCTTCTAAACCTGTGAGGGAGGAACACCCAACTGAGCAAGACAAGACTGATCAAGAAGGTGCAGCAAACAGACTTCTCAGTTAAAGTCTTCAAAGAGGAGGAAGAGGATGGCTTCTAAACCAAAGTCAAAGAAGAAGAAGAAGTCTGAATCATCCACCTCTATACCTTAGGGTGAGTCAGATCAACCTGAGGAAGTGCGTGAAGAGGCAGTCTAATCAACTCCAATTCAAGTGGCTCCTCTTGAAATTGAGAGACCCATTTTATCCTGGACCTTCATAACTAATCCAGAGAGATGGCATGTTATCAGAGATTAAGGTGGTGAAGATGTCTACACATGGCAAGACTTATTCAACCTACCTCTGCATGATCTCTTTGAGATGAGAAGATATTATGAGAGTCTGAGTGATCCCGACCATCTAATGAAGAAGGGCATGGTCATCATCATAATGAGGACTGTCAACAGCTGAAGATCTTCAAATGTTTTGGTCGTATCAGCCTAGGGGGATTTTGTAAGGATTCCTATAAGTCCGATGCAGCAAAGCATCCAAAGTCTCTCTACATGCATGCGCTGAAGAACAGAAGTAGAAATGCTTCGGAAGTTTTACACCTTGCACTAAAAATGATCCAAGTGTAAAATCTTCCAAAGCCAAGACCAACATCTTCCGAAGCCAAAAGTGAAGTCTTTCAAAGCTTCAAAAACAAACTTCTGAAGCCAAAGAGTGAAGACAGATTTCTTCCGAAGACTTTTAAGTACATGCTTTTATCTGATGTACTTTACCATAAAGCTGAACCACCTTTCCGCTGCAAACTCTGTTTAGTCATCAACTTACATGAGTTGGTGAAAAGGTCCATGCTTTTGGTAACTGTACATTGAGGTCTTGAGTCTGAGCTTTCTACTTTATGTACTTTTATCCTTTTTGTAATATATTAGGATGTGAGCTATGACATGTCATAGTCACTAGTCAAAAGGCAATCTGCATTTTGACTCTACATTAGATTTTATTGTTGTCTAGTCTTATGTATCCAGCTGACCTTCAAAGTATGGCCAGTTGTAGGATGTAGTATAAAGTATCTCAAGTACTTGTAACTTTAGATCTATGCTTTGCAACACTTTGTGAAAGAACTTGAGAAGCAATATACAACATTCTTGAAAACCATTTACTGTGTTCTTAGCATTTTTCATACAATAGTTAACCAGTTTCCTATTTGATCTGTTAAGTGTTTTAAAGAACTCTCCTTATTGTATTGTTGTGTTGTAAGTGCATACCCTTCAACGGTCATGCAACCTCGAAATTTGATTCTGCCTAGTTAGATATTTTTCAATTGAAATTAATGGTTAGTGAAAGGGTACGATTACCTATTCACTACTTATAACATAATGTGGGAGTGACAACTAGATTATCTAGTTAAGAGTTATAACCTTTTGCAACCCAGATAGAAAGATGATAGTTTCACGACACATGAAACTGGGATATAATATTTAATTCAAATCTTACAACATTATATTCCTTCTTTGATTTTGCAAACAACTCTTAACAACAAGTTTTGCAATTATATTAAGTTTTATAAAATTACAATAAACACATCGATCGCTTACTAGTATGTTATTCTAATTTATTTTTTGTAGCGTGTCTTATACTTACAAGAAACTAAAGTCTTATTTATTTTTGTTCTTAAACCTCATGTTTTTAATTTTTATTGAAAAATCAACTTTCATACAATTAAAGATCATAATAATAATGTTTTCTTTATATATAACTTAAGTAGTTTCGTGTTGTATATAAATTATATTTATTAAAAGTATCTAAAATTTAATATAATATGTGGTCTTTTGTTTTTTCTTATTATAACGGGTCGTTTATCTTGTGGTCACACAACAAGTTGATATTTCGAGATCTATATTTCATGTTTACTTTCGCATAGTATTAATATTAAATAGTTAGATCATATTATAAACATCTTTTTTGCTTTGACACTAGATCATTTATTCTACCAGTGAATTAGATTATTATCAACTATATTACGTACTTAAGAAGTTTTGTGGTGTATCTAAATTATATTCATTAAAAGCATTTATAATTTACTATAATATATGGTCTTTTGTTTTTTTCTTATTGAAGGGGGTCGTTTATCTTGTGGTCTCACAACAATTTGATATTTCATGATCTATATTTCATATATACTTTCATATATTATAAATATTAAACAACATATTTTATATATACTTTCTATATTTCATATATACTTTCATATATTTCATATTTTACTTTCATATGAAATATCTTGTGTTGATCTATATTTCTATATTTCATATATACTTTCATATATTTCATATTTTATCTTGTGGTCACACGACATATTTTTTTTACTTTGACATTAGATCATTTATTCTACGAGTAAATTAGATTACATTATCATCATCATTTTTATTTAACAAACTATATGAATTTTTAGTAAATAAACTATTTAATTTTTTTTATTTTAATCAGTGCAGTATACGGATTAATAACCTAGTAAATAAACTATATGAATTTCTGTATTTTAATTACTTCAATCCTTTCTCATTCTTAAATTTTACAGATTGATACAGTGGGCGTTTGGGATTGTTTTTTTTTACTTACATTTTAACTTATTAACTTTTAAAAAGTTAAAAAGTCATTTTATAATGTTTGACAATGTGATGGTTGTGAGGGAAATAAGTTAATAAGTAAATCCATACTAACTTATTAACTTATTGAAAAAGTGAATAAGTAAATAAGTTGTTTTGAGAAGCAATCCTAAACACACCCACAGTGTATTCTAAATGTATAGATTCGTTATTCACTCTCCTTCACTACTTGCATAAGTCATTGTTTTACATTTAATTTTGGAGATAGCTAATTGATTGTATCAATTTTGAGGATCTGACTTGTTAGCATTTTCAGGAGATCTGAAATCTACAACTACAGGGTTGCTTAAGCTCTTCAAGTTAAATCCTTTTAATAGCTATTGCATAGTCTAAAGAGTAAATCTTTTTGTTAAACGATTATATATCAAACTGGGAATTTAGTAGGAAATAAGCGTTGTACCCTCAAGCTTAATTTTTAAATTAAGATAAGGATCAATTTGAGGATTCACATGTTCAGATCTCAAGAAATTTGTTTCTTGAAGGGAGTTACATAACTTATTGCATATGTTCTTCGGTGTATATTCATTTGATTCATTCACACATGTTAGGTACTTAATTGCTACTAACTTAGCAAAGTCGGTCAAATTCCATATCTTTCTATCGTGTTCACCTGATGTCAAAAGAGGAATTTTATCCCGACTAGTTTACATTCAATTTTCTAGTTTGACCCGTTAATCCACTTTCACTTATACGTAGTTAATATTATAAACAGAAAAAGAAAATGAAAAATAATATAAAGATAGAAATGATAAATTAGACGACAAATTTTCAAAAAATAAAAGATATATTTATAAAGTTATAAATTTTATTAAATTTATAATAATAATTATAAAAAATAAATGTGAATGCTGATACTTGTTTCATGTTCAAAACTCATAATAACTACTCTAAAATGCGGCTTATGGGCGTATGTTGATTTGATCGATTAATTTCTATTTGGATTTACTAAACATGAATCATACAAGTCAAAAACGAATAAAAGATCCCCTTGAACATTAATTGACACAAAGCACAAGACATAGTACCCTGACTATTTGTTGCATCATCAATTGCTTTCACATACATTCATTTCGGCTTTCCCATAGTTAGTAATTCAACTCTTAAAATAAGAACTTAATATATTAAATACATACATATCTTATAGATTTCTTTTAGAACAGTTGCTAGTATACTCTTAAGTTGTTTGTAACGTCGCTATAGGTAGGATGTGGTGATAAGGTGGAGGTCACGACATGACCGTGAACACCACTACCCCTACACGACATAGTGAAACCCGGATGGTGGCGTGTCGATGGTCGCAAGACCAACCTCGATTTTTTAGCATTACACATTAAATAGTAAATGTCTAATAATCGATAATTACAGTGTTGCTAAATTCAAAATTGGAGGCCACGTTTGGAGATCACTATGAATACAAAATTAAGCTTATTTAAAACCTAGTGGTAAATTAAGTTGCAAAACCCTATTACCCACCCCCTTTCACCATTGACTACATCCGCTGACCGTCACCCTTTGTCGTCAGTCACCCTATTATCCGATCACCACCAGTACAAACAATCGCCACTGCCACTTGCCATTGTTGCTTGTTGTTTATCTTTGATTCGATTGGATCGTTCCGGTGTTGGTTTTTGTGATTTGTTTAATATATAGTGGGGCATTCGTTGGGGAAACACGAGGATGCGACGGATAGTATCGTTATAACACACTAGGGGGCGTCTAAGAGAATCACTAAAAGACATTATTCGTAAATGGGTCATGACGTCGCCTGACACATAGGAACAAGTGGCAAGCATGGTTTTGAAAACCGGACCGGACCGGGCCGGTCCGACCGGTTGGACCGGGAACCGGACTCCGATCCGGTCCGGTTCAGTGTTTAAAACCGTTTTAGTGTTGAACCAGTGGTCGGACCGGTTGAACCGGTCGAACCGGCGGTCGGACCGGGAACCGGACCGGTTGAACCGGTGGTCGGACCGGTTGGACCGGTTTTTTTATATATATTTTTATTTTTTTGTTATTTTTACATATATTTATAAAAAATACTTATATTTTTATCCGGTTCTTATAAACGGTCCGACCGGTTGAACCGGTCCGACCATCGGACCGGTAAGACGTCCGGTTCACTGTCCGGTCCGGTTTTAAAAACATTGGTGGCAAGTACAGTCAGTCCTATATCGTCATGCTAAAAATGCATAAAAAAGCGGGTCAAAAGCAGAAGGAAAAGAGAAGAAGGTGGCGGAGACTCCATCTAGAAGGCCACCTCATTTTCGATCTTGGCTTTCTGAAAGTCTTTGCTTCACCAACATAAGACCCTTGTAGCTTATCCGCTCCTTTCTTTACAAGCTTTTTTTCCAAAATTATGTAATCTATGTCATTCTCGTTGTCCTATTTTAGGTGGAAATACATCTCATGAGGAATAACATCCTCACCACCATGTCTCTTACACAATGAATACCAATCCCCCTTCTTAGTAATCTCATAAGATACGTTGAAAACCTTCAAAGAAGAAACCACATAAAAAGGAGTGGCAGTAGTATGTATTCTAAAAGGGTCACTCAACAAAGTACGAAAGAATTACAAGATATTGAGGGTAAAGACTGTAACAAGGATGCGGATGTTAGTACGCGTAAAGTCTACATATGCAGTTATCTTCCAAAGGAGAGTTTCAAGCAGTTGTTAGGATATTAACATGGCTTTTGAAGTCAAATTACAGCAAAAGCTTATTTTAGTATGTAGTTTTAGGATCCTTTTAAACAAATCCTGCTCTTAATCCATATGTATGAAGATGAATCTTATAAAAATAGCCATTTGTGCGCGTCGTGTTGGTGAAGAATATGTACGAAGTGGTTTCCTTTGAGAAGATAAGAACTTTTGAATAGTCTTCACCAACTGAATGCACACCAAGCAAGCTCTATCCAATTAAACACCCAACATCATAACCAAGCAAATAAATTTAAATAAATGCAAGGCTTAAGCCATAGATTTATGGTGTTTGTGAGGAAATAAATACCACTAAGGTCTGATTGGACATAAATTATCATGTCTTCAACTCTAGTCCCATTTGTTTCAAGACCTTATTTTTTGAACTTCTAAGTTATTCTATTTTGAAAAGTCATCTTTCTTACTTGTTACATTTTGAAAATTAGAAACACAACCTAATCTATTTTACATATAAATTGAACAATATACGGGTATTCTTTCTTTTGTTACATTTTGAAAATTAGAAAAACAAACAAATCTATTTTGCATATAAAATGAACAAGATACATAAATTGAAAGTATATAATTACTACATCCCCAAATGAATTAATATTACAATCATATTGAATAACACAAACATATGACATTTTGCTTGCTTTGCAAAAATATACATGCGATCATACAATCTTAGTTACCTTTTTTAGCATATATATCATTTTTTTCAAGTAAAGTGTGCTTTAAATATGAACTAGGTAGTATCAACCCGCGCTTCGCAGCAAGGTTTCGTAACGATATATTTTCATATTAGAGGGCCCGGAAACAAAGAGTCGTCATGGGTGCAAACACTCGTACCCCGCAAAAACAATTGTTAGTATGACAATCGTTTGCCACAAGGCTAAACACTGCATCTTTATTTATCGTCATTGACCGTTGATCGTTGATGCTAACTATTACAACTAACACAACATGCAAAACCAAAAGACGACCGTCTACACCTGACGAAACCCTCACAAGCCCATCTCTCTTGAGACTCATTTCTTGAATACCTGAGCAAGGGTAAAATTAAAAAATACAAAAGCTTGGTGGCCAATACATAAGACTATGACAAACCCACTATTCAATTCACTTGCTAAATTAATATTATGTAATTGGTATACAAATATATTCCAAGTCCGACACATTAAAAGTGAACGGAACTACAAGACATGTAGACGTAGGGTCCTGGAAGTCATACCTAGTATGAACGAACCCAGAACGAGTTGCACAACACACAAATACTCACAAGTGTTACGAATCTAAAAACACAAAAAGTTCTCACCAATCTAGATTGTTAGCATTTCAATCACATTTCGTGTCTAAGAAAGGGACCACTTACGTAACAAACTATTTACCAAAGTTGCCGCCTCATACCATAATATATAATGCACATATAAATAGCAGACAACGATGAGAAAATCATCATGTATAAATCTCTCTTTTTCTCTCTAACTCTCTATTTTCATCTCTAAAAGCTATCTTCCCTTCTTGTAATTCTATGAAGCCATAACCGTTGTTGTTGCTTGTGTGTTGTTGGACTTTAAAACGAGATAGCGATTTGTAAAAACATTCTTCAATAGATTAAGCCTCATTGCCACAATTGTTGTTTATTGTTTACAATAATGATTAAAGAAATAGAGATAAAGTTATTCTTTGATTGCGGAGATGTTAAATAAAGTAAGTTGTAAAGTGTAAAAAAGTTGGTGATCACAAACCCCTGTAAAGCAAAGAAAGAAAGAAAGAAAGGGTTTAGTTTAGAATCATGTAAACAAGTCATTAGCATTTAAACAATAAAAAAAGAATAAAAAAGGGTCCGGTCCTGAGTCCTGAGTCCTGAGTCCTGACCGACACCACCAAGAGCGAACAGTCCGGATTTGACGGCTTAACTGCCGTTAGGACCCACGTAATGGCACGACCGTAAATACCCAAAATAAAGCAGGACAGAAAAGGAAATTCAGTTGGGAGGGTATCGTCCCCGTGTTATCTTTTTTCGGCTCATTATATACCAACGTGAAAACCCACACTCAGTCCTGACACTGGAACTCTAACTCTGTGAACCCAACCCAACCCAACCCATTCTCTCTTCTTCACATTTAGACTCCCTCAGATGGCGTTTAGAACTTACAATTTGAGTGTCTCTCACAGCCGCATTGCCCCAATATCTCTTGCAGCCTTGTGGTTTTCTCCGCGGTGGTCTTTCACTCACCCGAGGTCTCCGGTTCGCCGCATAAGCACTCTATCAACTCACATTGGCTTCCCGCCACCGCCACCTGGTACGGCAGCCCCGAAGGCGATGGCAGCAACGGTAATTCATGTCCCACCCAATCATCTCACGTACATTACATTTTTATCATCTTAATTTAATTTTATTTTATTATGCGGTTTCGGTTGAATTGTTGAGTGAGTGTGAGTGTGTTTGTGTTGTTAGGCGGCGCGTGTGGATACGGGTCGCTGGTGGACGTGAAGCCGTTGAGGGCGCGTGTGGGAGCGGTGAGTCCAATTCTGTTCAAAGGGGGGGAGGGGTGTGGGGCCTGCTACAAAGTCAAGTGTTTGGACAAATCCATATGTTCACGGCGGGCGGTGACCGTCATCATCACCGACGAGTGTCCCGGCGGCTACTGCTCCGGTGGAAACACTCATTTCGACCTCAGCGGTGCTGCCTTTGGTCGTATGGCCGTCGCCGGTGACCACAACCACCTTCGTGACCGTGGTCTTCTCAACATCGTCTACCGCCGGTATATTATTTTTTTTATTTGTTTTGCGGCTTTAGTTATATAACGGTCTTCTTATTTTCTTTTCTTTTTCGTCCATTTGTGTTCACTTTTTTATTATCTGTATATCGTACTTACATAATAGCCTCCTATCTTTTAATAAAGGGTCATATAGCCTCCTATATTTTAATAAAAGGGTTACACCCACTCTTATAATTGACACCTCACATATGGTATTATACATGAAGTATAGTGTCAAAAATATTAAAACAAGGAAAATTTGGGGGCTGTCAGATAAATATAAGCTACATATGGTCTTATACGACCCTTTATACGACACATATAGGACTATACGACGCGTATAACGAATCTCGACACTGACTACGAGAAAAAATTCAAGGGGTTGTCAAAGAGGTTATACGCCACGTATAATGCTATACGACCCCATTATACGACGAGTATAGACTATACCGACTCGTATAAAAAATTGAGGGTGTTAATTTATAATTCCGAACTAACTAAATATTTATTTTTCTTAATAAATGTCTTTGAAAGTGTACCCATTGTTTATAAATGACAGAAACAACCCTTATTTAATGTTATTGACTTTTTTTTTTACCAAGGAAGAGTTTAGAGTTTTTCCCAAGAAATTTTTTTTTTTGGAATAACTGAATTATAACTATGACATTATGTTTTTAAATTGCAGGACTCCATGTAAATATCCGGGTAGAAATGTTGCGTTTCATGTAAACGAAGGATCAACAAATTATTGGCTTTCACTTCTGGTCGAGTTTGAGGGTGGAGACGGTGACGTTGGATCTATGCATATCAGAGAGGTAAAATTTATATAACTGTTTCTTTCGCATAGTCTAAATGACAAGTACAAAAAATATTTTGTTCTAAATATTACGCAAGAACTAAGGGGGTTACAAGTAGTGCACGAGTTTAACATTCGAATCATACATAAATAATTTCAATTCAGTTTTCAGTTATCAGTTTTTGAGTTCCACTATATACCTTTTTTTTAATATTATAGTCCGAATTTGGTTTAAATTCACTTCAATAGATCTTAATTCAATAAAAGGTATTTAGATGTGCTGGAAGCTCATTTATTTACACCCCTTGTAAGTAAGGAATAAATTAAAGTTGGGGAGAATGTGATTTGTGAAGATGGGCAAAATGGTCAAAAGAACAACTTTTTAAGCAGCTTTTTAAACACACACTTTCATAAAAGAAGCATGTTGATATCCGAATATGTCGGATACACCCTTGCACCTTATCCTACATCCTTTACTGCATATGGTACAAGTTGTTAAATGTTTTATTTGGTTATTTTAGATCTCTTTATAAATACTATAATACAAAAAACTGAATACGTACTGCACATAATACAATAAATTAATACATAGTATATATACTTTTAATGCCCATAATATAATAACGAATAAATAATATAGTTGTGTATCCATTAAGTCAGAAAAAGAATATTTGATTTAATGAAGTTAAAGTCGTTAGTGGCGGTTCATTGTGACCAAGTGCTTTCCCAAGTTGTGTTTGATTTATTAAATATAAATTAAAAATAATTATTCCACTTAATTCCAACCAGCATTTCCCTCCTTAGAAAAATATCTTTAAATATATAAGTTAATAATAATATCATTTTGGGATCAAACAAAAAATGGGGATCAAGTCCTCTCAAGTGGGCATAAATTTGTCACATATTCATGTTTCGATAAATAAAGAGTGTGTATGTGATCAACAGGCGAAATCCACGGAATGGCTAGAGATGAGTCATGTTTGGGGTGCAAATTGGGTTATCGTGAGAGGACCGCTAAGAGGACCATTCTCGGTCAAGCTCACCACGCTCTCGACCAGAAGAACTTTGTCAGCAAGAGATGTAATTCCAAGCAATTGGGCGGTCAAAGCGACATATACCTCCCGTCTTAACTTTTCTCCTTAACTGATAACAACTACATCACTAATCGGAATGTTTAAATATTTTTAAATGAAAACAAAAAAAAAAAGTTTTCTTACCTTTTAAATGTGGCTCTTTAAAAATAAAAAGAATATAAATCCCAAATTGCCCTTTTCATCCCAGGGTTATATAGGTAATTTTAGCCTAAAGCCTTATCAAACCACACCAATGTATCCGTTATCAGTTGGTGTTTTTTGCTCTGGAGATAGAAATGGGAAAAAGTAACCGTTGGGAGGTGGGTACCGTTTGGCTTTATGTAATATGTATGGTGTGTGCAAGTCAAGTGGCTATGTTGTAATTTAATGCTCTTTTGAGGGTACTTTTGCAGCCCCTCTCCAAAGGGAGAGTGAGCGTGCCTATCTATCTATTTTTTTTCTTTTTCTATTTTTATTTGATATGTAAAACTTGTCTAGTGTGTGAGCTTTGCCCTATGTAATATGTATGATTGTAAGGTATGGTTGTTGCGTGTTGGATTAAATCCAAACTTTCCATTCTATTTTATGTTCTACTTTTGATGTATTTGTTTTGGAAAAACATGATGTCCCTTATCAGTGAAGAATCAAAAGCATTATATCATTTGATTCAGTAAGTTCTCCATTATGTATCGATGACAATAGTTTTCCTCATCTTTGAGAGCAAATAACAAGAAAGCACACTCTAAAGCTACACGGCCGGATTAAACCAACAATAAACTAGATGGATGTAGAATCATTGTTGCCAACTTTCCTAAAAATATAGAATTTGACGTTTATCAATAGCCCTAACTATCGAATAATTCTTTCCACACATCTTTACATACACCCGATCAATAACCACAAGTTTGAAAATAACCAATAATAAATAACCCACAATTACATGACTAAAGGCTAAAGCCTTGACATTTGAAAAAAAATCTAAACTAAAGATCAAAACCATAACAGAATAAGTCTCTTAAGAAACTTTTAAGCTCCTTTTAAGAAACTTTTCTTTTTTGAATATGACTTTTGTTTTAAAGCTACATTGTCTACCAACTAACCTTTTCCACACCAACATGCTAGTAACCTAATGTTATCAAGATGTTTAGTAAGGTGTTCATCCTCATGAGGTTGAGGGTTTAAGTTTCATAGACTATAATAAACAAATGGTGTAAAAATATTATTAAAAAGTACTAACCGTTTCCACACATGACACTTGGCAATCGTTGCTACAATAATCAACATATTATGTTTGATTTGTCGTTTATCAGTGTTTGTTGTTATAGCCACACATTTATGTTATAAAGAATCTGAAGTAAACTTCGAGGTCTCTTATTGTCACACCCCAAACCACGGGCATGACCTGATGTATCACAATGGACAACAATATATAGCGGAGCGGATATTTAACTTTCAAGACCACAACTAGAATGAATTATAATTTCATTGCACATACGTGATCCATGCATTCCTTCCGTTACAAACAATCAAAATGTAAACTACATATACTTCCCTACACAGTTTTAATCTAGTCACTATCTTCTACGTAAAGATATTATTCAACCAAATTCGCTAAGTCTCGTTGACCTAGCTAATGACTACGGGCACCTCTTGCTCCTACATTACAAGCTAAAACACGTCAACAATAACGTTCGTGGTGAGTCATAACGAACGACACTAAAACAGTAAACATTGAAGTGTACAAGTTAACTGTTTATAAAATGAAATCTCATTAATGCCATCACATATAGGGAAGTATCTATCAACATATATCCCACTCCAAGTTTCACAATGACGGTGGTAGATTATAGGAGCTCCTACCAACCGACTACTGACGCATCACAACACACAAGGTGATCCAGCATCCCCAAGGGACCATTCACAAAACTTGAACCAATCCCGAAGGATCACAATATGATTGTAAGAGTTATCTTAGAGGTTGATGCTAACCAAAGATCTATCATCATGCTTCTAAAGTACAAGGAAGTTACTTCGAAATATTTAACCATGCACAAAGAAAATTAACCAAGTGTCAAACCTTCTGAAGCCAAAGACAAAAATATTCCAAAGCCAAAGTGAAGCCTTTTAGTCAAATCTTTTGAAGGCAAAGACAGAAAAATTCCGAAACCAAAGATCTATCATCATGATTACCTTTTACTTTTTTTAACTATTCAGTTGGTGTCTTTGTTTACAACTTCTAACTCTTGTTCTTTTATCCTTTTTGTAATACATAGGATGTGAGCTATGACATGTCATAGTCACATATCAAAAGGCAATCTGCCTTTTGACTTTACATTGATCTTGTTGTCTAGATTTGTGTCCAGTTGGCCTTGAAAGTATGGGCAGCTGTAGTATTTAGTTTAAAGTATCTTATGCAATCAGTCTTAGGACTAAGCTTTGTAACAGTTGTAAAACACTTGAGAGCAATATATATCGTCCTTAAAACCAATCTTTATTTGCTTATGTGTTCTTATCTTTGTTTATTGTTTCTTTGCCTAGTTTTCTATTTGATCTAATAAGTATGATATTCTCCAACTGTGAAACTGTTGTTGAACCATAACCGGTCCTGCAATTGGTATTAGAGCTTTTTAGACTCTTGATTGTAAGATCTCACCATCTACAATCATACTTTAGTTTCACAAACGCTTACTTGCTCAAATGGCAGCTCTCACTAAAGTTGGTATGGAACCACACCATGACTAAGTCTTCACTGATCACTCCTGATGACTTTTTTAGTTGGTGCTTGAGGATGGAAGGCTTAATCAAGTCTCAAGATAGTAGGATGTGGAGATTTATAGTCTCAAGACCTCATATCCAAGCACTACTTCAGCAACTGTTGGAGGTGGGATGATACTAAAGGAAGTGGCTGATTATTCTGAAGACGACTAGAAGTTGATATTGATCAGAAGCCATGACTGCTCTTCAAACTGCTATTTCTAAATTTATCTACTACAGGGCTTCAAGAAGTGCAAGAGTGCAAAAGAACTTTGAGGTGCACTAAAGCTAATGTATGAATGATTTGTGGAAGGTAAAGAGAACAAGAAAGACATCATGAAGCAGCAGTTTGAAACTTCACCTTCAAGACAGGTGATACTATGACTCAATAATACTTTATTTATTTTGAGATTGTAGATCCCTTGGTGGATGTTATATCTTGCTGTTTTCATCTTATCAACTTCAATTGAAGAGTCAGAAGAGTATTCAAACCTTTGGTCCATGTTTCTTTGAAGAAATTTGACCTTTTTTGATTGTCAGACATCATTTTTGATTTATGAAAATCATGTGTTTACTTGATGTTGTGGTTTTTATTTATTTGAAAACGCTTCAACTCTTTCTCTTATTGGATTACCTAAGTCATCATCAGAATTTGAAACCCTGAATTGTTTATTATAAAAAGGACTTCTGATCTTAGGTTTCGTAGTTGAGATTGGTGAAATGGGCTTGTTTTGTGGAATTCTCAACCTTTTTTGTTTGAAGAAACAATCTGATGTGTTGTGATTTATCATATCATAGACAAAGCAATACTTATTAATGTAAGGTTTTATGAAAGACTAATGCACCTAAAACATCCTAAGTCTCTCCTGCATGCATGCACTGAAGTACAAAGTAGAAATGCTTCGGAAGTATTACACCATGCATTAGAATTATTCTAAGTGTAAAATCTTTCGAAGCCAAGACCAACACCTTCTGAAGCCAAAAGTGAAGTGCAGGATCAGGTTTGTTCACTCAACACAATTATGTTCTCTCAAACTCACTAAGTCTCACTCTTATAGATGATGCAGAGTCCTCTAAGAGTTGATAATAATATACTTAGTATGAATACAAAAACAAGAGAATGGTTTTTCAAATACTTGTATATATTACTTCTCAACTTAAAGTGTTACAAGACTACTGCAAGCATGATACATGAGTTACAATGAGAAACTATATATACGACTATGTACAGCCGGATATACTTTGATACCAGCTAAAACTTACAATTAGACAAATACTATATTACTAGAAGTAAGGTATCTTAGATAAAATACTATCCAAGATTTGGTAGTCATGACATGTCCATGACTTACTTTTTGTCACTAACTAAAGTTGGTAACTATACTAAATGATAAGAAATGAACAGTGGAATAAGGTATGGTTAACTACATGGGCGTGGGAAAAGCACCATGCAATATATCAGAGATTTGTAGTGGAGTGTCAGAAAGACCATACTTATGTCCACTGGTTCATAGTAGGTTCTTCCAAAGGTTAATTGGCATCAGAAGAACAAGTTCTTCCAAAGCCACTTATACTTCGGAAGAGGCTACTTCTTCCGAGGCTTGAGGCATTCTTCAGGCCTTCATGCTTCAGACGTCATTGTCTTGAATTCTTCTAAGTGTTGAACTTCGGAAGAAGGAAGACTTTGTCTTTGGAAGTTGGAGTTCCTCTTCGGAAGCTCTTTCAGACTTGACCTTCAGAAGTTCAGCATTTGCCTTCAAAAGTTCTTCATCAGTTGTACCAAAATTGTTTAAGTGTTTGTTTTGGTTGTATCAGCCTTACTTGATCCAACAAACTCCCCCTAGGCTGATGCTACCAAAACCTTACTTGTTTCTACTTCTCAAAACTTTCAACAACAAGAAGATTAAATATTTATCTGTTTTCTTGTTCTTCCCAGATGTGGTACTGAGAAGTTTGTACAGATCATTAGTGGACAGGAGATCCAGTCTGTCACTTTGAATGATGTGTACCCTCTGTTGTGGCCCTCTAAAGAGAGTTAGTTGATGGGAGTTGTAGTCATACTCCCATCTAACTATGGGTTCCAGTTCATGGCCTTTAATCATTTGTAGAAAGTCTTTGTCTTTGGTTCCTGATCCTTCCCCTTCTTCCTTCTCTCTTATCTTCAACCCTTCTTCAATCATGACTCTTGCATTCAGCTCAGCCAGATGAAGGCTGCTCAGATGATTCCTGATATGAGCAGCTACCTCAGAGTTGGAGGGATTGGAGAATGGTTTCTCTACTAACTCAGCGATGTCAAATCTGCTTAAGTGTAACAGTGAAGAGGCATTGAGCCTGTTTATTTCACCATTCTCTCTTTCCACAATAAAGTTATGAGAAGAGTCTTCGAACCTCCACTGGACTATCTTCTTTCTAGGAATAAGAGGTTGAGATGGTAACTTGTCTCCCTTCCTAGTGTCCAGCAAAGTCACCAGCTTCCTTCTCAGCAACTTCTCTTCTTCCCTAAGAGTGTTAGAGTTGGTAGCCAAGAGTTTAAGAGCTTGGTCCAGTGTTCCTCTAGGCAGATCAAGAAATTGCTCTCTTGTAAGGGAACATGATAATCCATCAATGAAAGTTAGTTTGATGGACCCCTCCTCACAAGAGATATCGCTCAAGGTGGTGAAGTTGATGAGTTTCCTCTTGATCTCCTTAAATTCCTCTAAGGACAAAGGTTTGGATGGTTGAGAGGATGACTTATGTGGCTGTTGGGTAGATAAAGTTTGGGTTCTGGGGAGTGTTTTGGGTTTGAGGATGGGTAGTTGTGGTGGTTGTTGTGATTGAATGGGTGAGGAAGATGGTATGGTTGATGGTGTGGGTTCAGGAGTGTATGGCTCAATGGTTGGCTCGGTTTTGATGGGGAAGGGGAAAGGGATTGGTTCAGGTTGAGGTTTTGGTTGTGGTATTGGCCTAGAGGTCATCCCCTGTACTCTTCTATACATCTCTTTCCTTCTTCCTGAGCGAATGTCAGCTTGATGTCACCGACATGTCGTTGCAGGGTCTTCTCGGACATGGGACCCACTTGCCTGCTAGAAAAGCCATGGGCCCTGAGATAATCTTTCATCCAGACTTTGTCACCCATGTTCTTGACAGCAGCAAGCTTAGCTTCTTCTTCCTTCTTCTTTTTCTCCTTTAGCTTTTCCTTAGAAGCTCTCTTTCTCTCTTTTTCAATTTGATCTTGTTCTTTCTTGACAAGCCACAAGATCATATCATTGTTGTGAGGAGTTAATTCCTCAAGAGAGAATCCTCTGGAGCTTAGGAAAGCTATCCTTTCATTCCTTAGCTGTTGGTCAACTTCTTCTTTCTTTCTTCTTCTTTCTTCCTCTAAGGCCAACTTGCTGCTTCTTCTTCTTGTTTAATCCGCAGCAGGATTGCCTTTTCTAACTCAACCAGCTCCTCCCGTGGTAGCAGGAGCACATCTTCACTAGCATCTCCCAAATTGACAAGTTTGTCAATGATCTCCACCCTTCTTTTATTGTTGATAGCATCTTGGTTGGCTATAGCTGCTTTGCTACTTGCAGCTAGTAGCTTCCCGGTGGGGAGTCTACCTTTCCTTCTTAGCTTTTCCAACCTTTCTTCCTCTAGAAGCTCTTCCATAGTCATCTTCCTCTTCACATTAATATCTTCAGAAGATTGAGACTTGGGAGGTTCTTGTATGGAGGTTTCAGGTTGGGAGGTGGTGATTGGAGCATGAGGTGATGATGGTGTTTGAGTCAGGGGAAAGTTGAGAAAGTCTTCACTATTTACCTCATATGCAAGTTCAAGGATTGCACCTGTGATAATTAGATCTTCAGACAGAGAAAATAACCCTTCCGCAGCTTGTATCTCAGCTTCGGAAGTTTGAAGTGATTCTTCCGAAGCTTTGACTTCAGCTTTTGAAGTCTGTGGGATTGCACTATCTGTCCCAACTATTTCAGTTACTGGGCCATCAGTCCACATTTCCCCTTTGAATTCAATCTCAGGTTTAATGTGGACCTTAGGTTAACTAACTTCTTTGACAGTGGTAAAAGGTGCATTCAACCTTTGGAACTCTTCAGCTCCAATGTATGCCACAACAACATCCGGACTTGGCTGTTCAATAGTAGATCCCATCAAGAACTTGGAAAAGAACCTTTTTAGATATTTGAGCATCCTTGGGTCCACTTGAAGAATGATTGGAGGAGGCTTAGGGAAAACTATTGCTTGCTGAGCAGGATATCTAGAAGTCAAAGTAGAAAGAGCTAAGCTTTGTGGTTCCTCATGTGTTTGTCTCTGAACACTCTCCTCCTTTTTGGTAGCATCATCTTGAGAGCTTGATAAGCTAGAGGAAGAGGCCAAAGAGACTTGAATTGGTACATGCCTAACAAATCTCTCAATCTGTTTCTCAACTAGTTTGGCCTTGAGATTTTCAATCTTAAGTTGCTAAGTGGCAGACCTATCCTCTAAAGTCTTAACCCTGGATTCAAATATTGAGACTTTAGAAAGTAGGTCTCTTATGGTGAGTTTCATACTTCCCTCATCTTCTTTAGAAGAGTCCCGGGAAGATGAGGTAACATACCTAGTATGTTCATCCTCACCACCAGATATGGTTTCTTGCCGCTCTGGTTTCCCTTGCCTAATGATGTCTCTTTCAAAGTCATCAAAAGGCATGGTTGCCATAGATTCAGTCTCAGATATGTTACCACTATCCTGAAGGTCCAATGAAGCACATTCAGTAGTGGCAGTTGAATCTACATGAGTCCCCTCCACACCAGTGGGACTCACCTCAGTTGGGGTTTGCTGATGAGGGATAGAGATCAGAGGTCTCTTTAGGCTCAGTTGAACCTTAAGTGGGTGCTGCGGATCAACCTCATGGCCTTGAAGAGACATAATCTCCTCATCAGTTCCTATTAAAAGGTTAGTAAAGGATATGGAAGTTATGCCTAATGACCGACCTTGATCAATATCTAATGGCATTGAGCCTATGAGAGGGCTGTCCCTTTTTGGCTGCTTAGGAGAGTATAGAGACTCATCCTGAGGGTTTTTATCTTGGGTTAGGGGCTCATGGGATTGAGACTGAGGAGACTCAATATCTATATTGAGGTCAATTGTAAAGGAAGGTGGGACCTCAGACTGAGTGGGAGCCTATTTTCCCACTCTAGCCTTTTTGAATTGAACAGGGGGAACTTGTTCAATCAAAGAGATTGAACAAGGGTTCATTTGGAACGTCTCTAATAAGTGATTTTGGAAATGTGAGGGATAATGCTGGTGTGGGTTCATTACCTGTGGGGATAACAGGGATGTCACCAAGAGCCATTAGCTCAATAATACCTGGAAGAAGCTCAGTGTATCTTCCAGAAAAGTTGGTGGACACCCTCTTCAAGACCTTGAAGATGGCCAGCCTCATGTGAGGGACAGGTAGAGCAGCGACACAGACAAGCTTGCTCTGGTTCAGCTCACAGTTGATGATGTGCTGGATGAACTGGGGATACATATAGAATGTTTCCCGTTGAAGGTTCCCCATGAGATTGGTCAGCACAAACCTTGAATAGTTGAATCTAAGGCCCTTTACTAACCTGTCAACTAGGCATCCCAGTTTATAGGAAATTTGATCTCATCCCCCAAACTTGTTTGACAGGCAGTGAAGGACTATGTGAAACAGGAATTTCCAATTGTAAGAGAAATTAAACTTGTACACGGTTGAGCTGCTCACATCACCACCATATCCCATCTGGATATATGTGTCATCTAGGTCTGATTTGGGGAATTCAGTAGGAGCGCCCTCATCATGAAGCTCTAGATGCTCCCTGATGATTTGTTCAGAAATGATAAGCTCCTGACCACAAATGCTCGTCCTAATAACCCAATCTCCGTTCAGGGTTTCAATCTGATCATTTCCCCAAAATTTGACAATGTGGTTCGAATACATTGTGGGGTTGATAGTTAAAACAGTGTAGTAGGTGGATTGGGTGAGGAAGGAGATGATTTCAGAGAAGTCAACATCCTTGAAGAGTCAAGGAGTGCGACTTGGTTATGCTGAGGGTTTAATGCCATTGTTGAGGAAAGTTACAGAGGAAATGTTTAATTTTGGGTAAATTGAAGATGAAGGAATCTTAGGGCAGTGAAATTGGTAAAAGGATTAAGGAAATGAGTCAGAAGTATTTAAATGGGTGAAAGTGGCGGATGGATAAGGTGAAGTGATGATTTGGGTGTGATGTGACAAGGGCGGTAAGGTTAAATCTATTTAAAATATTTCGACATCATTAATAAAATCTTTACCTTTTTAAATAGTGGGGCCCAAAAGATTTCTGTTACACAGTAAAGCTTTCTTCCAAATGTTAAGGTTCTTCGAAGGTATTCTTCTTTCGAAGCCAATCTTACATCCGAGGGTAAATTTATCCTAACAGAAATTTACTTCCGAGAGTAAGGTCTTCCGAGGGAAGAAGTTTTTTAAGCTTCGGAAATAGATTTGATATAACTTCAAATTTTCTTTCGAGGCTAAAAACTCTTCGGAAGATAGAACTAACCTTAAAGGAATTTTCTTTCAGAAGATAAATAACCTATCTTCCAAGGGTTAATTTCTCTTCGAAAGAACTTACACTTAGTGAATTTTAAAGAAAAACTTTTTGTAACAGGGCTTAGATTATATTGATAAAGACAATACTCATTTTAAAAAGGTTTTCAAATGAGATAAGCTAATCAATATTTATCATCCCAATAGCCGTAATAAGATACTTAAATCTTTGTCATCAAATGCTTTGATGAACAAATCAACATATTTTTCATTTGATTCAACTTTGACTAGTTTAATCAGATTTTTCTCATGAATATCTCTAATGAAATGATACCTGATGTCAATGTGCTTTGTCTTAGAGTGCTTGACAGGATTTTCTGTAATGGATATAGCACTCTTGTTGTTAATGTGAATAGGAGTACTTATGAAGTTGAATCCATAGTCTATCATCTGGTTTTGAATCCACAGCAACTGAGCACAACAACTTGTAGCAGCAATGTATTCAGCTTCAGTAGTAGATGTTGAGACACAAGATTGCTTTTTTCATTACCATGAGATGATATGTCCACTAAAATATTGATATCATCCTGATGTTGATTTCTTGTTGATGTTGCAGCCACCATAGTCACTATCAGTGTAGCCATAGAGATTTAAATTGGTGTTCCTTGGATACTAGAGACCCGGTTTAGGTGCTCCTTTAAGGTATCTAAGGATTCTCTTGGCAGCAACTAGGTGAGACACCTTTAGAGCAGCCTGATATCTTGCATAGAGTCAAGTTGCAAACATGATATCAGGTCTACTTGCTGTGAGATACATTAGAGATCTAATGATTGCCCTATACTGATGTTGATCAGTATCCTCCCCCTCAGAGTCAGGACAAATATTATGATTTCTGGGTATAAGAGTGTTTGCTGGCTTGCATTCTTTCATATCAAATCTCTTTAAGATGTCATTGACATACTTAGACTGATTGATAAAGAACCCGTCTTTCATCTGCTTTACCTAAATTCCAAGGAAAAAGTCAAATTTTCCCATGAAACTCATTTCAAACTTCTTCTTGATAATGCTCTTAAAATCTTTGCACATTTGGTCATTTGAGAAACCAAATATGATGTCATCAAAATAAACTTGTACGAGCAAAATGTATTTCGCATACTTTTTTTATGAATAATGTCTTGTCAATGGTACCTCTTGTGTAACCATTCTTCAGGAGAAACTGAGACAATGTCTGATACCACAGCCTAGGTGCCTGTTGCAGCCCATAGAGAGCTTTATCTAGTTTGCACACATAGTTGGGGTGCTGTGGGTCTTCAAATCCTGGAGGCTGGCACACATAGACTTCCCTATCTATATCCCCATATAGAAATGCACACTTAACATCTAGATGGTAGATTGTAAAATTCTTGGATGCAACATAAGCAAAAAAGATCCTTACTGCCTCAAGTCTTGAAATAGATGCAAAGACATCAGTGTAATCAATTCCTTCCTCTTGAGTGTATCCTTGAACTACCAGTCTTGCCTTGTTCTTGATGATTAAGCCTCTATCATCTCTCTTGTTCCGGAATACCCATTTTGTGCCTATTGGTACTTGACCGGATGGTAGTGGACATAGATTCCAAACCTTTTGTCTTTTGAATTGAAGCAATTCCTCTTGCATTGATTCAACCCAACTACTATCTTTCAAGGCTTCTTCTACATTCTTGGGCTCCATCTTAGATAGGAAGCATGAGTACAGGCAGACATTCCCATTGTGAGTTTGTCCCTTTTTTCTCACACCTTCAGAGACATTTCCAATGATGTTTTCAGTTGGTTGAGTGTTATGAAATCTGATCCTGGGGATCACATCCAGTTGCATGGATAGATCTGGATTGAAAAAGTTTGGCTCAAGGTTTTGAACACTTGGTCCAGCTGATGTTTCACATTCATTCAATGAGGACTGATTGAATGAAGTATCAATTGGCTGTGAAGCAGCATTTACAGTTGCCTGTTCCTTCAAAATACTACTTGCATCAGCTTGGTGTTGTGTGTTGTCACCAGATAAGTTTTGAGTCTCACTTTGTTGATAACTTGTTAAAGCTCCACTAGGTTCTGAGATAGTTATGCTATCAGATCTGCCAATTGTGGGAGCTTGATTCTCAGCAACTCTTGGAGAACTTGGAAGAGGTCTGGGTAAGTCAAATAGTTGGTCAACATTAGAGTCACTTTGAGTACCTGTTTTAGCTGAAACATTCTCACAAGAGGGTTTAGAATAGTTTGGAAACAATTCTAAGTCAAAAATATGATCAGGGCCATTCCCCCTAACACAAGGAGTGTGCTCATTAACAACAATATTGGATGATTCCTCAAATTGGTTATTTTTAATGTTATGCACTCTATAGCCAATAGAGGTTGAGGAATATCCAACAAAGATAGCATCATATGACTTTTCAGAAATTTTGCCAAATTGTCCTTTGAGTTAAGTATGGTACACCTTCTGCCAAAGGACCTAAGAAAGCCAATGAACGGTGGCCTCTTGTTACATAACTCATAAGGGGTTTTTCCATGTGGCTTAACTACAAGAACTTTGTTCTACACATAGCATGCAGTGCTGACTGCCTCTAACCAGAATGTTAGAGGCAGCTTTGAATCAGCTAACATAGTTCGAGCAGCCTCAATAAGTGTCCTATTTCTCCTCTCAGCAACACCATTTTGTTGAGGAGTTCTAGGGGCACTATATTGTATGGCAATCCCTTTTTGAGTTACAAAATGAGTCAAGAACTTGATTTTTAAACTCAGTCCCTTAATCACTTCTAATTATCTTAACCTTGTGATCAATTTGGTTCTCTATTTTAAGAATAAAAGATTTTAAAGTTTCAATAGTTTCATCTTTAGTTCTTAAAAAGAATACCCATGTAAATCTAGTAAAATCATCAATAATCACAAGGCAGTATGATTTCCTTCAAATGCTCATTATACTTGTGGGACCAAATAGATCCATGTGCAATAAGTGTAATGGTGTGGTGATAGAGTTAACTTCTTTGGATTTGTGAGATGCTCTATGTTCTTTCCTTTCAGACATGCAACACAGTTGTCTCTACAGAAAAAATTCCTTTTTAGGCACACCATGTACCAAGTTATTTGTGTTCATGCTGTTTAACAAAGTTTAAGCTGTTTGACAAAGTTTACTTTGTCGACCGTTAACTTGCCATTGGATACACTTCCTCTGCCTGAAATGTATCCTCCGGTCTCACCTCCAAATTAAACTGGACCTCTATCAAAATGTTGAAATTGTTGAAGAAGAGATTTGTTCCCAGTCATGTGCCTAGAGCATCCACTGTCTACAATCCACACATTATTATTCTTGTCATGTGGATGTCCCTACATATAAGGTGAAAAGTTAGTTATGATTGGAAACCCAAGCCTTGCTGGTCTTGGGTTCTACCAATAAGGATGACATAATTGAACCAAAAGATATGGGAGTGGGTTCAATAGATGTCTGTGAAGAAGATGTTTGGGCTGCAGCATCTTGGCTGATCTTCCATTCCATCCCATGGCTGACCAGTGTAAATAAGCTTATTGAAGCTTAAGCAACATGGCATTCTTCTGAAGCTTCTCTCTTCTCGAAAGAAGCCTTCACCACCTTTTCTTCCGAATCAATCTTCTTCTCAGAAGGTTTCAGAGGAGCTTTCTTGTTCTTTTGAATTTTCTTTGGCTTAACTTCTGAATCTATTTTCCCTTCGGAAGAATGAGTTTCTTTCGAAAGCAACTTTGCTTCGGAAACAAGCTTTCCTTTCCTCATCACTTGAACCATGTGATAAAGTCCAAATATGAAACCCTCCTTGACTCCTTCTTTCTTAACATAATTTGTATAATGTGTGCTTACAGGATTGTAATAACAATCTTTAGCCATATGGTTTTGCAGACCACACCTTATGCATGCAATGTTAATCTTTTAGGAATTTGAGGACTGTTGTTTCTTGCTCTTCTTGTCTTCATCAACAGTCATTCCCTTTAACTTCTGATCCCTCAGCAGAACAGGAATGCTGGCACTACACTCCTTTCCAGGATCAGAGTTTCCAACTACCTGGAATCCAGCTGAAATGAACACACTCTTTTGTTTTGGGTCTATCTTTAGCTTGGATTCAGCCACTTTTTTAGTAGTTTTTCTGGCTACCTTATCCCTGTTTCTTCTGGCTTTGATGGTTAGGGGTTAATCATCACTAGTGAATGTGGGTTGATTTACCTGATTCTCCCTATGATGGTCTCCATAGTGGTATCATCCTTTAACTCATGGGTTGGTGGGTCAACAGTTGGAACCTCTTGCTCTTCAGCTATTGGGATGATTAACTTTGAGTAGCTTTTCTTAAAACTAACTCATACTATTTCTAAAATCTGTTTATCCTAAATTGTCTATTTTATCACCTTCATAAGCCCCTATTTACTCTGGATGAAAAATCTTTTAAATGATATTTCTTAGATTTTCGAAAATTTTGATCTTTTTATACTTCGGAAGATATGCATTTACCTTCGGACGAAATTTATGTTTTTAAAACAAACAACTACTTAAGTGAATTTACTTTCGGAAGAAATTCTCAAAATTTTTTCGAAGCTTAAAATTACTCTTGAATACTTGTATGTTTTAAAGAACAAATTTCTTTTGAAAGCAATAAGTCTCGGAAGCTTTATTCTTCTTAGAATAAAATTTCTTAGTCTTAATCTCTTTCGAAGCAAAATTTTCTAAACTCTTTGGGATATCTTCCGATGTCATTTTGGCTTCAGAAGCTTTTTATCAAAACTTCTGAAGTATAATTACCTGCGGAAGATTTTAGACTTCCAAGAAAACTACTTTTTGGGCAAAAGAAAACTACCTTTTCAGAAGTTGGACCGACATCCGGTTTGGTTTATCCTCTTTCATTAACTTTGTCTCAGATCCATTTCATATATATACCCAACGGTTCCCCCCTCTTTCAGTCTCTTCTTCATCTGAACTATTCCCAAAAACCTAAATTCACCTACAAACTGCCTTTGTTCTTATTTTTCTTCACCACTAAGCTGTCTAAAATGGCCAACCTCAACCGCATAAACAACCCAGATTTTTCAATGCAACTCCACATGCAACACAATCAGGTTGCTCTGTTGGACTCTGAGAAAGATCCAAGTTTCTCAGAGGTCTGCCGTTTCCTTTGTTTGACAAACTACTTCACCTCCCTAACCATTTATCCTCCACTCTATGAGGATCATCTGTTAGAATTTTGGAAGACCTGCCAAGATGTCATTATAGATAGGGAGAGGGCACTGTTTGCCACAGTGTAGGGGAGGACAATCTTCATCACTCCAGCCATCATCAACACTCATCTTCAGCTGGATGAGGAGAAAGGTGAATTGTCCTTTCCTTAAGAAGCTGTAAACCACTCCTTTGAGCAGATGGGCTATGAAGGAGATTTCTCTATCAAGACCTTCAGGAAAGGGAAGGTCTCATCACAGTGGAAGTATCTACTCCATGTAGTCATCCACATCTTGTCCAACAAGCATGGTGGCTGGGACCAGATTCTCGAAGATCTCTCCTTCATAGTTCATGAAATGGTCCAAGGGGTCAAATTCAGGTACTCTCAATTTGTTTATACAAATTTACTTGCAAATTGGACTCCTTGGAGTATTATATGTTTCCTAGATATGTTTAATACATTCTCAACTGTGAACTGGGCTCATAGTTGAGGGAAACAGGTAATATTCTTAAATTGGGACAGATGAAGCCCGACATCTTTAAGATAATGAAGAAGCCAACTGTTGGCTTCTCCGGGGTAGAAACAACCCTTATCCCCAAAATGTTAGAGCTCATTGCTCAAGGTGACAACCTAGCAACACAAGCTAGTTTTGAACCCACACCTTCTACTTCTCAACCACCTACATAGCCTAAAATACTCCTCACCTACCAAAGAAAATCCAAATGAACCCCTACATTAGCTATTCAGCTTGTGCAGGCCCCCATATCATCACTCATACAGGAAGAGGTGGAGACTAGAGCTCCTACGTCTCCTGAGGAGCAAACCACTCCCATCTCATCAAGAATCAGTGCTGAGGTTCCTCATGCTTAGCCTGATGAGCTCATTAGCCCATCAGCCTTAAGCCTTCACTCTGAGTCTCAACACTCAAGTGAACAACCTTCAAAGGAAAGTTACCATCCCCAGCCTATTGATCTAAACTAAACCATTCCTAACCTTGAATTTTATGATGATAAAGACATGGGATTCAGTAAGTACCATGCGTCTCTCTACTCCTCCCCCACTCAAAGAGAGATGAGTGCTCTTGCCTCTCTCTTGTCTAGCCCACATCATTCACCCATCACTGAGGTGGATCTCTTTGAACCTGTTCAGAAGGTCCATATGGAAGAGGCTCTCACTTCTGCAAGTGATTACATCATTAAGACCTCAACCATGACAACTCAGCCCATTGACACTTCATTTGAAGCGGTCAGTGAGCAAGGGAAATCCAACAGCCAAGAACATGATGCTGGTGGTGAGAGTGAAGACTTTGGTCCAATTCTCTCATCCCCAAATGATTCTTCTGATAAAGATAAGGTGAACATGAGACTAAAGGTGCATAAAATTGTCATAAACATGCTCCTATTTAGTCTCTAAGGTTAGTCATCTGGAATCTCAGGTGACTACCTTACAAAATAGGGTCAATGATCAGCAACTTAAGATATCTTATCTTAAGGAAAAACTAGCTGGGAGACCTTTAAGGAGAGCTCATCCAGGAACATAAGAACCTGTGGATGTGATTGACCTAAGTCCTGGCTCACCTATGCAAGAGGGTGATGCTACCAAAAAGGGGGAGAAAGTCATAACAATCATGGAACCTGGAAGTTCTTCACAGAGTATGGACATTGAGGACTCACCATCCTCACTTGCAATTGTCCATACTCAGCAACTTCCTCAAGGTCACATTGATGTCCATTCACTAGACTCACTCATTCAGAGTCTCTTTGAGGAAGGTATTCCAAGGGCTATGTCATCCCTACCCCAAGAAAATTCAAACTAAATAATTGGGTGGAGGTATGATGCTGATAGAAGAGCCTTTATACTTTAAAGAGTTCAAGGGCAACAAGAAGTCTTCACCTTTCAGACCTTGAACTACTATGAAGGTCTTGACCTGGTCAACAGGCCACTTGCCAATCCTAGCCAATCTAGGCAAGCTGACAGGCTGGCTCAAAGGATTCAAGACATGATTATTGAAGAGTTCATCTCAAGAAGAAGACAAAAGCAATCAGGTAATGTCATTAGTCAACTGGATGTTGAGGCAGACCCTGAGATTAGCTTCAAAGGGAAAACCTTGACTGAAAGCCCAGTGATAGAGCTTGAGAGCATTGTCACAACTACAACTACTTTAACAATCCATTCCCTCAGTGGCACACCTGCTGGTGAAGGTGTATCACAACCTCTCTCTGGCCAGAGCATGGAAGCTACTCCAAGCAATGAAGGCCAAAGCTCTCTCCACCCTGAGTCACAAAGGTCTGTTGGTGACAAAAAGAAAAGGATACTGACTCCTGAAGAGATGAGGAGAGAGAGAGAGAGAGAGAGAGGAAGAGGAAGCTAAGGGGAGAAAGTAGCACTACTGGGTCTTTAGGCTTCATGGAAGCTACAATCAGGGCTGCCCCCAGACCAAATACTTAAGATGAGGAGTTAAGGGCAATCAAGATTACTTACTTACAGACTAGTGATGCATTCATGACATATATGTGTTTTAAGTAGCTAATACATGCTTTTGATATATAATTATCATAGAATGCGATTACGGTGGACGATTGTGAATTGCAGGTGCAGAATACGAAAGAAAGGAGAAAAAAGAAGGCTTACTCGAAAATCTCATTCGATTACCCATTTTCGTCGCATCTGAACTTACTCGAAAACCACTTTCCGAGCAACATAATCAGAAATTGACAGAGGGCTTTTGATCTGGTACACCATTGGAAGCTTCCTGAGAAACCAATTTGGTTAACATCATCGTTTGAACCTCGAACCAGTCGAACGTGTGTCGCGGTTTTAGCATCAACTGTTCTTCATCATTTCATCTTCAAATCGGGTAATTGAACACATGTTTATGCTCGAAATACAATGGGGAATCAAAGCCCCATGATTAATTCAAGCATGAACATCGAATCGATCGTCAATTTGGGACTTGAACAAACTAGGGTTCATGGGAAATTGGGGTTTTGTTTAAACTTTGGTTTTAAGAATTAAAAATGGTGTTTTATCGCGGCTGGAGCCATGGTTCATTGGTTAAGACACTGTTGCCTCATACATGAGGTCACGGGTTCGAAACCCGGGCACCTCATGTAATTTTTTTAAAGCCTTTTTGGCCTTAAATTGAGTATAGAAAATTTATAATAATTATAAAAATAACTTTTATAAACCCCAAATATTTTTGAGGTCATCTAGATATTTCTTAAAAATTTATTCTTGTAAAACATTTTTATATTTTAATATAAAATTATTTACAAATGTTAAAATTAAACATTTTTATGAAAATTAAATACTTAAAGGTATTAAATTAATATTAGACCTTATGATTAAGGATTTATAATGATAAAATATAATTTTAAAAATCGCAATTTATTTACAAAGGATTAATTTCCTTAAAAATAAAGTTTATAAATTTCGTAAATGGTATTTTTATAAGAATTTATTAACTATATAAAAATCCCCAAATTCTAATACCCTAGTTCATGTTAACTCGTTAATCTTGTTATTAGCCTAAATCTTGTTATATTTATATATTTAGGTGCATTGTGACGTTTTATCTTGGAACGGCATACATTATTCTTATTTAACTTCATTCTATACTTATTTGATACGTGAGTTTTCCTTGTCCCCTTTTTACTTTATTTCACACTATTTTGGGGTGAAACATGATATCTTATACATGATACACTTATACACGTTTGAGACTTGTAAATCACATGCAATTCAACTTATTATTTGTCATGGTTATTTGTGTATTGTAAGTGTTTATATGAGATACATAATTTGTTTACAATCATTAACTATTGCTAGCCTGGCGACGTCTTAGATCTTTGGGCCTGACAAGCCTATTTGGTGCTAAAGTCGAGGTATTGCCGACTCCTAGGGGCCGTACGCTTGTGCACTAGGGAACCAAATACACTTAGCCAATCTTATATACTTGTAATCAAGTCGAGGTTTGGTTGTAACGATATGTGTTCTATAACCTTACTAACTTATAATCCATGACATGAATTGCTACTTGTAATCTTATTATGTATGAAAACTTGGAAACTCACCAACTATTTTTAGTTGACTCTTTATTTTCATCATGTTTCAGGAAATCCCCAAGTTTAAAGTGGACATTTGAAGCTTGCAATAAAACTAGGATTTGGACCTAGTTAAATAAACAAAAACATTATGTTATGTTTGAGTTATGTTGAACTTATTTCTTTTTGTGACTTATGGTTGTATTTCATTTTAATACTTATGATAATAATATTTGAAATTTAAATATAGCGTTATGTGGCTGTGAACAATCTTAACCCTCACATCTCGACGTTTCCGCCGTCAAGGTTGGGGTGTGACAGATTGGTATCAGAGCCCATAACTATAGGGATTTAGGTTATTAGAAATGGTGACCTAGACTATAGATTATGCATGAACCTCATAGAATAATATTTATATTCTTGGTAATATATATATTGTTACATGCTACATAATGCTATACTTTACTTATGTGCAACTTGATGCCTTAGCATAGGTTTGCCTTGTAATTGTTTAAACTTAGTTACTCGTCTCCCTAAACTTACCTTTTGACACTTTGACTCTCCCCGAAAAAAAATGAAACTTCTTAATCTTATTCTCGTCGACACGTGGAATTGTATACTTATGCTTATGACTTGAATCCTTAGACTTATGTCTAATTATGTAAAATCTCATCAAGGTTTTGATTCTATGAACCTAAGATATTTGTGTGACACATAGACACCTGTATTCTGGATTTCCTGGCAAAAGGCCCTCGGGCTAAGGCAAGCATATCGCATAAATCCTACGGGACTAGTTATGCTTACCTGGGGATTTCTGGGATGAGTGATAAACTATGGTCAACATACACAAATTTCTAAGGCAAGTGGGTCAACTTACCTTGACGTGTCAACGTTTCCAAATGGTAATGCGTTACCAAATGGAACCATTCCATGTGCCTTACAACTATTGCCTTATCTTTGTTGAACTATGACCCTTGTTATTCCAATTCTCGTATCTAACTCATTTTGTATATTCCAGCATGTCTCGTCATCATGGAAAGCGTGGAAGTTCCGATCGTAAACTAGCCGCCATGATTGCTCGTCAAATGGCTGCTGTCATCCCGACCATGGTTGCTGAACTTAATAGCACCTTACTGACCAATGGTAGCAACAATGGAAATGGTCATGGAGAGAACAGCAACAACCAAAATGGGAACAACCAAAACGGGAACAATCGAACTTGCACCTTCAAACACTTTAGTTCTTGCAAGCCCACTAGTTTTAGTGGCAAGGAAGGAGCCACTGGTCTTCTTGAGTGGTTCGAAAGCATGGAAAATACCTTTATCAATTGTGAGTGTCCCGAGGCACTCAAGGTTCGTTATGCTACTAGTGTGCTCCAACAAAGGGCACTTACCTGGTGGAATAGCGAGAAGAGAAACCGTGGACCCGAAGCTGTGCAAGCACTTACCTGGGAGGAGTTCAAGAACATCGCTATCGCGAAGTTCTGCCCACGAAGTGAGTTGCAAAAGTTGGAGGAAGAATTTTGGAACTTGAAGCAAAATGATGGTGATCATTTGGCCTACTCAACTAGGCATCATGAGTTGAGTTTACTGCTGCCTCACATGGTCGACACTGTCCCCCGCAACATCGAGAAGTTCATTAAGGGTGTACCACCCAAATTCAAGATGCTGTGGTGGGTAGCCGACCCACAACTTTGGAAGAAGCCATTACTATCACCGCTCAACTCACCGAGAACCATATACGAGCGGGCACCATGTCTGTGAAGGGTGCAAAGAAAGTAGAGAAGACGGCTACCGAGGCTGTTAAAGAAACAAAGCTGAACCGTCTAACAACAACAACAACAACAAGAAGCGCAAGTTCACACCGGCACGCAATTATGCTGTGGCTGCACCCAAACAACCCCAAAGACAACTTGTACCTGCGGCTGCACCTGTGGCACAAGTGCCTGGGGCTAGGGCTTATGCTGGTCCTCAGCCTATGTGCAACATTTGTAGGTACCACCACCCGGGAAATCAACCATGCCGTATCTGTACCTTATGCGGTAAATATGGTCACTTGGTGGCACTTGTCACCGTGCACCTAACAACAACGCCGCCGTGGTCACAAATCGTGTTTGCTACAACTGTGGGGAACCTGGTCACTTCCGCCCACAATGTCCCCGTCTTGTGGGTAATGTTCCACAAGCTCGAGGACGTGCTTTCAACATCAACGCTAACCAAGCACAAGCAAACAACGATGTGGTGAATGGTATGTTAATTTACCTTTAACTCTTGTGATCTAATTCTTTTCATGTGTTGCCTATGTCGTTAAATACCCTTAAAATTGAACAGGTATGTTCCTTATTAATAAAACTTATGCCTATGTCCTATTTGATTCTGGAGCCGATAAGAGCTTTGTTTCGTTAGAGTTTGAACCCATACTTGCTAAGCCACATACGAAACTAGGAAGACCTCTTACCGTTGAAGTCGCCGATGGAGAACCGATCACCGTTGACATTGTTATCCGTGATTGCATCTTAAGCCTTGACACGCATGATTTTCTTATCGATCTTATTCCTATGAAACTTGGAAGCTTCGACGTCATCATTGGTATGGATTGGTTAGCCAAACACCATGCCGAGATCATTTGTTTCGAGAAGTGCATCCGTATACCGTTACCCTCTGGAGATACTTTGAAGGTGTTCGGTGAGAAATCTTCCAAAGGGCTTAAACTCATGTCTTGCACTCAAGCCCGAAAGTGCTTAAGCAAGAAGTATATGGCCTTCTTGGCTTACGTGGTCAACACGAAAGTCAAAGGGAAAGAACTTAAGGATGTCCCTATCGTACGAGACTTTCCTAAGGTATTTCCCGATGACCTTAGTGGTTTACCTCCCGTGCGTGAAGTCGAGTTTAAAATTGACTTGATACCGGGAGCAAACCCCGTGGCTAAGTCACCATATCGACTTGCACCATCGGAAATGCAAGAACTCTCTAGTCAACTTCAAGAGTTATCTGAGAAGGGCTTCATCCGTCCTAGTTCTTCGCCTTGGGGTGCACCTGTTCTGTTCGTGAAGAAGAAAGATGGAACGTTTCGTATGTGCATCGATTATCGTGAGCTTAACAAGCTTACCATCAAGAACCGTTATCCTCTTCCTCGTATCGATGATTTGTTTGACCAACTTCAAGGAGCTGCTATTTTCTCGAAGATCGACTTACGTTCTGGTTATCATCAATACGAGTCCATGATGATGATATCCCGAAAGACCGCTTTCCGTACTCGATATGGGCACTATGAGTTTATGGTGATGCCTTTTGGTTTAACCAATGCTCCTGCTGTCTTCATGGATCTCATGAATCGAGTATGCAAGCCTTATCTAGACAAGTTTGTGATCGTCTTCATTGATGACATACTTATCTATTCAAAGTCCAACACCGATCATGAACTACATTTGAGATTGGTTCTTGAGTTGTTGAAGAAAGAGCAATTGTACGCGAAGTTCTCGAAGTGTGATTTCTGGCTCGAGGAAGTTCAATTTCTAGGACACGTGGTGAATAGCCAAGGAATTCACGTTGATCCTGCAAAGGTGGAAGCTGTGAAGAATTGGTGTGTTCCTACAACTCCTACCGAAGTTCGTTCTTTTCTTGGTCTTGCTGGTTATTATCGGCGATTCATTGCCAACTTCTCGAGGATCGCGAAACCGCTCACTACTTTGACACAAAAGAATAAACCATTCGAGTGGGGTCCCGAGCAAGAAGAAGCTTTTGAAGCGTTAAAGCACAAGTTGTGCAATGCTCCTATCTTGACCTTACCCGATGGAAACGACGATTTCACCGTGTATTGTGATGCATCTAAACAAGGCCTTGGTTGTGTTCTCATGCAACGAGGGAAGGTTATAG